>JALAZF010000917.1:0-600000 GCA_022829125.1 Lathyrus tuberosus | reverse complement strand
TAGAAGCAAACTAAGAAAATAGAGATAAAGATAAATTTGATTTTTCATTGATTGATTCCTCCAATGTGTCAAAGACACTACATATATGTAATGATACTAGTGGATAATAAACTAAAGGCCCAATAACTAATTAAAGACCAACTGAACAACAAAAACCCAACTAATATAAATTCTACTTCTAACTTTAATAATTAAATTGCTTAAAATTAATTCCATAATCCTATCATTACCAACCCCTTCAAAAACAACCTTGTCCTCAAGGTTGTAAAACTTTATTTCTACAATAACTTTCCTGGAAGTCCGAACCTCGTCATCAATGAGTGCACCAAATATCATCTTCTGTTTCTTGGCTTGCACTTGTTGCAAACGATCTTCCACTGTGTTCTTTACAATGAATCTTCTTACAGTAACCCTTCGTTTTTTGCCCAATACGATGAATCCTCATTATTGCTTGCTCCTCAGCTGCAGGATTCCACCAGGGATCCATTAGGAAAACATTTGAGGCTGCAGTCAAATTTAAGCCCACGCCACCGACTTTTAGTGACATTAACAAAACCCTTTTCTCTTTTGTGTTGTTAAATTCCTTCAGAACCTTTTCCCTCTGCTTCTGAGTCAATTTTCCATCAAATCTTAAAAATCCTATCTCCCTCCTCCTTAATTGATTTTCCAACAGATCAAAAAATAAAGTCCATTGACTAAAAACAATACTTTTTTCATCAGAATATTTCTGAATATGTTTTAAGAAATCAAACAACCTTGAAACTTTTGAAGACTCCGTCAAATTGCTCTCAGTATCAACCTTGAATGGGCTTTCTGATGGAAGTACAATAAGATCATTTTTCTTGAGTGATTGGCGACAGATTGGACACTTTCCACCCATTGAGGTACCCCAGCAATTGAATAAGCATTCTCTACAAAACTGATGTGCGCATGGTGTAAAAACAGGATCTTCAGGTGATTCCAAACATATAGAGCATTCTACAGTTTCACCCTTTTGAATATTACCCAAAACCTCATCAATGTGTCCATGAGATTGGATAGAGTGGGAAGAAGAAATAGAATTCTGTAGGAATCTACTAGCAAGTTTGTTCAATTTTTCATTTTGCTGTGTATCACTTTCACAACACATGTCAGATGATTCAGTATGAGAATTGATGAATTTTCTTGCAAGTCTGAATAGGGCGGGCATGCCGCTTCACTATGTTTTTTTACGGACTTTTGTGTGACGAGTCTAAATAGGGCGGGCATGCCTGTTTGCCACCCCTAATGATGGCAGTTTGAATGTATTCTTACTCCTTAGTTGTTTTGTTTGTGGTCTTCTGTACCCTCGTGGTACAAATACTCAGGTATAGGAGCACTAGCTATTATTGAGCTGAAGGGTGACATTGAGGCCTCTTCGTTTATTTACTGTTTGTTTTTTGTCTTTTAGTCTTGACACCGCTCTGATACGTAACATTAGGGACGTGTCGCCTTTTGCATTTCATATCTCTGAGATGTTTAGAGTATTTTATTGAGTATTTATGTTGAAACCAATAAATGAGTTATTTGATGTTTGATGTTTTATTTTATCGTATGTTTTATGCTATTATTTAATAGAAAGATGCATGTTAGGGATGTGTAACATCGAGGTTGTGTAAAAGTATATCGTTTTATTTTCATAAATTAAGGGTGTCGGGTTTAGGGTGTTACACTTATCTCCCTGTTGTTTCGGACACGTGCATTGTATACATGCTTGATATTTGAAACATTTTAAGGTCATTTCCGTTTTAAAGTTGCAAGTATATTTTTTCGGCGCCACCATGTTTAATGTCATGTCCAAAACAAGTATTTTCTCCTCAGGAATAAGGCAAACATACAATGGGATGACCAACTAGCTTGTGACATAAAACATGATTATGTATACCAGTGGCCACATTAAATTTCCATGTATCATTCAATTTACATGTACCCGTACAATTTAAACAGACACTTACATTTTCTTGATCTAGTGTCATCGTATTTCAAATTTTGAATCAGTGGTTGGTACATGCCACTTCTTGCGCATCTCATTGTTACAAATGCTTGCCTTCTATTAGAACCACTGTTAGACCTTCTGATTACAACGTTAAATCCTAATTTACCGGCCTCCATGTAGACCTATTGTAGCATATGTTTTCGAACAATAAAATCTTAAATCTATTCTACCACTCGTGCCATTCTCAAATCTTTCACCTCTATTAGCAAAATTCCATTTCTATATCCTAAATGGTAAAATCAGATCTCTATTCTATTGAATTATTTTAAATTCAATTTAACATAATATGCCATAAAATAATTTTCTAGGTTTTCAAATTTGCTTTTGTGATTCAATTTGTATATCTTGATAGTTAACAAAGTGTGGATCCTTATATTCTCAATATTTATACATGATGTTCTGTTCTTTATTTGATACTGCAAGAAATTATATTTTTCTTCATGGTCATAAACAAGTATTCATATACCAATAGAAGTTTAGTCTAGTGAACATAAACTTGAAATAAGTGAAAGATCGAACAATGGATTTTGTTGTAACTGGTCAAAGGAATCTTAAGGAAGTTGGGATCCTTGTTTCAATCATTCACTACTACGAAAAACCCATTTAGCAACGGTTGGGAATGACATATAATGACGCGGGCGAAGGCGTTGTTATGTAGATTGTTGTTGTAAGTTCGTCGTTTCTACAACGGTATGGAAACCGTTGTTGTATTCTGGAAACGCGCGATATATTGCAACGGTTAGGTATTTCAACCGTTGTAATATATATTAACTATCACAACGGTTATCAGTATGAACCGTTGTCATATATGTTAACTATCACAACGGTTATTTGTCTCAACCGTTGTGGAATGTACCCTTAGTTTATTAAATACAAATGTATATTGCTTGTTTTACCATCCACCTTATTAAAGAAATACAACCATTAAAATTCGTAAAGAACTATATAATCTGAAAATTAAACTGTTCTTGAAAACCAACTTAAACACACCACTGTTTTCCGAATTGCATCCATTTCATTCCGCACATTTTATGTTCCTTAACATAAAATTTATGGTTCGATGGTCGGTTTCCTTCAATCCATCGATATCTTTTGTTATATTTTACCTCATCATCGCCAAAAATCACCACGATTTTATCATCATAACAATGATCATGATCTTAACAACCACAGAGATTAGTGACGACGATGAGGTAAACTATAATAAAAGATATCGATGAATTGAAGCAAACGGACCATTGGACCATAAATTTTATGTTAAGGAACATTAAATGTGCTGAATGAAATGGATGCAATTCAGAAAACATTGACATGATAAAGGTTGGTTTTCAAATACATCTTAATTTTCAGATTATAATGTTCTATAGCAATTTAACTGATTGCATTTTCAATAAAAGGATAGTGAAACAAACGATATACATAGTATATAATAAACTAAATTTCATATGCAATATCATAATGAATTCATATATATGTACCTTATCAGAATGAATTCATATATAGGTACCACCATCATCATCACCATGTGAAACAAATCCTAAGAAGTGGGAAGCAATGATGAAAATTAGTTAGTATTAAATTTAACTATATACAATATACATAATATATATATATAATAAACTAATGTTCTATATCAATTTAACTGATTGCATTTTCAATAAAAGGATAGTAAAACAAACAATGTACATAGTATATAATAAACTAAATTTCATATACAATATAAGAATGAATTCATATATATGTACCTTATCAGAATGAATTCAAATATATATATGTACCACCATCATCATCACCGTGTGAAACAAACCCTAAGAAGTGAGAAGCAATGAAGAAAATTAGTTAGTATTCAAAACAAAACAACCAAAAGTTGAAACAAAACCCTAAGAAGTGGGACTGTACCATTACAATGAAGTTCACCTTGCTTGTGAAGCATTGAAGTCGAATCTGCACAAAATGAGAACAATCAACAAAAACAACATGAAGCAAACGAGATAATGGGAACTATTTAACAAAAAGATTGAAGTAGAAGACTACCTTATTTTCCATAAACAATATGTACATTACGCTTGCTACCGCCAGCATCATCACCATGTTCATCTAGTTTTAGATTCTGCAGGAAGAACTACAAGGAGGAAGAAGCTTAAATCAAAAGCTTCATACATCTTGTATTTCTTCTCGCAGATTCTAAAAAAAAGATGAAGTTTGGGTGCTCTGGTTTCGCTGTGAAGGAAACGGCGCGACTGTCAAAAAGGGAGAGTTAATTCCCTTATATAGGTAAAATTTTCACAACGGTTTTCTTAAATAACTGTTATGATAGATTATATATTAATTTAATAATATCACAACGGTTAGTTATAATAACCATAGCAATACCCCTTATACGTGGTACAAGGTTCGACACCAGGCAACAACATTTTCCTAAAATTACGCCTGGATTATAAGTGATATCGTTACAGTCATTACTTATAACCGTCGTGATATTATTAACCGTGGCACTTCCCAACATATGAACGGTTTAAAAGAAAATATAGTTCCAGAATATGAACGGTTTACAAGTTATCATCATTACAAGCATTAAACTATCAGTCTTTTCATCTTCAACCTCATCTATAAATAGACAATTTTACATATCTAAATAATATATTCTTCGTAACAATGAGTTCAACAAATGAGAATCCTAGAAACCTCAATGAGGAACGTCAGGCGCCAATCCAGGAGGTCGTCCAACCAGCAACTGCCAACTTCAGGGATGCCTTAAGGGTAAGGAAGGATAAGAAGAAGAAGAAGAAGAAGAAGAAGAAGAAGCCGAAGAAGAATAAGATAAAGAAGAAAAGGAGGCCTGTATATTATGATTCCGATGAGGGGAGTGAGGAGAGATGTCTAGATTATGAAGATGCATTTTATGCTATGGGCTCTGACAATGATCTTGATATGTAATATGTTTATCAATGTACTCTCAATGGAATATTAAAATAAAATTATGTCTATATATGTTCATCTCTTACAGTTTTATTTTTAAAGTTATATATATACTCTATTGCACTTAAAAATACTAAAGAATACATTGCTGTGAATCAAAGCGTGATACATGTAGTACAACGACCTTCTAATACATGCGTGTTAAAATGTAAAAATATGGAAAAAAATATAGAGCTGGGAATCGAAGCTTGTTACACAGCTTGTATTACAACGGTTATGTAATACAACCGTCGTTAAATATGGCGTTATAAATTTTTAATCCTGTTACAACGGTGGGACACGAAACCGTGGTAAACCTGGCGTCGTTAAATGGGGTTTTCGTAGTAGTGATTTATTCTTCTTTCGAATGTTGCCTTCCGATATACCGTTTTTCTCGACATTGCGGACAACTTGGACTTCCTGATGACCTCAAACTCGCTTCTTTTATTAGAAGATATCCAAAATGTATCATTCTTTGTAGGAATTGAAATGTTTGTTGAATGATTTTATCACTAGGGAGCATTGACATTGGGCCAAGAGCAACACAAGTGGGAGAGACACCACATATTCACCCAAAACCTTGAGGTGATAGGTGTATGAGTTCTCTCACTTATAAATGTTGAACTCTCTACATTTATAATCAATGCGGGACTCCAACTCACACTTGACATATTATTATTCTCAACACTCCCCCTTCAAGTGTAAGTTCACAATGTTCCCCCTCAAGTGGACACTCTTGTCCACATATACTTGTACCTCCGTTGACACCTATTACTAGGCACCTCTCTAGGAATTTTGATACACCTCTTTTTGGACACCTCTCTAAGAATTTCGATACACCTCTTTCTGGGCATTCGATTTCAACGAGACACCTCTTCCTGGGCATTTCGATACAAGTAAGTCGTTCCCTTTCTCAAACCAAAGGCTCATGATACCATTTGTTGGGGTATGAGAAGGAGTGTCAACATTGGACCAAGAGCAACACAAGTGACAAAGACACCACATATTCACCCAAAACCTTAAAGTGATAGGTGGGTAGATTCTCTCACTTATAAATGCTCAAGTCACCACATTCCTATCCAATGTGGGACTATTATCCACACTACTCACACTTGTAATTCTTTTTCAACACTCCCCCTCAAGTGTGAGTCTACCACAATGCTCCCCCTCAAGTGGAAGCTCTTTTGTCCACATATATTTGTACCACCATTGACACCGGCCCCTTTACGAACCAGACTATTGATACCATTTGTTGGGGTATGAGAAGGAGCATCATCATTTGATGAAGAGCAACACAAGTGAGAGAGACACCACATATTCACCCAAAACCTTAAGGTGATAGGTGTATGAGTTCTCCCACTTATAAATGCTAAACTCTCCACATTTATAATCAATGTGGGACTCCAACTTACATTTGAAATATTATTATTCTCAACAATGTTGATATGAAAAAAAATCACGTTGCATTTCTGTTGTGCTACTTGTGTGGATTAGAAAAAAAATGATATTCATTGTTGTATAAGGTGTTACTAGCAACTCTGAGTTAAGATGAAGTATTTTACTTGTAAAATAGAGAATTCTATAGTGTATATTAGACAATGATGAAAAGTTAGAGAAACAAATTATATGTGAACTACGAGATCTATTGGCATATAAAGATTTTCAAGTAGAAAAAACTTGCATAACATTATCTTGGTAATGTTTGGTTCTTTTAACTTCCAAGATTATATAATTTTTTTTATAACTCTAAGACATTATAGAGCTAATGCATTAAATTGTTTTATTTTTAAGAGCTAAAAGAAAATATTTGTGTGTTTCGTGGTGTGTGGTGTTTACTACGAGAGGATTTTTCTGAAACATACATGATTGTTTTCTACCCAACGTCGACGTCAATAAAAATACTTGGACGAGGCATTGAGTTAGGGTCAAAATGGCACAACACATATTTATTTATCTCTTGTGATTGATATGTAAGATATGACTGTAGACAACAAAGAATTCAATTTATTTTTTGAAAAAACATTTATAAGTCTATCAAAGGGTAAGTTTTGCATTTTCTTAAGGAAATTTTCAGTTACCATTTTATAGATACCAACTTAATTTGTATATTTTCAAGGAAAATTTCACTTACCATTTTATAGATACCAACTTAATTTGTATATTTTCAAGGAAAATTTCACTTACCATTTTATAGATACCAACTTAATTTGCACTTTTCAATTTTGCTGCATATTTATTCTAAGTTAACGTATACACTCAATCACATGTGAGACTATTCACTAAATTTAGAGTATCATATGAATCTCATAATTTAACTCTAATTCTCATGCTTTCTCCTCAATACATACAACTTAGAGTGCCATAGGAACCTCATAATTTAACTCAAAGCCTCATGCTTTCTTTCTCTTCAATAAGTAGAAACCTCATAATTTAACTCTAAGCCTCATGCTTCTCTTTAATACACATAATTTAGAGCACCATAAGAACTTCATAATTTAACTCTAAGCTTTATCTTTTCTCTTCAATACATATAACTTAGAGTACCATAGAAACCCCATGATTTAACTCTAAGCCTTATGTTTTCTATTCAATACACATAACTTAGAGTATCATAGGAACTTCATGATTTAACTCTAAATCTCATGCTTTTCTTGAATACACATAATTTAGAGTACCATAAGAACCTAATAATTTAACCCTAAGCCTTGTGTTTTCTCTTCAATACACAAAAATTAGAGTACCATAAGAACCTCATGATTTAACTATATGCCTCATGCTTTCTCTTCAATACACAAAAATTAGAGTACTATAAGAACCTCATGATTTAACTATATGCCTCATGCTTTCTCTTCAATACACATAACTTAGAGTATCATAGAAACTTCATGATTTAACTCTAAATATTGTGTTTTCTCTTCAATAAATCCTATAATTGTGAAAACAACATAAAATACTCAATTTGGTGGTGGTTATATTGAATCAAAGGTCTCAACTTCCATGGCTATTAACCAAATGTCATATTGAACTTTACTTTTTGTCTATATAAAATCCTTCCAAACCTTGAAGTTGAAATTTTTAAGCTGTATTTTTTCTACTTTTAAAGTTCAAACTTTCTTTTAAAGGATTCTTAAGTTATAAGCTAACTATGTTAAGGTGTATTTTTAAGTATGGCCATTGTCAATAGTGTATATTTACTTTAAAGTTTTATTTTTTTAGCCCAACTTTTAAAAGGTCATGTTAGTATTAGTTAGTTTAATCAAGATTTATTATGTTTAAGTGTAGCTATTTTTGAGGATGAATTTATACTTTAAAACAACTTTTTGAATCATAACTTTTAAAGAATTTTGAACAATAGTTAAACCACTATTAATTTACCAATTTCAAATATAATCATAGTTTTAAAAAATTTCTATTTGTTATTTGTTGATTTAAAATGTTCTTTCTAGTTAGAAAATATTAATACACTTTATATATATATATATATATATATATATATATATATATATATATATATATATATATTATATTTTAAAGTTTATGGGAGTAAATGTGTTTAATTGTCACTTTTTTGTGTCATAAAAATAATTAAAATAATGGCTATATGATATATTTTGACATGTATTGAGATTTTTTTTTTTTTTTTATGTATTGACATTATTTGGATGTGGCTGAAAGATGGATTAACATTGTAGGATTTTTTCTATTATAATAAAGAATCAAGAGACACACCATCTTTCCCCATTTATGAGTGTGCCTAGGAACGGATTAATGGGAAAGTAATAAGTTTGAAATGAATTTTGATTTTAATTGATATTATTTAATTAAATCTAAATTCAATTTCCTTTAAATTAATATTCATTTTAAAATTTAAACACTTACAATTTTATTTTTTAAAATTTTGGAAAAAACATGAAAATAAAAAATATTTTTTTTAAGTAAATTTTTCTTCTAAAACTAAAAAATATTTTTATTCCAAAAAAATGAAAAGCATAATTTCTCTTAAAAATAAAAAATAATTTTATTCTGAAAAATAAACAAATATACTTGTTTTTAAAAAATAACGGCTTATTTTTAAATAAAAAATTTATCCAAAATTTTTTTAAATATTTTTATCAGAAAAAAAAAACTGAAAAATAAAAAATTATATTTCGAAAAACAAAAAATAAATTTTAAAAATAAAATTTTTCTGATAATTAGAAAAAAATTAATTTTTCGAAAATAAAAAAATAAAAAAATAAAAAAATTGTAAATTTTATGTTAAAAAGATTTTTTTCTAAAAATAAAAAAGTTATTCCGGAAATAAAAAATATTTTTTAAAAATAAAAATAAATATATTCTAAAATTTTAGCCAAAATATCATTTTTTCCCCTTAACTATATCCTTGGGTTCAGATTGATCACTTAATTATTTTTCATATTAAATTGGTCCCTTAACTTTTTAAACGTTTCATTTTGACATTTTTGTCTAATTAGCGACGAATTTTACAACCGATTTTTAAATTTTTCCGTCACTAATTAGATTAAAAGCACTAACATGACAGAGTTAAAGGATCAATATGACACGAAAAATAATTAAGAGACCAATCTGAAAGGATATTTTGCCTTTTTTATTCAAAAAAAATATACTTTTTTGAAAATATATAATTTTTCCCAAATATAAATTTTTTGTTTGAAAATAATAAAAAAAAATCTACAATTTTTTATTTTGAAAAATGAATCCTAAAAAAATCTAAATTAAATTTATTTTATGAAATTTTAAAAATTAATTTTAAAATAATTCAAAATATAAAATTGATTTTTAATGTGTATATATGATGAACATGAAAACCATTTATATTTTGATAACAAAATGAATACCCGATTTTATATTTTATCTTTTGGATTGAATTTTAAAATGTATAATAATTTGGATACTAATTTAATTAAGAATAACCTTTTTTTTTTTCTTCTTTCCATACCCCTACCCATTTATATCCTTAGTACAAACATATAATGAAGAATTAAAATACTACCATTGCCAATTAAGTGGATGCTTAAGAATTAGTATAAAGTAATATCAAAACTATTACCTTCTTAACATACCCTCCCAATTTTGCGAAAACGGATTTCCCGCAGTCAAATGCTAACTGCTGATGATCCTCACCATTTATCTTTCATATCAATCTTTTATGTGTTTAGTGTTGTAAATTCTACACCATTTAATTTAAATCATAAGGCCTATATTATTCTGACTGTGTGACAGTGTGATTCCCTAACTGTAGGGAATCATGGTCCATATTTTACTAGTGTTACAAAAGAAATCATCATGTACATCAGTGCATGTGTCAACACAGGTTTGGAATCTTTTAGAGAGAGTTTGTAAAAATTAAAGTCTAACAATATAAATCTAATATAAATATAACTTGTAATTATACCAATTTAAAAAACAATGAATTAAATATATGAATATTTGATAAATTCTGACTAATCATAGTTGGAGAAATTGTATTTTTAAAACCTTTCATTGCTTAATTAATAAAGTTCCTTAAAACACAAATCGAAAAATATAAAATAAAAAAAAAATGATCATACAAGTATTAGGTAGTGAAGATTTTGTGAATCCCTATTCCTTATCATGTTGATTACTCTACTAAAGCAATATTAAAGCAGTTTTATTACTCCACTACAGCAATAAAAAACGGTTATAACGACTCTTTTGAAAACTTTCATGATCATGTAAAAATAATAACTTAATAAAAAATACAAACAAATCAAAATAACAGAAAATATTAAATATTAATTGTGGAAATATAAAATAAAATTAGCTGAAAATTTAAAAATTAGAAATTCTAACCAAATCTTTTTTCGAGCTCACTTCTTCAACCTTTAAATTCAAATTTTCATTTTCTTTTTTCAACCGCAATATTTTTTCTTTAATTGACCAATTAATCCCTGGTTATTTAAGAAATCATATCAAAAATAAAAAATTAAATTCAAGAAATATAAAAAACTAAAATAATAAAAAAAAAGTAAAAAAAGACCATTATTCTTGTGACTTGAAACGTCTTCGTTGTACTTGTTCATCATCCCTTGTTCATCAATGATCCACAACGTGATGAGGGGCAGGCGTAGAAGGAACGCGATTTCAGTAATTAAGTCTGGTAGTGGTGTGTTAGAAAAGGTAGATGAGATTAAAAACGAGTTGGCATCTTACTTTGAAAAGAACTTTGCTGCAGACAACTTTGGTCGTCCGGATATTAAGAATTTGGATTTGAAGGGTTTGTCGGAGAGGGATAAACGGCACATCGAAGAGGAGTTCACTGTTGAAGAGATTAAAGCTGCAATGTGGTCTTGCGAAGGAGGTAAGAGTCCAGGCCCCGACGAATTCAGTTTTGCTTTTTTTCAGAAATGTTAGGTTATGGTTAAGGAAGATATCATTAAATTTGTTAGAGACTTTTTCTCTAATCCCGCCCTTTCCAAAGCTGCCACTGCTTCGTTTATAGCCTTGGTGCCTAAGGCCAAGCACCCTCAATCTCTTGTAAATTATCGCCCTATATGTTTAGTTAATTGCTTCCAAAAAATTCTGTCCAAAATTCTGGTTTGTCGTTTGAAGAAGGTTGTAAGCTCTCTTGTGTCTGCAGAACAATCTGCGTTCGCACCAGGAAGGTGTATCTATGACGGAGTGGTAGTGGCTAATGAGTGCTTGGATTTAACTAAGAGGTCCAACCGTGATTGTATGGTTATGAAGATCGACTTCGAGCGTGCATACGACTGTGTATCTTGGGACTTTCTTCGCTTTATTTTACTTAAGATGAATTTTGGGGGGAGGTGGTTGTCGTGGATGGAGTCTCTGGTGTTTAGCGGGTCGATGTCTATTCTTGTTAACGGGAGTGTAACAAGAGATTTTAGAGTGGGGAAGGGTCTCCGGCAAGGGGATCCTTTATCCCCATTTCTTTTTATATCGGTGATGGAAATTCTCACTCAAATTCTTAACAAGGCTGTTAGTATGGGTTTGTACTCGGGTTTCAAAGTCTCAGAGGAGTTGGTTTTTAGCATCGTCCAATTCGCCGATGATACTTTGTTAATCGATAATGCTCAGTGGGAGAACTTATGGAGCATTAAGGCTGTCCTAAGAGGCTTCGAACTCATATCGGGGCTGAAGGTAAACTTTTTCAAAAGCAGGGTTGGAGGTGAGAACATTAGCCAGGAATTCCTCCTTGCTGCATCTGATTTTTTGGACTGTGAGATATGCAACCTTCCTATTAAATTCCTTGGCATTTACATAGGTCATAGCCCTCGTAAAAAGCATATTTGGAGGGACATTTTGGATTCGGTTGGTAGTAGACTCGCAACATGGAAAGGCAGACAATTATCAATTGGGGGGCCGGGTTATTCTTATTAACACAGTGCTCAACTCTTTACCTTTGTACTCGTTCTCATTTTATAAAGCTCCTACAGGTATCATCAAGTCAATTGAGAGTATGATGAGTAATTTCTTATGGGGCGGGTCTCCGGAGAAAAGAACGATTCATTGGATTGACTGGAAGTCGGTTTGTTCCCCTAAGGACAAAGGTGGTCTCAGAGTAAAGGATCTCGACTATTTCAATAGATCTCTTTTGATGAAATGGAAATGGAGATGCTTGAAGGAGAAAAATGTAATTTGGTACGAATTGCTGAAGTTCAGGTCTGCTATAGATAGTATGAGTTTAGCAGTTGCTGGTGTCAACAATCATAAACGTATCAAGTCTTAATCTATTTGGTGGAGGGATATTCAGTCGGTAAGTATATTCAAAGACTCTACTAGTGATTTCTTTATGAACAACTTGGTCTGCACTATAGGTGATGGTAGAGACCTTTCTTTTTGGAATAGTAATTGGGCGTTTAATACCTCTTTTAAATCTCTTTTTCCCAATTTGTTTTTGTTTTCTAAGCTTCCTAATGGCTCTGTTTACTCTTCTGGATATTGGAGGGACTGTCTTTGGATTTGGGATGTGGCTTTTCACCCCTTTGGTTCTGATTCTGTCATGGAGAGGGAGAAATCCGATTTTATGTACAATTTGGAATCTTTGGCCCCTAAGATGGTAGGTGGAGACCAGTTAGTTTGGGATGGGGATGACACAGATGAGTTCACAGTCGCTGACTGTTATGGGAAGATGTCCAGGTTGGGGGCGGGGGATGGGAGTCGTGTCTCGGTGGTGACGACGAAGTTGCTTATAGCCTACAACATGGTCTGGAAGTTGAACATTCAGTCTAAAATGCAGGTTTTTCTTTGGAGGTTGTTCAGAGATCGTGTTGCCACGAAGGAGCAGTTGGCGAAGAGGAAAATCATCTCTACCAAAGCGTCGCTGTCGTGCCCTCATTGTGACTTGGTGACGGAAATAAGCACTCGTCTCTTTCTCTCTTGTGTTTATGCTGGTGAAGTTTGGAGAGGTATTAAGAATTGGACTGGTTTGGATTATTCCCTGCAGGAAACTTGCACTTCATCCTTTAATTCTTCCTTCTGCATTGCGTCTAACAAGTATGGTGGAGGGTTCTGTTCTATCATTTGGTCTTTTACAGTGTGGTGTATCTGGACTAGCAGGAATAGCAAAGCTTTTAAGGATATTTTTGTTTCTGTTCATGACTCAATTGCTTCTATCAAGTTTATGTCATGGAATTGGTTATTTTAGGTCTGTTGGTTACAAGTGTCGTTTGTTTGATTGGCATAATGCTCCCTTACTCTGTTTTAAGCGGAAGTATCATTCCCGCTCGTTGTAATCAGGTTTTGCAGCACCCCTTGTGCTGTTTCTAATGATATCATTTTGCCTATTAAAAAAAATGATTGCCTAAATATTTTAAAGTCATAACAAAGATGACAAATTGAGAAGAAAGCATATTGAATAAATTTGACATCCTCATTTCCTTTTGATAGCTATACATATTGTGAATACTTGTTGCTTTTGTTCATATCACCAACAAGAATTCCCTGATAATTTTTCAAATAATAGCAGATGTAACAAATTAGAGAGAAAAAGAATTACAAACAAATTAAAATCTTTAAAGGAAAAAAAATTTACTTCAGTCCACCATAAAAAAGATCAACATACTTGTTTTTCATACCACCATAAAATAAAATTCCCTAAAAAATTTACAAAGGATAGCAAAACTAAAAAATTGAGTGGAAAACAAATTACAAAAAGGTTAAAATCTCATTAAATAGAAGAATGAATAACTATTCTTCATCTTTTTCTCTTCAAAATTCCAGAAATTCTATGAATTTGTTTTTTATCCCACAATTAGCAAGGATGCGCTTATAAATCATAACATAAACACAAAGTTTAGTACCAAAACTATAACAAAGAAATTAAGATTAATATGGATTTGCTTACACATTATAACAGAAATATAACAAAAATAAAATAAAAAACATACTCACGTTGCATATACTTGTAGAGCATATTTCTTTTGCAAATTGATATGAAATGTTTGAGTGTTGTGTTGTCAACAAGGACGGAGCCAGAACTTTTAAACTGTGGGGGCAAAAATTATAAATTTATTATACTAAAATATATTGTATTATTTATATAAATATTATAATTATTTTTTATGTTTTAAAAATTTAAAAATATTAGACTATGTTTGGCATGACATACTATGAATTTATAACTTATAATTTATAAATTCATATGATAATATCTTATTTATTCGATAACAATATTTTCATTATGAATTTATAACTTATTTTATTAATTTATAACTTATTTTGCATACTATTTCAAATAGTATTTTAGTTTATAACTTATAATTTATTATTTTTCTTCAACTTTTACCCCTATTATTTTAATTAAAAGCTACTTTTATCCTTTATAATTTATTTTAATTTAAAATTAAACAATTATGTATTAAATACAAAAAATACATGTCATTTTATATTTATCAATAAATTGAATTGTTAATTTTATTAAATATTTCTATTATTTTATCAACATCAACTATCAAGTATAAATTATAACCTATCAATCATGAGCCATTCACCCTAAAACATTTTCTTATTTTCTATTATAGGTATACAACACGTTTCATTTTCGCAATAAATTAATAGTGTTCATAGATCTTTAATTTTCTTTAGTTTTTTATTGTTTAATAGGGATGTTTTGCAGTAGATTGAAATAAAATAACTATTCAATGCAATATACATAATCACTACTATTAGAAACCAATTTTTAATTCTTGTGAGGGCATAGGCCTACATACTCTTGTAGGTAGCTCCGTCCCTGGTTGTAAAATATAATTTTTTTGTTAAACACTGCAGCATTATAGTCGTCGCGATGCCACATTCCAGGTCACTTCTGATTTTTTTTTTTTGCAAGCCAAAAGAAACAATTAAAATACTAACAAGGCATAAGAAATGCCACAAATACAAATGAAAGTCACCAATACATAAAACACCAATCACCAATACCTAAGCCAAACAGACAACAACCTCAAAACTAAATCCCACATGCACTTGCTACTGTCATGACAGAAAAAAAAAACAGAAGAACAAACCCAACTACAACCTCTAAGCCAAAAGACAACGTAACAGAGACATAACCAGCAAAAATTCTGCCTCAGCTACCGCAGACAAAAACCTATAGGACTTCAGACCAGCAACAATCATCCAAGTCCGACTCCAACTCGTGCTGCTCCCGACACAACTTCTTGGAAACACTTGGCGAAACAAATAATCTGCCAACCATTACAATATCCACCCCAAGCATTCTTTCGGGTATAACATTCATTGGCACAGAGGTCACTTCTGATTCTACCTTCCTTTAGCCTCAAGTGCACACCAGGGCGCCGCTAATTGCCGTCACAATCCTAAGTTCACACTCCCATTGTATTGTTTATAGAGGTTTCAATCATTTTACTTAATTTTTCTAAGCTTTTAAATCTTAAACAATTTTATTTAGAAGTTGAGTATGATGTTAAAAAGTGTTGTTATACTAGTATTTCTTTGTTTGTATCTTTTGTAGTTAATGAAAATGTGTTGGGATGTTTATTTTCAAAATACCAAAACTATATTTTTTTTATAGGCAAAAATTATATTAATGTGTAAAAATATATCACCAATCCAAATATATATTCATAACAAAATCATTCATTCCCTATATACTTCTAAATGAAATCTAGGGGAAATTTGGTTTACTCATACAAGTTGCGCCTTCGTCGTCGACGTTTTGACAGAAACGATATCCATCTCCAATATAATACAATGATGGATTGGTAGATGGCTTCATCGTCCCAAAATTCATCATTGAATATGACGCCGTTTCTTGATTTCCATAAACACCAGCACGTAACGAACCATATTGCATTGGCATTTTCTTGCTTGCTGCTTCCACTCAATCTGAAGAACCACACCATGGCATGGTTTCTACATTCTGCTTCATTAATCCATTGTAGCCCCAACCATTTGAACACTTTGATCCAAACCAGTTTTACTTTAGGACAGTTAAGAAACACATGATCTACATCCTCAACTTCATGAAAACAGAACACGCAAACCTCTTCGATTTGTGAATGTATAATCCCCCTATCTAAGAGATTCTTGCGTGTTGCCAATCTGTTCAGTAGTAATCTCCATGAGAATATTTTCACCTTAATTGGGATGTTGGTCTTCCATAAAATATCCAATGTAGTTGATAAGGTTTCCTCCAATTCCACTATGTTATTCCCTGCTGCTAGTTTTTTATACAAAGATTTGGCAGAAAACATCTTTGAAGTTTCCAGCTTCCAAGTCCAACAGTCATGAGTCTCCTTCTTGGGTTGGATTTCAACCAATATATCATCCAGTTCTTGTAACTCGCTTCTGGCCACTCCATCGATTGCAGGGTGCAAAGGTTTCACATTCCACTTCCACACACCAGAATCCCACACCCCCATATCAGTCACACTCCAATTCTTGGTAGATGTCATTTGGAATAAAGTTGGAAACAGCAGACTGGATTTCATACTACCAATCCACACGCACTTCCAAAAACTTACACTTGAACTTGACCCAAGCACTGCTGAGACATTATCTAAAAAACAATCTTCATTTGCTGAACTAGTAATTGTCAGCACATCTCTCATCCAAAAAGACCCAACATCACCTTTGCCTTCATTATCTTCATTCCAAATTTTCTTACATACATTACCATACCTGATTTCAATTATATATCTCCAGATCTCCTTGCGCATATGAATAAATTTCCACATCCATTTAGATAGCAATGCCTTGTTGAAGTATCCCATATGTTTGATTCCTAAACCACCTAGTTTTTTGTGTTTGCATAAGTCTTCCCAACACACCCAAGAAATTCCCTTGGATCCAGCTGCTCCTGACCATAAGAACTGTCTTTGTAATCTAATTATGTCTTTTACCACCTGCTTTGGTGCTTTATAGAAAGATAAATAATGGATTGACAGATTGGGGTGAATAGAGTTCAATAATGTTACTCTCCCACCAATATATAAGTTTCTTCCTATCAAAGATGACAACCTATCCCTGAAACATTGAAAAACAGGCTGCCAAAACTTAGTTCTTCTAGGATTACCCCCTACCATCAACCCTAAGAATTTGAAAGGTATGGCTCCTAATTTGCAGAACAAGAATTGTTATGCATCCTTCAAGAATTCAGGATCAATTCCAATTCCAAATATGCAACTTTTCAGGAAATTTACTTTCAACCATGAAACGATCTCAAAGCCTCTCAGAATTGCTTTTATCGCCCACATGTTGGAAAAACTACCTTCATACAATAGTAGGGTGTCATCTACAAACTGCAATATGCTACCAGCCTCCTTGTCTTTCACTTTGAAGCCACTGAAAAAATTACGTTCCTTAGCTCTCTTAACTAACAGTGCCAACCCTTCAACCACTATAGCAAAAAGCATAGGTGAAAGGAGATCCCCTTGTTTCAAACCCCTTGATGCCTTGAAATCCAAGGATGGACTTCCATTTATAAGTACTGACATAAAGTTGTTCTGAACTATACCTCTAATCCAGCATCTCCATTTAGGTCCAAAATTCATTGCTTCCATCATTGACTCAAGGAAGTCTCATTCTACACAGTCATAGGCCTGAGCAAAATCCACTTTCATTAATAGACACTGACTCCTACTTCTGCAGGCATAATCTACACACTCATTAGCCAATACAACTCCATCAAACATGCTCCTTCATGGTATGAATGCTGTTTGTGTAGGAGAGATTAGCTCCCCAATGACTTTATTCAATCTTTTTGCTAACATCCTTGAAATCACCTTCACAATGCAACTTATTAGACTTATAGGTATGAAATCTTCAAAGCATAGAGGATTTTCACATTTGGCACAAAGGATATGAATGAGGAAGCAAAGGCTTTGAGTAGAAGGCCAGAGTCAAAGAACTCTAATACTGCATTAATGAAATCACTCCCTACAATCTCCCAGGAATGCTTTAGGAATTTGAAGTTGAAGCCATCCACATCTGGACATTTGTTACTGTCACACTCCATAACAGCTTCAGTAAATTCTTCTCTCAAAAAATCTACTTCAAGCATGTCTTTGTTAGTGGTGTTGAGTTTGGATACATCTTCTAGGTTTAATCTTGGACTCTTCCTCACATTCCTTTGAAATTTCTTCTTAAAATATTCCATAGCACCTTCCTTTATACTCTTTGGATCCTCCAATCTTATCTCTCCCCAATTAATCACTGAGATCGAATTCTTCCTTTTTCTAGCATTAAGATAGGAATGAAAGTAGCTTGTATTTAGGTCCCCTTCTAAAGTCCATTTAACTCTTGACTTTTGATGGATCATACTCTCCTTAATTCTTAGTTTACTCCAAATCTCTTCTTGGCTATCAAAGATTCCATCGTATACTTCTCACTCTGACTCTGATTAACTATATCAAGGAATTTTTCAGCTTTATTTAATTTCTCAACACCCTTTTCAATGGCTAGGTCCATCCATCCAAACACATTGGCATTCCACCACTTTAGCTTCCCTTTAAGATTTTTAAGCTTCTGATACAACCTATCTCCAGCATTCCCAATAACCTTTGATGTAGACCATAGTTTAAATACCAAACTCATAAAATATTTATGTTCAACCCAAAAATTAAAGAATCTAAAGGGTTTTGGACCCCAGTTCATCTTGTTAGGTTTGACCCACACAAGCCCATGGTCAGAAATGTCTTTGTCCCCCACATATTGTGATTTTAGATCCCACATCTTAATGAGATCTTCATCCACCAAGAATCTATCTAGTCTACTTCTGCATCTACCATTGGAACTGGACCATGTAAATCTACTTCCAGTTGCTAGCAGGTCAACTAACCTCATACTGTCTATAAAATGATTGAATTCAGACACCTCTAAACCAATTGCTCTTACCTTACCCTTCCTTTCCTCCACCATTTTTATTGAATTGAAATCCCCTCCAAGGATCCAACTACCCTCAGGCAATCTAGATTTTAAGTTTATAAGGACAGTCCATAACTCTCTCTTACCAGCCAGGTCACAGGGTGAATAAATATTAATCACATAGCAGTTGTCCCTACCCCACATAAAATTAAGTCCCACATATCCATTTCCTCTAAAACTTAAAACAACATGAAACATACCTTTACTCCATATTATTAATAGCCCACCTGCTGAGCCAGAAGCTTTGGATTCAGTCCAATCATACTCATGGTTTCCCCACAGACTTCTAACAATGCTTTCATTGATATTTTGGATTTTGGTCTCTTGCAAGAGGCATAAATCAGCTTGCCCTCTCCAAAGAATTTGATTGATTCTTTTCCTTTTGAGAGAGCTACAACATCATCGAACATTAAAGGATACCATATTCATGGATCCTTTTTTCCAGCATCCCTCTTGGTATACTTGGCTTTATTCCTCAACTCTATCTCCCTAACCACACCTTTAAAAATCTCCTCATCTTCCTCTCCCTCAATCCCCAATTGTTTTATCGTCTACCAGACCTTGGTTGGTACATCATCAAATCCTTTATTGCATCTCAAATTACTTTGCACCATATTTGTGTCAGTTAAAGAATCACAACACAGTACTGACCCTCCTGAGTATCTTGAGGAAGAATCTTCCTGCTGCAAACTCATTTTGGACACCACCATGCACCTTCCTTCCATTTCAGGTTATTAATCTTGCCTATTAAATTGTGAAGTAGAGTTGAGTAGTATGAGGCAAAAAAAGGAATCTGGATTCTATCATATAGTTCTTTCACCAAAATCTTTTTTCTTGGTTTGGGCCAAGCCATAAGCCCAATAGGACTTCTCGGGCTAGTTGAAATTAGATCAAAGTCAATTTTATTCTTATCAAGACCTGAATTTCCCACCTCTTCTTCAGCAGGAACCCAGTTTCTGAACCATTTTTTCCATTTTTTCCTTGATTGGTGTTCCTTTCAAATAGTGATTGTGACCCCAAAATTCCACGTTGAACATTTCCCATTGAGTTGACCTCCATATTGAATGAGTCACGACACCCCATAACGTTATCATGAACTAGTAAGCCTTCAAAACTAGCCTTTTTCTCAGATATCAGCTTTCCAACCATACATATCTTTTTGTTTGACCCAGCCTCCTTAAGGTTACTTGTTTTCCCAATACTATCACAAACATAGGAATTATTAGTCTGCATCCTACCCTTAGCCTCATCTGTCTTGCCGTGCTCCTGCAACCTAGTAGGGTACTCTAGGTTTTCATCTTCCACTTCATCACCACTCTCCCACGTGTCACTGCCCCCCAGAATCTGAATCATCAGACGATTCTTCTTCTGTGTAACTTTCATCATCTTCATATCTTTTATCCACCCTCAACGGCCCGTGTTGATCTTCCACAATTTTAACCCTAAAAATGTTCTCGTTTATTTCCATATTCATCACTTCATTCATGTTGATAGCAAACTTCGTTTTCACCAAGAATCTTGCGACATCGAATCTTTTCTTATTGGCCGTATCATCGTCACAGCGGATGAATGATCCCACCATTCCAGCTATAAGTTTGAATAGATCCAACTCCCAGGCATGACATGGATGCCTGCAAACGTTTAGTCATGTTACCCTTTCGTTGTCTACTTCCCCCTGACTCCATGGTCTGATATCATCAAACCATTTCTCAACCCATCCCCTATTATGTTCAATGACCGAGACAATTTCCCCTTCCTCCTTTTCTTCTAGGAGACATAGATTGGCTCCAAGTGGGATAACTTTTTTGTTGAATAATCCCTTCTCGTTCAGTGCCTGTAGAACATTATAAGTATTCCCGGTACTGATACTTCACCCAAGAAACCTTGCTAAATCTATCCATTGCCTTGTTGTCGATATTAAACTGGATATGTGCAAACTGGGGTTTTAGATTCCCTACTTTTTGCTTGACTTGATTCTACTTAGTTTGATTATGCTTTTTCCCTATCAACGACTCAGACCTCACAACCTGGCCATACGTTTTCCCAATAGGTAGTTTTGCTCTTCCATTATAGTCCTTTCCTCTTCCAATAGTAATCTGGTTCCTCCCTCCCATAGTATGAATTTGATTATTCGTATTCTTCCTATTTGGTTCCACCCTTTGGAATCTAGGTATATTGGCATGTAACTTCCTACCTTGAATCATAATGATATCCAGTTTTATTGCCATTACTCTTTCATCACTAACCTTTCGAAAGCGGACAAATCCATATCTCTTCCCCCTCTTATCCAATCTAGCCGGTATAAAAACGTCAGACACCAATCCATAGTCCTTGAAGATTTCAAACATCCTTTTTGCATCCATAGATTCTAGAAACTCAGTAAAGAAAAAAGCTGATATTTTCTCATCCTCACCTATTTCTTTCCCTCTAAGATCTTTCCACACAGTTGCTCTTAAACCATTTCCCCCCGTTGGTTCTCTTCTTCTTTCCCACCAAGTTCCACTCCATGACAAATATCTTAAGGCCACTCAAAGATATAAATGCTAAACTACAGAAATACTAACACTACAACACTGCTCAGGATAGATTTCAAGATGCAGAAGATAAGACTCACTCCAGGGAGAGGAAGGTCCCTAATCCTAAGATTAGGACTTTAAACCAAACCCCCCAGACCTAAGCCATCCTCAGAATCTCTACGAATGCTATTTTGGAATCCTCATAATCGTAAAAATAAATTATTTCTTAGCAAATACCAAAACTAATTATGATTGATTATATTGTTGCATTTTCTGTTATGCTACTTGTGTGGATTAGAAAAAAAATTGATATTCATTGTTGTATAAGATGTTACTAGCAACTCTGAGTTAAGATGAAGTGTTTTATTTGTAAAATAGAGAAGTCTATAGTGTATTTTACACAATGATGAAAAGTTTGAGAAATGAATTATATGTGAACTACGAGATCCGTTGGCATATAAAGATTTTCAAGTAGAAAAAAACTGCACAACATTGTCTTGGTAATGTTTGGTTCTTGTAACTTCCTACATTATATAAATCTTTTTATAACTCTAAGACATTATAGAGCTAATGCATCAAATTGTTTTTATTTCTAGGAGCTAAAAGAAAATATTTGTGTGTTTCGTGGTGTGCGGCGTTTATTACGACAGGATTGTCTTGAAATGGGCATGATTGTTTCTTACCCAACGTTAACGTCAATAGAAATACTTGGACCAGATGTTGGGTTAGGGTCAAAACGATACAACACATTTTTCTTTACCTCTAATATAGTCATTTTGTTTCTTAGGTGTTTCATGTAATATTATGCTTAGCTTAATATCACAATTTTGTTATTCGACTATCACCATGACAGAAAGATTTTTCTTTGATTTAATTATGATCTCTCAGCATAACTTTTCATGCAATATTGAATGCACTTGTCAGTAGGACAACTAAATCATAGGACTATTGAATATGTAATAATACTATTGATTTAATGTATAAAGTTGAGGATGGTTGATTATGCACTTATGGGATATGATTATCAATTTCTTTAGTTTTATTATATATTTGTGGTATGTATTTCTATGTTCAATAGACTTATATTTATAAAAAGATCCACCATCAACACTTAAAGTACAATGTCTTATATTTGTTTATATTTTTAAAAAGAGTAATTGCGCAATTTATTGTTTATTTGTCTTTTATTTCTATTTAAACTTTATCATATATGACAATTTCCTATAAACCTTAGTATGATATTTTGTACAACAGGAGACTTTATTTGACTACATCTAAATTTCTTGTGTTTGATATCTAAGATATGACTTTAGACAACAAAGAATTCAATTTATTTCTTGAAAAAACATTTATCAGTCTACCAAAGGGTAAGGTTTGCATTTTTTCAAGGAAATTTCACTTACCATTTTATAGACACCAATTTAATTTGTACCTTCCAATTTTCTGCACATTTATCTTAAGTCAACCTATATACTCAGTCACATGTGAGATTATACACTGCATTTAGAGTGTCATATGAACCTCATGATTTAACTCTAACTATCATGTTTTCTCCCCGATACATACAACTTAGAGTGCCATAGGAACCTCATAATTTAACTCTAAGCCTCATGCTTTCTTTCTCTTCAATACACGCAACTTAGAGTGTCATAGAAATCTCATGATTTAACTCTAAGCCTCATGTTTCTCTTCAATACACACAATTTAGAGTATCATAAGAATCTCATAATTTAACTACAAGCCTCATGTTTTCTCTTCAATACACACAACATACAATACCATAGGAACCTCATGATTTAACACTAAGCATCATGTTTTCTCTTCAATACACACAACTTCGAGTGAAATAGGAATTTCATGATTTAACTCTAAGCCTCGTGCTTTCTCTCCAATAAACCCTATAATTGTGAAAACAACATGACTAAATTTGGTGGTGGTTATATTGAACCAAAGGTCTCAACTTCCACGATTATAAACCAAATGACATATTGAACTTTACTTTTTGTCTATATAAAACCCTTCGAAACCTTGAAGTTGAAAATTTTAAGCATATTTATGTATTTTTTTTTTCACTTTTAAAGTTCATCATTCATTTTCATTTAATTTAAAGGATCTTTAAGTTTTAAGCTAACTACGTTGAGCTGTATTTATAGTTTATTGTCAACCGTATATTTTTACTTTAAAGTTTTGTTTGTTTTAACTAAACTTTTAAAAGGTCATGTTAGTATTAGTTAGTTTAATCATGATTGATTTATTATGTTTAATCATAGCCATTTTTAAGGATTAATTTATACTTTAAAACTACTTTTTAAATCATAACTTTTAAAGATCTTTAAACATTAGTTAAACCATTATTAATTTACTATTTTTTAATATAATCATTATTAATTGTCACTTTTTGTGTCATAAAAATAATTAAAATACTGAATAGATGATGTATTTTGATATATATTGACAATTTTTTTATATTTTTTTTAAGTATTGACATTATTTGGGTGGGCTTCAAAGATGGACCATCTTTTCCTATTTATATCAGTCTTAGTAGAATCATATAATAAAGAATCAAAAGACCCACCATCTTTTCCCATTTATAGGAGTGTCTATGGTATCCAATTAATATGAAATTTATAACCGTTTTCGAATTAGTTTAAAACCAATTTTAAATAAGATTTGATTTTAATTCAAATTATATAATTAAATCTAAATTTTATTTCCTTTAAATTAGTATGAATTTTAAAATTTAAATACTTAAGTATTTTTTTTAATAATTTTTTTTCTAAAACTAAAAAATAATTTTATTCCAAAAAAATGAAAAACATAATTTCTCTTAAAAATAAAAATAACTTTTATTCCGGAAAAAAATATATACTTGTTTTTGAAAAATAACTGTTTTTATAAATAAAAAATTTATTCTAAAATTTTTTTAAATAATTTTTTTCTTCAGAAAATAAAAAAATTATTCCGAAAAACAAAAAAAAATGTTTTTATTCCAAAAATAAATCTGAAATAAAAAATTATATTTTTGATAATTAGCAAAAAATTAATTTTCCATAAATAAAAAATAAGAATTTTGAAAAAAAATTCTAAATTTTATGTTAAAAATATTTTTTTTCAAAAATAAAAAATAATTTTTTAAATACATATAAAAAAATTTCTGAAAATATTTTTTATTTAGTAAAAAAAATATTTTTTATAAAATAAATAAAGTTTTTTTCGAATATAGCTTTTTGTTTGAAAATAATAATAAAAAATTCTACAAATTTTTTTATTTTGAAAAATGAATTATGATTTTTTTTTAAATTAGTATTTTTTATGAAATATAAAAAAAAATTAAAATAATTCAAAATATAAAATTGATTTATAATATACATAGAATGACCCTATAAAATTGATTTATATTTGAATAATAAAATGAATACCAAATTTTATATTTTAACATTTGAATTAAATTTTAAAAATTAGAACAATTTGAATATTACTTAGTTAAGAATAACCCATTTTGTTTTCCACACCCCTACCCATTTATATCCTTTTATCGTTAAAAAGAAGAATTAAAAGACTACCATCGCATTTGGCAATTAAGTGGATGCTTAAGAATTTGTATAGAAACATTATACAAAACTTGCTTAATAGAATCTCTTCAAAATTTGCTAAGTGTTGCAAAAAAATTGCATCATATACTCTTTGCATTTGCTTCATCTCATCTTTGAAATCATTTGAAAGAGCTCGTAAAGGTCTAACAATATAGATCTAATATAATTATAACTTGTAATTATAACCATTTATAAAACAATAAAATAGACCTATAAATACTCGAGAAATTGTATTTTTATAACCTTTCATTGCTTGATTAATAAAGTTTTTTAAATCACAAAACACATAAAATTCACTCGAAAAAGAAGGTAAATTCAAATTATAAATAAGGGCAAAAATAAAACTTTATTAAACTTAAAAAAAAATCATATAAGTATTAATCGTATGAAAAGATTTACTCATTGCAATCAATACTAATTTATTTATTGAATATTTCGTGAATCTGTTTTGATTACTCCATTAAATCAATAGAAAAACGTTTAACCGACTATTTTGAAAACTTTCAAAATCCTCAAACTATAAAAGAAATAAATTAATAAAAAAAATAGAAACAAATCAAAATAACACAAAATACTAAATATAAATTATGAAAATTAAAAAATAAAATTAGCTAAAAATTTAAAAATTAGAAATTCTAACCAAACCTTTCTTAGAGCTCACTTCTTCCACCTTTAATTTCAAAATTTCCTTTTTTTTTCAACAGCAATATTTGTTTATTTAATTCCACTTAATCCCTGATTATTTAAGAAATCATATCAAAAACAAAAAATTAAATACAAGAAATATAAAAAAAACTAAAATAATCAAAAATAGTAAAAAAATAAAAAATAATATACATTATCCTTGTTACTTGAAACCTCTTCATTATACTTATTCATCATCCCTTATTCAGCAATGATAGTCTAAATATTTTTAAAGTCATAACAAAGATGACAAATTGAGAAGAAAACATATTACAAAAAGATTTAAAATCCTAATCAAGAGCATATTGAATAAATTTGACTTCCTCATTTCCTTTTGATAGCTATACATGTTGTGAATATTTGTTGCTTTTGTTCATACCACCAACAAGAATTCCCTGATAATTTTTCAAATAATAACAGATGTAACAAATTAGGGAGAAAAAGAATTACAAACAAATTAAAATATTTAAAGGAAAAAAACTATTTAATTCACACCACCTTAAAAAAGATCAACATACTTGTTTTTCATACCACCATAAAAAAGAATTCCCTGAAAAATTAAACTAAAAAAATCAGCTGAAAACAAATTACAAAAAAGTTAAAATCTCATTAAATAGAAGAATGAATAACTATTCTTCATCTTTTTCTCTTGAAAGTTCCATAAATTCCATAAATTTGTTTTTTATCCCACAGTTAGCAAGGATACGCTTATAAATTATAACATAAACACAAAGTTTAGTGTAACAACTATAACAAAGAAATTAAGATTAATAAGGATTTGCTTACACATTATAACATAAACATAAAGTTTGTTTGAAGAAATATATCAAAAAATTAAAAAACATAATCAAAAGGAATATAAATGAATGAAGTTACCTTATCTTTTTCTCTGGCAATCTCTACAAATTTAGAGCTTTTGTTCTTCATCTAAGGATCTTTTGCTAAAGCCAACCCAATTATTTTTATTTTTAGGAGATACAAGCAAATATTCTTGTGTTTCGTGGTGTTTGATGTTGCCTAGAATTGTTCAACGAACAGGATTGTTTCATACCCTACTACGTCAATATCAATACAAATGCTTGGACGAGGCACTGAATTAGGTTAAAATGGTACAACATATTTCTTTACCTCTACTAAAAAGGTCATATTGTTTCTTAGGTGTTTCATATATTATTATGCATACTTAAGTATATCACAATTTTGTCTTTCGATTATTAGTCGATCAAAAACACTTTTTTTGTGTGGTTAATCATGATGTCTCTCTGCATAACTTTTCGTACAATATTGAATGCACTTTTTAGTTGTCATTTGTAGCACAACTAAATCATATGACTATTGAATATGTAGTAGTAAATTATTTATTTAATGCATAAAGTTGATTGACCGTTGTTGATTATGCACTTCATAATGGGATATGGTCATCAATTACTTTAGTTTTATTATATATTTATGGTATGTATTTCTACATTCAAAAGTCTTATATTTAAACCAAGTACTTGGCTCGAGTGGTAAACGAGTTCCTGCTAAGGGACGAAGATTTGGGGAATACTGAATTCAATTCCTGGTGGAAACAATACTTGGCCAGTGTCAGTACCTCTCGGCACGAGCTCTGGATTACTAGGACCCCTTTTCTCTGGGAACGCAAAAAAAAAAGTCTTATATTTATGATATAATTAGTCACCCAATCTGTTAATTTAATTTAATGTTTTGCTTCAGTCCCTTAACTAAAAAACCATTACACTTTAGTCTCTTAAAAACACTTTTGTTAGTTGATTTGATCATTTCCGTTAAATTTTGACAAAAATCGTTAAGTTAAGCTGACGTGGCTTTACATCAAGGCGCAATGTACAAATCTGATTAAACAGGTGTATTAAAAATCAAATTTAAACCACGGGGGTTTTGTTTTCGGAGGTTAAAAACTAACAAAAGTGTTTTTAAGAGACTAAAGTGTAATGTTTTTTTAGTTAAGGGACTGAAGCAAAACATTAAATTAAATTAACGGATTGAGTGACTAATTATATCGTAAATATAAGATTTTTTTTTTTGCTTTTCGCACTCTAGTTCCCACAAATTGTTAATAATGTGCAAAATTAATAATAATAACTTTTCATATTGGAGCACTTTAATGAAACATATTATTTGTTCAATCAATAATTTATGCTTGTTTATATTTTGTAAATCCTTTTGTTGATTTAGCTTGATACTCACCGTGAGTGTAATAACAATATTTGTCACTATAACTTTTAAAAGAACATGTTGTTCTGTTCAGAAACAGAAATGTGATAATTTATTTGACTAAATTTAATGAATTGATCAAAAAGCAATAGCATAATGCAGTAACATATTGCAGCAGTATAACACAAAAATATTGAGGAAATTTACTAAGTCCCAAATTGGCACAATAGTTTTCACATGGTGCATCTCATTTTGTACCAGTGCTGTCTATGGCGGATTGCAGAAAATTGCAGCGAGGCAAAAATCTGCCATAAAAATATGGTGGACGGCGTAACGAAAAATTGCGGAAGCACGGCGGACAAACAAAAAGCATTATTATATGCTCACTAAAAAGAAGTAAGAAGTAGAACTCCAAAAAACAGTAACAACACCAAAAAACAATAACAACAACAGTAACAAGATCAACAAACGCTCTTTAAAAACAGTAACAACACCCAAAAAAATCAAAAACAAAATTCATAGAACTTAGAAAACATAATTCATATATCATAATGAGTTTAGGAATATTACTTTCTCAAATAGATGAGACATGTCTTACGTACCTCAAAACATTCTATTCATAAAATACATTATAAAACAAAACAAGAAAACATTATAAAATCTCCAATCTTCTTCTCTAACTTCAACATAATCTTCTTCAAAGTTATTATCAAATGGAGCAAGTCCTTCTTCCTCTTCTCCAGAATCTGTAGAATCTCCAAATTTCATCATTTTAGCAAACTCATCCTCCTCTTGGTCTGCAGTTGCTACATCAGCACTGTCTATGTCTTCCAATTCTGATTCTTCATCAATTACGTTCAAAACCTCCTTTCGTTTTCCTTTAGAGGTTGATGTTTGTGCTTGAACTTTCTTCTTTGTGGTTCTAGCAATTGTAATTGTTCTCTTCCTACTTTGATGTCTAGTAGTTCTTGTAGGCTCTCCAACCCCCAAAGCCTCATAAACAGTTTGCCAATTGAGAGTAGTGTCACCTTCATGCACTAAGTCATTTCCAGCCTCATTAGAATCATCCAACACTCCCACTGACCACTCATTACAATCATCAAAATCATTCAAAGAAATTGCATCAATTTCATCTCTAATATCATATCTTTCTTTGAGCTTTTGGTTGTATTTGACAAAAACCAAATCATGCATTCTTTTGTGTTCAAGTCTGTTTCTTTTATTTTTTGAATGAATCTGCAACATATATATAATAAAGTATTAATACTTTTTTTTTCTAATCCTATATTCCTATAAAAAATATCATGATTATGTGTATATTATTTGCTCAAATACGCTCCAATTTCTTTCGCAGCCTGACGCACTAGTTGTTAAGCTCAAAATTCTGATAGCCAACATTTGCAGTTTTGGCGTTGAATGGCCAAATATTCTCCACCATTGAGCTGCAAAATCAAAATTGTATATTTAAGATTTCTTCTTAAAATTTAAATAACTTCAAATAACTATAAGTTGAATTCTCACCGGGAGCAAGGTCGTCTCTTTGTGATACTGCAAATTCACTTCCAAAGAGGTCACCAACACTCTTGTATATTGGCAACTCAGCCCTTATTGTATTACCCTCTTCAAGATATGATGTCAACCTCTTGATGCATTCATATAACCCATTACTAACTTCCAAATTATACTCCAATTGTGGGTTTCCATAGAAGAATGAAGGGTTCAAAAAGTGACTGGCAGCATGCAATGGTTGATGAAGCTGACAATTCCATCGATCATCAATTATTTTTAAACACATCTCGATATTTGTTTTCATTGTTATTGAAAGACTTCATAATTGTTTCTTTTTCCCTCTCCATTGCTTCATATATGTAGCCCATGGATGGCTTTCTTTCTCCATCAACGAGGCGAAGCACTGGAGCAAGAGGGCTCATGATCTTAAGAGTGTAAACAACATTGTTCCAAAATGAAGGCATAAGGACAACATTTGTCACTTCCTTCCCCTTAGTCTCCATAGACAACTTGTTTACCATCCATGAGTCGGATGTAAACATCTTTCTAAGATGCCCTTTCTCTTGATGAAGCTTTTCTAATGAAAGAAAGGATGTAGCAAATCTAGTTATTCCATGTCTCACCAACTCCCTTTTGTTAGTGTAATGTCTCAACAAACTCAAGGTACTAGAATGGATATAAATGTAGCTAACAATGTTGATTGCCCTTTTAATTATTTTATCTATCAAATGAAGTTTCCCAATATCTTCAAGCATCAAATATATGCAATGAGATGCACAAGGAGTCCAATAAAGATGCTTTCTTTTATCCATTAACATCTTACCCGCCGAAACATAATTGCTTCCTTTATCAGAGATAACTTGAACAACATTTTCTTCCTCGATCTCCTCCACAAGAGCATCAAGCAATTCAAAGATCTTTTCACCTGTCTTCACAAAATCAGAGGCATCTATGGACTTCACAAACATTATACCAGTAGCGGAGTTGACCAAGAAATTAATAGTGCATCGTTGTTTCCGATCAGTCCATGAATCTGACATAACAGAACAACCATGTTTCATCCATTGCTCCTTATGACCTTTCATCAATTTGTGAGTGTATTCCACCTCATTCTTTAGGAGTGGAACTCTAATTGCATGATATGTTGGAACTGGCAGATGTGGTTTATAAGAACCAATGGCTGCAATCATATCTCCAAAACTCTTCAGCTTAATAATATTGAATGATAGTCCAACTTGGTACAAAAAACGAGCAATATATTGGTGAACTCTAGTTGTAGCTTCTTTATCACAAGTCTCTCTTATGCTTGTTTGTCTCAATTTCTCTTTCTTTTTCTTCCTAATTGCTATCTCAGGCTTTCCAACATATATATCCATTGGTCTCTTTTTTGCTATCATCCTTCTAGGAGCGACTGGTTCATCATCAAGGCCATCTTCACTTGAATCGTATTGAATACTTCCAAAATCAGAGTTTCTAATAGTAGTCATATCAACATCAATATTGTTTTGTTTCCTTTTGTTTTTGGTATACTCTATAATTTCTTCTTTAACCTCCGGTGGACATTTGGTGCAAGGTAGAACATTGCCCTTCTTTCCCATTATATGATCTTTAGCTCTTGTTATTCCTCAATTAATAAGCTTTGAGGAAAAATACAACGAGTGGAGTTTGTATCTCCGTTAACTATTTCCATATATTTCCATCCATGGTTAGTTCTTTTTGAACCGCCAATCCCAGAGGTTAGGGAGATTTCTTGGTTTTCTGACATTGTCTAAAACTACAAACAGAGTAGCAAATAAAATAAAAAACAGAGCACTTAGAAAATGGAAAAATAACAAAGTACTTAAAAAAATAGAGAAGCATGAAGAAATAACATAGCACAAAAAAATGGAGAAGAAACTGAATAAAAAATAAAAGAGAAAAAAACATATGAAGAAATAAAAAGAAATAAAAGTAGAAGAAGAGTATACCTGATAGTTGCTTGAGAAGAGAAAAGGAACAAACTGAAAAGTGGAAAAGTCTATTATGCAATTATACAAAGAAGATAAAAGGAATAAATAGAAAATAAGTAAAGTTTGAACCTAGAAAACTGAAAAGGTAACGTACAGTGAATGAAAAGGCATGGAGAATGAAAAGGCACAAGATTTGATTTTAAAAATATATTTAATTAGGGTAGTAAAGTAAATAGTATTTAATGATAATTATTAGATTTTAATCACAATTATTGAATTATTATTCTTTTGAATTAATTCATGGGTCGGGTAAAAAAATACCCAAACAAGAAATTCAAATTAAAAAAAAAATTCCGCAATTCCACCATCATCGTTAAATTCGTGGCGGCTGCCATGGTGCCGCAATGAAAAATCCGCAACGCCATGGCTTTTCCATTGCGCTATGTTGAATTTCGGCAACCACAATCCGCAATGGCGCCGCCATGGCCACAATTTGGCAACACTGTTTTGTACGACAATATTACAACCTCTATTATGTAAACTTTTCACTAATGTTTAAGCTTGGGGCTAAGTTTGGGACAACCATGGGCAAGAGGCTGATCCATGTTTTTCTAATTCTAAAAGTTTTAGGTACCATCTTATTTACATATAGTGCACAAAACCCGCCATTCAGAAGCTTTTATTTTGATTAACTTGCCATAATGATCAAAACCCACAACCTCAACATCAAGATACCGCTCTACCACATGTTGATATCGATTAACGCTGTAAAATGTTATTGTTGATGATGTTAAATGAACTTGTATATAAATAATTATCCCACGTTATTACCACATAAGCCACAAAAATATGGAGTTAGCTAGAATTATCTTTTGTCGATGATACATAGGATGAGTAAATTAAACTTAAGTATAATTCACTTAATTATACTCTAGTGACCCAATGGTAATAAAAAATTCATACAAATACAAACAACCATATTTTGAAATAACTATTTGCACTTATGCTTAGGATTGGTTATATGGATGCCAAATTAGATGTATAAGCAGTTCAAAAATATTTGTCAGCTTAAGAGAATAAGGTCTTTGATACTTTTTAATCTTTAGGAAACAATAACTTATCTAGCAAAAACGACACTGAACTAACTTAGCATTGGTTAGAATAGACACTGAACCAACACAGGTTTTAGACCAAATTTTCTAGGCATATGTTTCCTTCCGTGTCTTCTCTATGATTTTTGTCACTTTGGTAGATAACAACATGGAGCGATGGTACAAATTCAAATAATGAAAATGAATATAACAAAACCAATAAACTAACATTAAGAAGAAAAAAAGTTAACACAAACAAAAGGATTAAAAAATGAATACAATGATATGTCATTCATTTTCTCCTGAAGAAACTTCGAGTATAGTTTGGTTTGTGTTAAAAGATTCATCATCTGCAACCACCTCTCCCTCAAACTTAACCTTCACTTTTTTCTTGCACACACCATTTCCATTTAACAAACATAAAAAAACAAACAAAAAATCAAACCAATTGAATAAGAACTACACTAGTTTCACTAAAAATACTAAAAATCAGAACAAAGTATTACTCAAACTAAAAATACCCCTTCTTCTAGGACGAAAGTTGACGACTCTACTTCAGGATCACCATTCTTCACTTTGTTATTGGCGTCTATTTTGAATCCTAGAAAGCAAATAGATAAAAGAAGAGAAACATATGCAACACTGCTAAGGTTACAAAACATTCGATTGAGAGGCAAAGAAAGTGAGAGATTTGGTTGAGAGGCAGAGAAAGTGAGAGATTTTGTTGAAAGGCAGAGGTTTCCGATTGACTTAGGGTTTGCTATGGAAACTAATTGGAACTTCTTATACTAGATCCAACAACAATGAACCAAAGTAATAATAAATTAAAAGTAAAAAAATCCAAGTAAGACAATAATGCCAAGTAGATTGCCACGTCAGCATAACTTAACAATTTTCACAAAATTTGACGGAAAAAACCAACTCGAGTAACAAAAGTCTTTTTATGAGAATAACATGTAACATTTATAAAAAGCTCCACTAAACACTTAAAATACAATGTCTTATATTTGTTTATATTTTTTAAAAAGAGTATTGACACAATTTATTATCCGTTTGTCTTATATTTTTTGGATAAACTTTGTCATATATAATGTAACAATTTCCTATAAACCTTAGCATGATATTTTATATAATAGGATACTTTATTTGAATACATCTAACTTTCTTGTGTTTGATATCTTAGATGTGGTTTTGGACAACAAAAAAATCAGTTTATTTCTTGAAAAAACATTTATCAGTTTACAAAGAGTAAGATTAGCATTTTTTCAATATTTTGGATGCTGTATGAAGAATCCTTATATACTTGAAGGATACTATGAATCTTGGTGTCTTATATAAGAGAAGTGACAACCTAGAGCTATAAAGATTGTTATACTCAAATTATGTAGGAGATAATGATGATAGAAAAAGCACATCAAACTATGTGTTCATGCATGGTCCAAGATCCATTTTCTTTGTTATCAAAGAAGCAACTCATAATTACTCTATTTGCCATTGAAGCGGAACTTGTAGCAACATCCTCATGTGCTTGTCAAGCACATGGATTCAAAATATTCTACATCAACTTGGACAAACTCATAATTATAACACAATTATAATGTGTGATAATAACTCCACCATAAAGTTGTCAAAAAATCCAATCATGTATGAAAGATGTAGTACATTGATGTTAGGTTTAACTTTCTAAGAAACCTAACAAAAGATGGAATAATTGATATATATCATTGCATTTTAAAGAACCAACTTACACATATTTCAACAATGTGCTAGGCCAGAATTTGAGTTCTCTGGGATCACACGAATTTCCTTGGAAGACTCTAATATGTTGGAGGGGACTTTCTGCATTGAAGAAATTAGACAGGTCATATTTGAAGAGGGTGGAAATAAAAGTCCTGGCCCGGACGAATTTAACGGGGAATTTATCAAGCGTTGCTGGGACATTATTGGCACGGAGATTATAAATTGCATTCATGAATTTCACACCTCTCTTTGGTTACCTAAGGCCATTTCTTCTTTATTCTTAGCTTTGATTCCCAAGAAGGATAATCAACAAAGTTTCGACGATTACGAACCCATCTCTCTTATTGGCAGCGTTTACAAGATTATCACGAAACTCTTGGTTGCACGATTAAAATGTATAATGGAGAAACTTATATCTAGTACTTAAACCGCTTTCATCCAAGGAAGACAATTGTTAGATGGTGTATTGGTTTTTAATGAAATCATTGATTTTTCAAAAAGAGGAAAGAAGAGTTGTGTCCTATTGAAGGTAGATTTCGAAAAAACGTATGATTGTGTGGACTTGACATTCTTAAAGAAAACTATGGTGGCTATAGGATTTGGCGCGACTTGGTTGAAATGGATGAAGGGAACGATCATGAATAGCTTTCTATCGGTTCTTATCAATGGTAGTCCTACGCATGATTTCAAAGTTTCGAGGGTTCTTCGCCAAGGAGGCCATTTATCCCCGTTCTTATTTGGTTTGATTGGTGAAGCATTGACGTTAGTGGTTAATAGGGCTGCATCGACAGGGTTACTTCAAGAGTTCAAGGTTAATAGCACAATGTCTTACAACATATTGCAATATGGGGATGACACGGTTATAACTTGTGACGGTTCGCGGTCCAGTCTGTGGGCATTAAAAGCGATTTCGAAGGGTTACGAAATGATTTTTGGCATCAAAATCAATATTGCAAAAAGCTGCCTGTTCGGATTCGGGGTGGAGGAAACTTTCATAAACGCGGCACAACAAATTTTAGGATGCAAGATTAGTTCCATGCCTTTCAAATTCTTGGGTGTATACGTGGGAGGTAATCATCGTAGGATTTCGTTTTGGCAACTGGTACTAGATTGTTTGAAAAGGATATTAGCTAGGTGGAAAGACAAGTTGTTGCCCATGGGTGGAAGAATCACTCTCATCAATGATGTCCTCACAAATATCCCAGTTTATTTTCTGTCATTCTTCAACATTCCAAGGAAAGTAATGTTGTCCATAGTATCTATCCAAAGAAGATTCTTGTGGTGTGGCTCAAAAGATACGCGAGGAATCACCTGGGTAGGTTGGAAAATTATTTGCAAAGCTAAAGCGGATGAAGGTTTAGGAGTCAAAGATGTTGGATTGTTCAACAAAGCTTAGTTGGACAAATGGTTGTGGAGGAAGCTTAATGATAAAGAAGCTATCTGGAGAGGAATTATTAATGGGCGATATGGCGATGTTGTGAAATCAATTATGTCCAAAGAATTTGTCAAGGCTGGAAAATCCATTTCTTTATGGTGGAAAGACATAATGTCATTCAATGGAGATGCTGGTGAAGGTAATTTCGTTGACCACTTATCTCATACTCTTGGTGGTGGCAGTAGGACTCTGTTTTGGAAATCAAAATGGTGTGGTGATAAATCTTTACAATTTGTTTTTCCGAATTTATTCAATATATACAGCTTGCAATTGGGGTTTGTGAATCAAATGGGACAATGGATCAAAGATAAATGGTTTTGGAATATTGATAACATAGAGATAGGTGATGATCTTCTGCTACAGAACGAGCTTGAATCGCTATCGTTGCTGCTGCGTGATATCAGTCCGAAAATTGTAGGCATGGATTCGTTGGTTTGGCCATACTCTGTCATGAAATCTTTTACTACCAATTCCTTTTACGGCAGGCTATTATTGGCGAAAGAGAATACCTTGGTGGATAAGGAACTACAAGTGAATTGAAGCTAATTTGGAAATCTCCAATTCTGATAAAAAAAATCAAAGTGTTTCTGTGGCGTTTGTTATTAGATAGATTGATTACCTACACGTCTTAATCTTGCGAAACGTGGTATTATCAATAATCCTCACGAACGGGTATGCGTATTTTATTTTGCCTTTGAAGAAGATTCTTGTCATACTTTCTTTGATTGTGCTAAAACAAATATGATTTGGAGATTTATTTGTGGCTGGTTTGGGGTTGGTGAGGTAAATGTATCTTCGTGCTGCGAACATTTGAGGGCTAAGTTTCAAAAGGTTATGCCGAAGATTTCGATAGCTAATGTGATTGATATGTGGTGTATTGTTTGTTGGAGCATCTGGTATTCTAGGAACCAAATACTTTTCAACGACGAAATTGGAGATTCGAAATTAGTGGCATAAAGGATTGTGCTTAACTCTTGGTGGTGGCTATCAAAGATAAATAACCTTCATGTCAATTGTACATATTATGATTGGTACAATCACCCTTGGGATTTCCTTCAAAAATAAGATTCAGTTATTTTTTAGAATTGTATTTTGATTGGGATGCTCCTAGTACCGCTTTGTTATTAATATATTCTTTTGCTTATAAAAAAAAAAACCTTTAAGGCTGGATTGGTTTTGCACTTCAAGGACAAAACTAGAAATATGAGGATCGAAATAAATTAGATAGTTAGTTGTGAATCTAAAAATAAAATCTAAAAAATATGTAAAATGAAATTTGTTTGAAAATTTAAAAACATATCGCCTATCACTGCCGCACACAACCGCAGTTCATCGTTAGCTTCTCACAACTGCCGTCCATCACAAGCTTCTCACAACCGCCGCAGTCTCTGACAATTGCGTTGGCTGCTCACAAACATCGTCCCTCTGGTTTCCAATTGCATTAAGGTTAGATTGTATTTCTTTATCTCTCAATTCTTGCGCTCTATCTTGCAAAACCATCATACAAATCTTACCTTCTTTCCCCCATTCTCAATCGAAACAGTACAGAGATTTAGGGATTTGGGATTCAAAAGGTAGATGGGTTTAGCGTTCAATTTCATTGATAGTTCAATAGTTACAGTAGCCATTTGATAGTTTGATTAGAGGTTTGATGTAATGTGAAGAAATAGTTTTCTTTATGAAATTGGTGTTAGTATTCCTAGTTCCTGCATCTAGAAATTGAATAATATTTCTTACTTTGCTTAATTTTTCTTTAAATCCACATTTTATGTATGCAGTAGCATTTCTAGAGCTAAGTGTGAATTCTCAAACTTTTAATCATTATGCACGGTGTTCCGTTCTTTATTTGATACTACAAGAAATTATGGTTTCCTTCATAGTTGTAAACAAGGATTCATATACAAGCAGAACTTTAGTCTAGTGAACATAAAGTTGAAATGGGTGAAAGATAGAATAATGGATTCTGTTGTCACGTGTCAGACGGATCTTAAGGCAGTTGTGGTTCCTTTATCAATCATTTATTCTTCTCCGGAATGCTGCCTTCCGATTTACCGTCTTTCTCGTCATTGTGGACAACTTGGACTTTTGGATGACCTTAAACTCGCTTCCTTTATCAGAAGATATCCAAATATTTTTGTTGAGTCATCTTTTTTTGATAGCGGCAACTCCTGTTCCCTGTTTCGGATTGAGTCCCGAAGCATTGAAGCTCCATCGCGAAGAGGTTGATGTACTTAGAGAAAATTGGTTTGAACTTAGGGATAGGTTTCGTAGATTGCTTATGCTTACGAGACTGGATGCTTCCGTTACAGACTATTGATCAGTTGAAATAGGATTTGGGTTTGCCATATGATTACCAGGATTCTTTTGTTTTGAGTCATCACAAAAGATTTTATTTTGTTCGTCTCCCTGGTGATGGTGTTGGGTTGAGATTATTATTTTGGGATGATAAGCTTGTTGTATCAGAGTTAGAGAAGAATGTTTCTATACAACAAGAGGAAGAAGATGTAAAAAAATGGAACCTTTGCGTTTTCGGTTAGTTTTACAAGAGGTTTTGGTTTGAAAAGGAAAAGCATGAAGTGGTTTTACACCGATGCCTCTCATTTGGATATTCTTACTGATGTATCTGAGAAGAGGTTAGTTGGAGATTTTCATTAGCTCCTTCACCTTACACTTCATAAGAAAACTGAGCGAAAGAATGTTAGCAACTTACGCAGACCCTTAGCCTTACCGCAGAAGTTCTCTAAAGCATTTGAACGACATCCTGGTATTTTTTACATTTCCAAGAAGAATGACACCCAAAAAATTGTTCTGAGGGAGGCCTATAATGGCTGGGAACTCGTGCAGAAACACCCCCTTGTGAAAATTAGAGAGGAATTTGAAAATATAATGTAGAAAGGACTACTTGATAGGACTAGGGGTGTATACAAGAAAAGTATAAATGCTATTTTGGTTGAAGAAGAGAGAAAGGAAGTTTGCATCGCCGAAAGAACTAACCAATTTAAACTTAAAGATGAATCAAATTCGATGTTATTCTGAATATTGTTCAAAGGGTAGGCTCAAATCGTTGACAAAATAGGGACTGCCTTCCTCTCATAAATTATTATCTATCATAGATTGTCCTTTATTGGAAGCAAATTTGTAAGTGAGGTAAACAGTGTTGTAAGATTGCTCATATTCCCTCCATAATTATCTATGATGAATTGATCCCATGAGTTTCCTGTGTCGGGGCGAGTCATTGAAATTCTTACTTATTATTCGGTCATCAATAAATTTTGTTAATTTCAATATGTTAATCCAACTCAGTATAGAAGGTTGAAGATGAAACACCAATCTCATGGTGTTTGAAGAAGGAACCGGTAGTAGTAATCTCTTCTTGTGAGGCCGATTACATTGTCGCTTCATTGCGTGTGTGCTAAGTCGTGTGGTTAATGAATCTGTTGAATGAGTGTTGAATGCAGAATAGGGCAAGCAGTAACAATATTTATTTTCGGAAAGAATTCCCTCTGGGATTTAGGTCGTGTCCACAGAGCTCGGTTCGAAGGAAAGAATGCCGTTCGACAGTCTCTCGCGTTTATGAGTTTGGATTAAAATAGTTTCAAACAAGAAAATATAAAAGTAAATATTAAAACATAAAACAAATTCATTCTTCAGCAAGACAAACTTATCCGACATGCACATAATCGACTCCTCACAAACTTAAACCTACCGACCAGTTATACTTCACCTACAATACTCCTCAATATCACCCAGCATCGCTCACAACAAAGGTTATGTCTAACGCGAAGTTGAGAGAACAACCGTGTTACCCTCGCCGACACTCTCGCACGCGACTCAAGGCACGGAGGCATTAAGCTTCGATGCCTATTGAAGATAATTAGCTCTTAAATCTATCTCTAGAGTCCAGAAACTATCTCTAGAGTCCAGAAACTAACAGATAATCATCCATAATCAAAGTTTGCGAGGATTATCTCTAACGCATCTCAAACCCCGCACATAAAGCAAAAATCAGAGACAATCACCAATAGAGATTTGTAGAGCAAGTTTTATACAACGCCATGGACGACAAATATACATGAGACCATAGTCAATACACATACAAAACCCAACAAAGAAGAAAAACACAAAGAAGAAGAAAAATGAACCAAACATCTCGCGGTTTGTCAACGCCGATGGACGATCAATCCACCCCGATTCATCAATATTGAAATTCTGGTATCAGACGTGTGATGTTAAGGTGGATGTCACAACAACACACTCTGCACAATGGACAACAATAACAGTAAAGTAACACCAAGAATTGTTCACCCAGTTCGGTCACACTACCTACGTCTGGGGGCTACCAAGCCAGGGATGGAATTCACTACTTGTAGATATAATTTACAGACTCAACAACCCGTTGACAATCTCCTAAACTTATACTCTACTAATGACTTCCTACCTAAGAAACCACTTAGGTATGAGAACACCACTCAATCCCTTACAAACACTCAAAGAAACCACTTTGAGTAACCTTGATCTTACTTCACAGCTTCGATCAATCAACCACTCTCTATTGCTTCACAGCTTCTAGAGAGGACAGAATACGACACATCAATTCACCCTAGAATTCTGGTTATACAACTCATACAAAATACTCAAGACACTCAGCCTATGCTCTTGATCTTCTCTCTGTATTTCTGTCACCTTTTTCCTTTGGTCTTGTGCGCTTTATATAACTCCTTGAATTGGTCTTGGACTTGCTACAATATCTCCCAGATTTGTTATTTAAAACTGAATATTTAAAACAGATTTTCTCCTAAAATCTTTTTAAATCTTCAACCTTTTAAATCTCCTACAAATCTGCAACAGATCTCCTATGCAGCAGCAAATATCTATCCCAAGATATTCGCATCCAAAGAGACAGCTTGCTCTCCACAATTCCAGCTAACACGCAACCCTAACAACATCACAACCTGATGTTATTAATTCTGCAGATCTGATGTTACAACATCACCTATGTGACATCAGACATCCAACTTCAGCAATTAATTACTTAACACAGCCCAGTGTTAAGACTTCAATGTTGCAACATCAGCACCTTGACATCAACATTGAACATACTTTGTTTTACCAAAATTCCAGCCAATCCAAGAACCAACAATCTCCCCCTTTGGCTAATTTTGGCTAAAACAATCTCTGCACTCTGCATCTTCAGAGACTTCAGCAGCGGAATAACTTCAAAAATTTGAAAAATTTGAAACTCCATCAGCAGCAGTTTGACAACACTCATAGTCTTCATCACTTGATCTGCTGCAGCACCATCTTCATTATTGACAACACCCAATTGGTGCTCCCCCTCTAAAATATGAACCAGCATCACAGCTATTCAGTAGCTCACAATGGTGCAACACTTTTCTCCTCCTTGATGTCTGTTTGGCTGCACTCTTCAAATGCTATGGAATCTTCACTAGCTCAGACAAAACACGTTTTTCTTTTAGCAGCATTAATTTATCTCCCCCTTAATATCTGCATCACATTAGCAGCATTTGGCAATAATACTCTTTGATACTCTTGACTATCTTGGCTACTCTTGACTCTCTTGGCTACTCTTGACTCTCTTGGCTATTTTCTCCCCCTTTTTAGCCACAATTAGGCAAACTTCAGTTAGAAGCCCTATTAACTATAGTCATTACACCCTAGCTCTCATTGTTAGCCTCACAGTTAGCAACCAGGCAAAACAAATCATAGAAGGAAACTAAAAACAGAACTAGTGCATATAACAGCACAATATTCAAATTACATAACCAAGCAAAAAAAAAAACATTGCAAAAAAAAACTAAAACTACTGAAGACAAAAGAAAATAAGCTAGTCTTCTTCTGAGCTTGCTTCATCTGCACTATCTTGTCCTTCATCTTCAGAGTCAGCATGATCATCTTGTTCCAAACTTTGGATCATCTTCTCAATCTTTTCTTTTCTAGTCAGACTAGTATTAATCACAACATCCAAGTCTTTGCGGGTTGCCTTCAGCTCTGCTAGCAAATCAGCCTTGGAAGTTTTCTTCTTGATACCTGCATTTGATGTTGACACAATATCTGCAACATGGCTTCCCATAAACAATTTCTGATGCAAGGATAATGGAGACTTCCTATTGCATGCTTTATCTGCACAAGTCAATATTCCTGGTTGTTGACTCAGAATGACTCCACTAATGAGAGAAGGAAATGCTATGGGCATTTTAATAGCATTTGTTGTTGCATGTTTTACAGTCTGATCAAATATGTATGTGCCATAGTCAAACTTTTTCTGTGTACCAACAACATAGATAAGTCTTCCTAATCCCACAGCTATGGTGGTTTTATGATTCATGGGCACCCAGTTTGCAGCTCCAATTCTGTGTAGTACAACATACTTCACACTCAGTTTGCTAGTTGGTAGCTTTTCTTTTAATGGACATACTCTAACCTGTCCAGCAGTAATTACCTTGCACACTTCATTATCTGTATCCTCCAGTTCTGAATACTCTGCATCCTCTCTTCCTAAGTAGCTGTTGACAATCTTAGGAGAGAACTCAACACATTTTCCTCTAACAAAAACCTTCATATAATCCGGACTGCTCTGGTCAGAGATATTTATAGGAAGATTTACTATGAATTCCTTTACCAGACCATCATAGCACCTTGAAAATTCACATACAATTTTCATTAACCCGACAGATTTAATTCCTTCCATCACTTCCTTAATCTCCATGGCTTCTTTGCCAATCTCTCTCTCAAGAGCAATTCTCCTTTGGCAAATGAACTTCCACATATAGGCATTGCTAGCACGGTGGAAGGAGATGTTATCCACAGGCACATCTGGGACTTTGTCTGCAATCCTGCGATAGATTTTCTGACATGAGTGATGTTCTGAACATCATTCTCATCATCATGCTCAGACTCAGATTGTTCCACAATCTTCCTCTTTCTTGGAGTCACTTCGACCTTGCTCCAAGCTTTAGTTGGCCCAACAACAGTCTTTTTCTTCTTATCATCTGAAGCCTTCTTTGGATAAGATTCACTCTGCTTTTCCTTCCTTGTTCTCAGTCTCTTAGCCAGTCTAGGCACTGCTCTTCCAATGACTTCATCATCAGATAGGTCATCAACATTAATCACATCAGTACTCTTTTCTCCTCCAGGAGTAGTCTCATCACCCCTACTAGGTGATGTTCTGACATCCCCTTCAACATGAGTATCATCTGCTTCAGTATTACCTTCAACTTCCTTATCAGCATCTTCGATTACGGAGACCGCCAATCTGTGAAGATTTGTATCAGTAGATTGCATGTCACTCTTTTCTCTTGTACCCTGATCAACAACTATTTGTCTCAGGGGTCTAGATATACCCTTAATAGGAAGTCCTTTCTCAAAAAATTTGTCCACGATCTGCCCCATGCACTTATTCATATCTACCCTTTCCTTAGTAGTTTGTGGATGCGGGTTAGTAGTTCTAGGTTTGCCACCAAATAACACGCTAGTAACAACTTTCATTGTTTCAGGATTCTTAAAGACAGTAGCAGGTCTCTTGGGAGTAAGTTTAGTGGGTCTCGTAGTACCTGATTCAGGAAGAATGGTTGAGAGGGGCTCAATGTCCATAGGATCGAATGCTGAACCTTCGTCAGTGGAAACCCTAGCTCTTCCTTTTGTGGAACTCTGACACTCAGATTTCTTGGATGGAGACGCCATGACTCTTTTCAGTGAGGGTTGATTCTTGAAGACGAAGAAGTTAATTCATTGCGAGAACAGGGCTTTGAAAAAGCGTGATGTTGCAACACCGGGAAAGGGGGGTCTGAGGCAAGGAGCTTGATTTGGAGTGTCAATGACTTTTTCCCTCCATAGATACTTTCCTTTTAAATAATTCACATCAGGACTCACTAACTCTGAGTGACCTTTCAGCATCCTGATGTCATAGTCTGATGTTGTAACATCGACCTGAACATCATTAGTTGAACTATCTTCAAGAGAAATCCACTGATAGCAGTTGTCCTTGGTTCTGGTATCCTTCATAACAATCTGATTATGCTCATCAGAAACCACACACTCATGCTTAGTGTAGTTTACCTTGTAACCTTCATCACACAACTGGCTTATGCTGATCAAATTTGCATTTAAACCACTGACAAACAGAACATTGTCAAATTCAGGTCTACCATCACCTTTCACTTTCCCAACTCCTGCAACAACTCCTATTTCTCCATTGCCAAATATAACCTCATGAGAGGGACAATGACTGACTTCAGCAAACATGGATCTACATCCAGACATGTGTTTGGAACACCCACTGTCAAAATACCATGTTCCTTCTTTAAACTCTCTATCAGCCATGTGAGCCAATAAGCACTTCATCTTCTCCTTAGGTACCCATTGTTTAACAACTTTGGGCCTGTACTCTCTCCATCTGTTTAGAGGTTGAGGGTATCCATGCAGCTTGTAGCAAGAGTACTGCATATGTCCAAACCTTCCACAATAATAGCATCTCACCCTTTCATCTCTGAATCGTCTGCCATGATGAGATTGCTTAGGCTGCCAGCCATAATGTGGTCTCCTCCTACCATAACTGCCCTGCCATCTATTATGCTGGTATCTTCTCCCATAAGAAGGCTGAGAATGTTGTTTCCTGGATTGTCTCCCATGATGGTGTGGTTTTCTTCTTCCATGAGGAACAGCATTGGTGTATCCATATCCATAACCATACCAGTTGTCCTGATGTTGAGACACCTGATGAGACATGTGCTGATTGAACTGAGCAGCTTGCATGCTCTCGTGGTATTGTTGGGGCATATATTGACTAGCTCCTTGAGGCTGCATCTTCCTCTGTTGGGGACCATCCTTTTTCTCAACCTTTTGAGGCTGAACAACCTTCTTAGGGGTAGTATCCTGTCTCTTTGTTTGAGACATAGGTTGGGATACCTCCTCCTTTGCTCCTGAGGTGCTTGCCACATATCCTATACCAGACTTATCACCTGCAACCTTTTCTGTCTGAAGGATCTTGTCAAGTGTGTCTGTACCACAGCTCAGCATCCTAACAGACTTGGTCATTTGATCAAGGTGAGCTCTAACTAGTACAACTTCATTTTCCAGATCAGTCTTTTCATTCTCTAGCTGAGCAATTTGTTGCTTGTGGCACTTGTTTTCTTGACAAATCTCAGCACTTTTTAAACACAGCTCTTGATAGGTAGAAGCTAACTCCTCATAAGTTACTTCTCCATCACTAGAATCATCATCAGAAACCACAGCTCCTGTTAAAGCTCTCACATGCTTTGCTGACTCGCCTTCACTTTCACTATCAGAGTCAGACCAGGAAACTGTCATGCCCTTCTTCTGCTTTTTCAAGAAGGTGGGACATTCTTTCTTGACATGCCCATATCCTTTACACTCAAAGCACTGAACTCCTTTATCTTGGGCAGTTTTCTCTTCATCCTTCTTGCTGGTGTCAGAAGTCATGTTCTTGACATTAGGCCTGGAGTTATTATTCATTCTCTTGAATACTTTGGTGAACTGTCTTCCCAACATCACTATGGCCTGAGATAGATCCTCCTGCGATTCAGAACTCTTTCCTTTTTCTTCTGCATCATTTGACACCAAGGCTATACTCTTTGGCTTCTTTTCTGGTTCTTCCTCATTCAACCCCAGCTCAAAAGTTTGAAGAGGTCCAATGAGCTCATCTACTCTCATCTTGCTGATGTCTTGTGATTCTTCAATGGCAGTAACCTTCATCTTATACTTCTTAGGTAGGGACCTAAGGATCTTCCTCACAAGCTTTTCATCTGACATCTTCTCTCCAAGAGCACTAGATGCATTGGCCAGCTCAAGAACACTCATGTGGAAATCATGAATAGTCTCATCTTCCTTCATCTTCAGGCTTTCAAATTTTGATGTTAAAATCTGAAGTCTTGACATCTTGACTCTAGATGTTCCTTCATGTGTAGCCTGCAAAATATCCCACGCTTCCTTAGCAACTTCACAGGTATTGATTAACTTGAAGATATTCTTATCCACTCCATTGAAGATTGCATTCAGAGCTTTGGAGTTTCCAAGGGCAAGCTCATCTTCCTCCTTGGTCCATTCTTCTTCAGGCTTTAGCTTTGAGGTGCCTTCTTTATCTTTGCCAGCATCATCTTTCTCACATACAACAGGTGCTTTCCACTCTTTAATAACAGCCTTCCAAGCCCTGCTGTCCAAGGATTTTAAGAAGGTGGTCATCCTTGGCTTCCAATAATCATAATTGGATCCATCCAAAATAGGGGGTCTGTTGACGAATCCTCCAACTTCTTTGTCCATCTTTACACCAGAAAGTAACTTCCCTAGATCTCACCCAGAGACAGACAGGATGCCTGCTCTGATACCAATTGAAATTCTGGTATCAGACGTGTGATGTTAAGGTGTGATGTCACAACAACACACTCTGCACAATGGACAATAATAACAGTAAAGTAACACCAAGAATTGTTCACCCAGTTCGGTCACACTACCTACGTCTGGGGGCTACCAAGCCAGGGATGGAATTCACTACTTGTAGATATAATTTACAGACTCAACAACCCATTGACAATCTCTTAAACTTATACTCTACTAATGACTTCCTACCTAAGAAACCACTTAGGTATGAGAACACCACTCAATCCCTTAAAAACACTCAAAGAACCCACTTTGAGTAACCTTGATCTTACTTCACAGCTTCGATCAATCAACCACTCTCTATTGCTTCACAGCTTCTAGAGAGGACAGAATACGACACAACAATTCACCCTAGAATTCTGGTTATACAACTCATACAAAATACTCAAGACACTCAGCCTATGCTCTTGATCTTCTCTCTGTATTTCTGTCACCTTTTTCCTTTGGTCTTGTGCGCTTTATATAGCTCCTTGAATTGGTCTTGGACTTGCTACAATATCTCCCAGATTTGTTATTTAAAACTGAATATTTAAAACAGATTTTCTCCTAAAATCTTTTTAAATCTTCAACCTTTTAAATCTCCTACAAATCTGCAACAGATCTCCTATGCAGCAGCAAATATCTATCCCAAGATATTCGCATCCAAAGAGACAGCTTGCTCTCCACAATTCCAGCTAACACGCAACCCTAACAACATCAGAACCTGATGTTATTAATTCTGCAGATCTGATGTTACAACATCACCTATGTGACATCAGACATCCAACTTCAGCAATTAATTACTTAACACAGCCCAGTGTTAAGACTTCAATGTTGCAACATCAGCACCTTGACATCAACATTGAACATACTTTGTTTTACCAAAATTCCAGCCAATCCAAGAACCAACAAATATGCAAGCTTCCATGTTGTTTTCTAAGTTAATCTACTGAAAAAATGAAGTTTGATGGAGTTGGAGCAAGAATCCCCAAAGCCATCCCTAAGAAAAATGACTGAAAATGAAATATATACACAAAATTCTGTCACGTTCGCAAAGCGAACGATTCATTCGCCTAGCGAACCCACGAAAATGGCATTAAGTGCCTCTGAATAGTTAAACCGACCCTGCAAAATTCCAGAAGTTCGCAGTGCGAACGATTTGTTCGCAAAGCGAAGGTTCGCCTTCAAGTTCGCAAAGCGAACTTTGGCTCCTTTTTCCTCTGCCTCAGGCCAGGGAGCATTCGCCGGGGAATTCGCCAACATTCGCAAAGCGAACATTCGCTGACTTCTTCGCAAAGCGAATATGACAGCACACCAGCCCTTATTTTACACTTCTTTAGCTCCCTTTTATTGCTTCCAATGACACATCTTGGAGCCTTTATTACTCATTGCTCCAACAATGCTTAATTACCTACAAAATGAATGGAAAACTATCAATCGTTACATAAATGAATCAATATTACAAATATATACTAACTAACGTATTTATACACAAAGTGGGGTTTATTCAACCAAAATTAACACAAAGTATCGATAAGTGCAATAAAACATATACATAAAAATAGGTACAATTTGCACTTATCAAACTCTCTCCAACTTAAACTTGTTTGTCCTCAAACAAGAATCAACTAGCTCGAGAAACAAACGCAAAAACCAAAGAATCACGAATCAACAAGTTTTGAAAAATGGAAACAAATGTATGGCTCAAATGAAAAACGGCAGACACAAAGTAAATACTTACCACTAAAGTACGACGATAACATAGTCACGAAACAAATGCAAAATACAAAAATTCCTGTCGAACATTCTCAAACAACATAAGTTCAAATGTGAATCACACCTAGCAAAAACAATCATCGGTAGATGAAAAACACAAAATGAGGTACTTATCACTCACACAACAATCATGCAAACAAAAGACTAAATTATGCATTCATCCAAAAATCATATTGAAAACATAAAAGCAAGAATCACAAGGGCTTTCAAGGTTGTAGCGTGGTCGGGTAAACAAACAAGGGGTAATTTCTAAAGGTAATTGAAACAAAAACTTGCCTAAACCTAAGGGAGTGATCAACTCACAAAGACTCAAACACAAAATTCCAATCAACTTCTTCCAAAATTCCAAGTGTTACACAACACACAATACTTATTTAGCACAATTATTTGAACTCTTTTTGTTTCCTTTCTCAAGGATTTTCTTTTTCTTTCTTTTTTACTTTTTTCTTTTCTTTTCTTTGTCATATTTTTCTCTTTTTTCTTTTGTTTTTCAATCCTCATAGAATTCAACCAATGAGTAAACAATCATTCTCTCCCCAACTTGAATTCAACCACATCATCATGTGAATACTCCCTACTTTCTAAGGCAAGGCAAAAATTCATACAACACATAAAGTTGAGGTCCAAGAAAAAACAAAATCCAATAAAAAATAAGTGAACTAAACACTCATAGACAAGCATTAAGTTCAAATAAAACATGGATCAAAAAGCTCAAAGGGGTTACGAATTCTCACACACTCACAAGGTGAATGACTATTTGGCTAGGCAGTTGTGCTCAAAATGAAACAAAATGCCTTGATCCTTTTCATGCTTTCATATAATCAACACAAACAAAAGATTAAGCATAATAAAATCCAATTAAGACAAGAATGTTGGTACTCCAAGCATATATGAACAATGGAAAGCCACCTCACAAAAAGGTTGGGAACTAAAGTGATTCACAATAAGAACAAGTATACAAAAGAATGAATGGCATGGAAGTTTGTAAAATGCCTAAGTATCATGAATATGCTAAAGTCGAGAAAGCGATAAACACATACCTCAGAGGCGTACAAAACTTAACAAAATCATTACCATACATCCGCAAGTTGAAACGATCAAACTTGGAACATCACCAAATTTCCACAAGCTACTCAAAACAAGCTCAATGACAAACGCGAAAACTATTAATATACACAAACTGAAAAACCGGCAAAAATTCATTAAACAAGTTGTAAAGTGAAGATTTGAGAATTTTACGAAAAATCCGAGTACAACTTGTTTAATGAATACTCACCACACTACCTAAATTAAACAACAACAAAAGAAAAGAATACGCTATGCTTGTTTTACGTCGTAAGCTCGACGCCTTTACAATGCTTAGCTAGCAACTTCCTTCCTTCATGCCATGGTGATGCCTCACCGCGCAAACCAAAAGCAAGTGTCCTAACCAAACATATGAACAAACATTACGGGAACAACATGTATACAACACTTGAACAAACATAATGCAAATCGACAATATATACGATATATACAAAACTCAAAAACAAAGAAACTATCGCAATGCGATTCAATATCAAAACCAATCCCCGTCAACGACGCCATTTCGTTGAATGCAGAATAGGGCAAGCAGCAAAAATATTTATTTTCGGAAAGAATCCCCTCCGGGATTTATGTCGTGTCCACAGAGATCGGTTCGAGGGAAAAAATGTCGTTCGACAGTCTCTCGCGTTTATGAGTTTGGACTAAAATAGTTTCAAAAAAGAAAACATAAAAGTAAATATTAAAACATAAAACAAATTCATTCTTCAGCAAGACAAACTTATCCGACATGCACATAATCGACTCCTCACAAACTTAAACCTACCGACCAGTTATACTTCACCTACAATACTCCTCAATATCACCCAGCATCGCTCACAACAAAGGTTATGTCTAACGCAAAGCTGAGAGAACAACCGTGTTACCCTCGCCGACACTCTCGCACGTGACTCAAGGCACAGAGGCATTAAGCTTCGACGCCTATTGAAGATTGTTAGCTCTTAAATCTATCTCTAGAGTCCAGAAACTAACAGATAATCATCCCTAATCGAAATTTGCGAGGATTATCTCTAACGCAACTCAAACCCCGCGCATAAAGCAAAAATCAGAGACAATCACCAATAGAGATTTGTAAAGCAAGTTTTATACAATGCCATGGGTGACAAATATACATGAGATCATAGTCAATACATATACAAAATCCAACAAAGAAGAAAAACACAAAGAAGAAGAAAAATGAACCAAACATCTCGCGGTTTGTCAACGTCGATCGACGATCAATCCACCCCGATTCATCAGTATGCAAGCTTCCATGTTGTTTTCTAAGCTAATCTACTGAAAAAATGAAGTTTGATGGAGTTGGAGCAAGAATACACAAAACCATCCCTAAGAAAAATGACTGAAAATGAAATATATACACAAAATTCTGTCACGTTCGCAAAGCGAACGATTCATTCGCCTAGCGAACCCACGAAAATGGCACTTAAGTGCCTATGAATAGTTAAACCGACCCTGCAAAATTCCAGAAGTTCGCAGTGCGAACGATTTGTTCGCAAAGCGAAGGTTCGCCTTCAAGTTTGCAAAGCGAACTTTGGCTCCTTTTTCCTCTGCCTCAGGTCAAGGAGCATTCGCTGGGGAATTCGCCAGCATTCGCAAAGCGAACATTCGCTGACTCCTTCGCAAAGCGAATATGACATCACACCAGCCCTTATTTTGCACTTCTTTAGCTCCCTTTTATTGCTTCCAATGACACATCTTGGAGCATTTATTACTCATTGCTCCAACAATGCCTAATTACCTACAAAATGAATGGAAAACTATCAATTGTTACATAAATGAATCAATATTACAAATATATACTAACTAACGTATTTATACACAAAGTGGGGTTTATTCAACCAAATTTAACACAAAGTATCGATAAGTGCAACAAAACATATACACAAAAATAGGTATAATTTGCACTTATCAAACTCTCCCCAACTTAAACTTGTTTGTCCTCAAACAAGAATCAACTAGCTCGGGAAACAAACGCAAAAACCAAAGAATCACGAATCAACAAGTTTTGAAAAACGGAAACAAATGTATGGCTCAAATGAAAAACGGCACACACAAAGTAAATACTTACCACTAAAGTACGACGATAAAATAGTCACGAAACAAATGCAAAATACAAAAATTCGTGCCGAACATTCTCAAACAACACAAGTTCAAATGTGAATCACACCTAGCAAAAACAATAATCGGTAGATGAAAAACACAAAATGAGGTACTTATCACTCACACAACAATCATGCAAACAAAAGACTAAATTATGCATTCATCCAAAAATCATATTGAAAACATAAAAGCAAGAATCACAAGGGCTTTCAAGGTTGTAGCGTGGTCGGGTAAACAAACAAGGGGTAATTTCTAAAGGTAATTGAAACAAAAACTTGCCTAAACCTAAGGGAGTGATCAACTCACAAAGACTCAAACACAAAATTCCAATCAACTTCTTCCAAAATTCCAAGTGTTACACAACACACAATACTTATTTAGCACAATTATTTGAACTCTTTTTGTTTCCTTTCTCAAGGATTTTCTCTTTCTTTCTTTTTTACTTTTTTCTTTTCTTTTCTTTGTCATATTTTTCTCTTTTTTCTTTTGTTTTTCAATCCTCATAGAATTCAACCAATGAGTAAACAATCATTCTCTCCCCAACTTGAATTCAACCACATCATCATGTGAATACTCCCTACTTTCTAAGGCAAGGCAAAAATTCATACAACACATAAAGTTGAGGTCCAAGAAAAAACAAAATCCAATAAAAAATAAGTGAACTAAACACTCATAGACAAGCATTAAGTTCAAATAAAACATGGATCAAAAAGCTCAAAGGGGTTACGAATTCTCACACACTCACAAGGTGAATGACTATTTGGCTAGGCAGTTGTGCTCAAAATGAAACAAAATGCCTTGATCCTTTTCATGCTTTCATATAATCAACACAAACAAAAGATTAAGCATAATAAAATCCAATTAAGACAAGAATGTTGGTACTCCAAGCATATATGAACAATGGAAAGCCACCTCACAAAAAGGTTGGGAACTAAAGTGATTCACAATAAGAACAAGTATACAAAAGAATGAATGGCATGGAAGTTTGTAAAATGCCTAAGTATCATGAATATGCTAAAGTCGAGAAAGCGATAAACACATACCTCAGAGGCGTACAAAACTTAACAAAATCATTACCATACATCCGCAAGTTGAAACGATCAAACTTGGAACATCACCAAATTTCCACAAGCTACTCAAAACAAGCTCAATGACAAACGCGAAAACTATTAATATACACAAACTGAAAAACCGGCAAAAATTCATTAAACAAGTTGTAAAGTGAAGATTTGAGAATTTTACGAAAAATCCGAGTACAACTTGTTTAATGAATACTCACCACACTACCTAAATTAAACAACAACAAAAGAAAAGAATACGCTATGCTTGTTTTACGTCGTAAGCTCGACGCCTTTACAATGCTTAGCTAGCAACTTCCTTCCTTCATGCCATGGTGATGCCTCACCGCGCAAACCAAAAGCAAGTGTCCTAACCAAACATATGAACAAACATTACGGGAACAACATGTATACAACACTTGAACAAACATAATGCAAATCGACAATATATACATATATACAAAACTCAAAAACAAAGAAACTATCGCAATGCGAATCAATATCAAAACCAATCCCCATCAACGACGCCATTTCGTTGAATGCAGAATAGGGCAAGCAGCAAAAATATTTATTTTCGGAAAGAATCCCCTCCGGGATTTATGTCGTGTCCACAGAGATCGGTTCGAGGGAAAAAATGTCGTTCGACAGTCTCTCGCGTTTATGAGTTTGGACTAAAATAGTTTCAAAAAAGAAAACATAAAAGTAAATATTAAAACATAAAACAAATTCATTCTTCAGCAAGACAAACTTATCCGACATGCACATAATCGACTCCTCACAAACTTAAACCTACCGACCAGTTATACTTCACCTACAATACTCCTCAATATCACCCAGCATCGCTCACAACAAAGGTTATGTCTAACGCAAAGCTGAGAGAACAACCGTGTTACCCTCGCCGACACTCTCGCACGTGACTCAAGGCACAGAGGCATTAAGCTTCGACGCCTATTGAAGATTGTTAGCTCTTAAATCTATCTCTAGAGTCCAGAAACTAACAGATAATCATCCCTAATCGAAATTTGCGAGGATTATCTCTAACGCAACTCAAACCCCGCGCATAAAGCAAAAATCAGAGACAATCACCAATAGAGATTTGTAAAGCAAGTTTTATACAATGCCATGGGCGACAAATATACATGAGATCATAGTCAATACATATACAAAATCCAACAAAAAAGAAAAACACAAAGAAGAAGAAAAATGAACCAAACATCTCGCGGTTTGTCAACGTCGATCGACGATCAATCCACCCCGATTCATCAGTATGCAAGCTTCCATGTTGTTTTCTAAGCTAATCTACTGAAAAAATGAAGTTTGATGGAGTTGGAGCAAGAATACACAAAACCATCCCTAAGAAAAATGACTGAAAATGAAATATATACACAAAATTCTGTCACGTTCGCAAAGCGAACGATTCATTCGCCTAGCGAACCCACGAAAATGGCACTTAAGTGCCTATGAATAGTTAAACCGACCCTGCAAAATTCCAGAAGTTCGCAGTGCGAACGATTTGTTCGCAAAGCGAAGGTTCGCCTTCAAGTTTGCAAAGCGAACTTTGGCTCCTTTTTCCTCTGCCTCAGGTCAAGGAGCATTCGCTGGGGAATTCGCCAGCATTCGCAAAGCGAACATTCGCTGACTCCTTCGCAAAGCGAATATGACATCACACCAGCCCTTATTTTGCACTTCTTTAGCTCCCTTTTATTGCTTCCAATGACACATCTTGGAGCATTTATTACTCATTGCTCCAACAATGCCTAATTACCTACAAAATGAATGGAAAACTATCAATTGTTACATAAATGAATCAATATTACAAATATATACTAACTAACGTATTTATACACAAAGTGGGGTTTATTCAACCAAAATTAACACAAAGTATCGATAAGTGCAACAAAACATATACACAAAAATAGGTATAATTTGCACTTATCAAACTCTCCCCAACTTAAACTTGTTTGTCCTCAAACAAGAATCAACTAGCTCGGGAAACAAACGCAAAAACCAAAGAATCACGAATCAACAAGTTTTGAAAAACGGAAACAAATGTATGGCTCAAATGAAAAACGGCACACACAAAGTAAATACTTACCACTAAAGTACGACGATAAAATAGTCACGAAACAAATGCAAAATACAAAAATTCGTGCCGAACATTCTCAAACAACACAAGTTCAAATGTGAATCACACCTAGCAAAAACAATAATCGGTAGATGAAAAACACAAAATGAGGTACTTATCACTCACACAACAATCATGCAAACAAAAGACTAAATTATGCATTCATCCAAAAATCATATTGAAAACATAAAAGCAAGAATCACAAGGGCTTTCAAGGTTGTAGCGTGGTCGGGTAAACAAACAAGGGGTAATTTCTAAAGGTAATTGAAACAAAAACTTGCCTAAACCTAAGGGAGTGATCAACTCACAAAGACTCAAACACAAAATTCCAATCAACTTCTTCCAAAATCCCAAGTGTTACACAACACACAATACTTATTTAGCACAATTATTTGAACTCTTTTTGTTTCCTTTCTCAAGGATTTTCTTTTTCTTTCTTTTTTACTTTTTTCTTTTCTTTTCTTTGTCATATTTTTCTCTTTTTTCTTTTCTTTTTCAATCCTCATAGAATTCAACCAATGAGTAAACAATCATTCTCTCCCCAACTTGAATTCAACCACATCATCATGTGAATACTCCCTACTTTCTAAGGCAAGGCAAAAATTCATACAACAACACAATGTTGAGGTCCAAGAAAAAACAAAATCCAATCAAAAATAAGTGAACTAAACACTCATAGACAAGTATTAAGTTCAAATAAAACATGGATCAAAAAGCTCAAAGGGGTTACGAATTCTCACACACTCACAAGGTGAATGACTATTTGGCTAGGTAGTTGTGCTCAAAATCAAACAAAATGCCTTGATCCTTTTCATGCCTTCATATAATCAACACAAACAAAAGATTAAGCATAATAAAATCCAATTAAAACAAGAATGTTGGTACTCCGCGCATATATGAACAATGGAAAGCTACCTCACAAAAAGGTTGGGAACTAAAGTGATTCACAATAAGAACAAGTATACAAAAGAATGAATGGCATAAAATTTTGTAAAATGCCTAAGTATCACGAAAATGCTAAAGTCGAGAAAGCGATAAACACAAACCTCGGAGGTGTACAAAACTTAACAAACTCATTACCATACATCCGTAAGTTGAAACGATCAAACTTGGAACATCACCAGATTTCCACAAGCTACTCAAAACAAGATCATTGACAAACACGAAAACTATTAATATTCACAAACTGAAAAACCGGCAAAAATACTTTAAATAAGTTGTAAAGTGAAGATTTGAGAATTTTACGAAAAATCCGAGTACAACTTGTTTAATGAATACTCACCACACTACCTAAACTAAACAATAACAAAAGAAAAGAACACACCATGCTTGTTTTACGTCGTAAGCTCGACGCCTTTAAAATGCTTAGCTAGCAACTTCCTTCCTTCATGCCATGGTGATGCCTCACCGCGCAAACCAAAAGCAAGTGTCCTAACCAAACATATGAACAAACATTACGGGAACAACATGTATACAACACTTGAACAAACATAATGGAAATCGACAATATATACGATATATACAAAACCCAAAAACAAAGAAACTATCGCAATGAGATTCAATATCAAAACCAATCCCCGGCAACGGCGCCATTTTGTTGAATGCAGAATAGGGCAAGCAGCAAAAATATATATTTTCGAAAATAATTCCCTCCGGGATTTATGTCGTGTCCACAGAGATCGGTTCGAGGGAAAGAATGTCGTTCGACAGTCTCTCGCGTTTATGAGTTTGGATTAAAATAGTTTCAAAAAAGAAAACATAAAAGTAAATATTAAAACATAAAACAAATTCATTCTTCAGCAAGACAAACTTATCCGGCATGCACATAATCGACTCCTCACAAACTTAAACCTACCGACCAGTTATACTTCACCTACAATACTCCTCAATATCACCCAGCATCGCTCACAACAAAGGTTATGTCTAACGCAAAGTTGAGAGAACAACCGTGTTACCCTCGTCGACACTCTCGCACGCGACTCAAGGCACGGAGGCATTAAGCTTCGACGCCTATTGAAGATTGTTAGCTCTTAAATCTATCTCCAGAGTCCAGAAACTAACAGATAATCATCCCTAATCGAAATTTGCGAGGATTATCTCTAACGCAACTCAAACCCCGCGCATAAAGCAAAAATCAGAGACAATCACCAATAGAGATTTGTAAAGCAAGTTTTATACAAGGCCATAGGCGACAAATATACATGAGTTCATAGTCAATACATATACAAAACCCAACAAAGAAGAAAAACACAAAGAAGAAGAAAAATGAACCAAACATCTCGTGGTTTGTCAACGCCGATCGACGATCAATCCACCCTGATTCATCAGTATGCAAGCTTCCATGTTGTTTTATAAGCTAATCTACTGAAAAAATGAAGTTTGATGGAGTTGGAGCAAGAATCCCCAAACCTTCCCTAAGAAAAATGACTGAAAATGGAATATATACACAAAATTTTGTCACGTTCGCAAAGTGAACGATTCATTTGCCTAGCGAACCCACGAAAATGGCACTTAAGTGCCTCTGAATAGTTAAACCGACCCTGCAAAATTCCAGAAGTTCGCAGTGCGAACGATTTGTTCGCAAAGCGAAGGTTCGCCTTCAAGTTCGCAAAGCGAACTTTGGCTCCTTTTTCCTCTGCCTCAGGTCTGGGAGCATTCGCTGGGGAATTCTCCAGCATTCGGAAAGCGAACATTCGCTGACTCCTTCGCAAAGCGAATATGACAGCACACCAGCCCTTATTTTGCACTTCTTTAGCTCCCTTTTATTGCTTCCAATGACACATCTTGGAGCCTTTATTACTCATTGCTCCAACAATGCCTAATTACCTACAAAATGAATGGAAAACTATCAATTGTTACATAAATGAATCAATATTACAAATATATACTAACTAACGTATTTATACACAAAGTGGGGTTTATTCAACCAAAATTAACACAAAGTATCGATAAGTGCAACAAAACATATACACAAAAATAGGTATAATTTGCACTTATCAAACTCTCCCCAACTTAAACTTGTTTGTCCTCAAACAAGAATCAACTAGCTCGGGAAACAAACGCAAAAACCAAAGAATCACGAATCAACAAGTTTTGAAAAACGGAAACAAATGTATGGCTCAAATGAAAAACGGCACACACAAAGTAAATACTTACCACTAAAGTACGACGATAACATAGTCACGAAACAAATGCAAAATACAAAAATTCGTGCCAAACATTCTCAAACAACACAAGTTCAAATATGAATCACACCTAGCAAAAACAATCATCGGTAGATGAAAAGCACATAATGAGGTACTTATCACTCACACAACAATCATGCAAGCAAAAGACTAAATTATGCATTCATCCAAAAATCATATTGAAAACATAAAAGCAAGAATCACAAGGGCTTTCAAGGTTGTAGCGTGGTCGGGTAAACAAACAAGGGGTAATTTCTAAAGGTAATTGAAACAAAAACTTGCCTAAATCTAAGGGAGTGATCATCTCACAAAGACTCAAACACAAAATTCCAATCAACTTCTTCCAAAATCCCAAGTGTTACACAACACACAATACTTATTTAGCACAATTATTTGAACTCTTTTTGTTTCCTTTCTCAAGGATTTTCTTTTTCTTTCTTTTTTACTTTTTTCTTTTCTTTTCTTTGTCATATTTTTCTCCCTTTTCTTTTCTTTTTCAATCCTCATAGAATTCAACCAATGAGTAAACAATCATTCTCTCCCTAACTTGAATTCAACCACATCATCATGTGAATACTCCCTACTTTCTAAGGCAAGGCAAAAATTCATACAACAACACAAAATTGATGTCCAAGAAAAAACAAAATCCAATAAAAAATAAGTGAACTAAACACTCATAGAAAAGCATTAAGTTCAAATAAAACATGGATCAAAAAGCTCAAAGGGGTTACGAATTCTCACACACTCATAAGGTGAATGACTATTTGGCTAGGTAGTCTTGCTCAAAATAAAACAAAATGCCTTGTTCCTTTTCATGCTTTCATATAATCAGCACAAACAAAAGATTAAGCATAATAAAATCCAATTAAAACAAGAATGTTGGTACTCTGCGCATATATGAACAATGGAAAGCTACCTCACAAAAAGGTTGGAACTAAAGTGATTCACAATAAGAACACGTATACAAAAGAATGAATGGCATGGAAGTTTGTAAAATGCTTAAGTATCACGAATATGCTAAAGTCGAGAAAGCGATAAAAACAAACCTCGGAGGTGTACAAAACTTAACAAAATCATTACCATACATCCGCAAGTTGAAACGATCAAACTTGGAACATCACCAGATTTCCACGAGCTACTCAAAACAAGATCATTGACAAACGCGAAAACTATTAATATACACAAACTGAAAAACCGGCAAAAATTCATTAAACAAGTTGTAAAGTGAAGATTTGAGAATTTTACGAAAAATCCGAGTACAACTTGTTTAATGAATACTCACCACACTACCTAAACTAAACAATAACAAAAGAAAAGAACACACCATGCTTGTTTTACGTCGTAAGCTCGACGCCTTTAAAATGCTTAGCTAGCAACTTCCTCCTTCATGCCATGGTGATGCCTCACCGCGCAAACCAAAAGCAAGTGTCCTAACCAAACATATGAATAAACATTACGGGAACAACATGTATACAACACTTGACCAAACATAATGGAAATCGACAATATATACGATATATGCAAAACTCAAAAACAAAGAAACTATCGCAATGAGATTCAATATCAAAACCAATCCCCAGCAACGACGCCATTTTGTTGAATGCAGAATAGGGCAAGCAGCAAAAATATTTATTTTCGGAAAGAATTCCCTCCAGGATTTATGTCGTGTCCACAGAGATCAGTTCGAGGGAAAGAATGCCGTTCGACAGTCTCTCGCGTTTATGAGTTTGGATTAAAATAGTTTCAAAAAAGAAAACATAAAAGTAAATATTAAAACATAAAACAAATTCATTCTTCAGCAAGACAAACTTATCCGACATGAACATAATCGACTCCTCACAAACTTAAACCTACCGACCAGTTATACTTCACCTACAATACTCCTCAATACTTCACCTACAATACTCCTCAATATCACCCAGCATCGCTCACAACAAAGGTTATGTCTAACGCAAAGTTGAGAGAACAACCGTGTTACCCTCGTCGACACTCTCGCACGCGACTCAAGGCACGGAGGCATTAAGCTTCGACGCCTATTGAAGATTGTTATCTCTTAAATCTATCTCCAGAGTCCAGAAACTAACAGATAATCATCCCTAATCGAAATTTGCGAGGATTATCTCTAACGCAACTCAAACCCCGCGCATAAAGCAAAAATCAGAGACAATCACCAATAGAGATTTGTAAAGCAAGTTTTATACAAGGCCATGGGCGACAAATATACATGAGTTCATAGTCAATACATATACAAAACCTAACAAAGAAGAAAAACACAAAGAAGAAGAAAAATGAACCAAACATCTCGTGGTTTGTCAACGCCGATCGACGATCAATCCACCCTGATTCATCAGTATGCAAGCTTCCATGTTGTTTTCTAAGCTAATCTACTGAAAAAATGAAGTTTGATGGAGTTGGACCAAGAATCCCCAAAACCTTCCCTAAGAAAAATGACTGAGAATGAAATATATACACAAAATTCTGTCACGTTCGCAAAGTGAACGATTCATTTGCCTAGCGAACCCACGAAAATGGCACTTAAGTGCCTCTGAATAGTTAAACCGACCCTGCAAAATTCCAGAAGTTCGCAGTGCGAACGATTTGTTCGCAAAGCGAAGGTTTGCCTTCAAGTTCGTTCGCAAAGCGAACTTTGGCTCCTTTTTCCTCTGCCTCAGGTCTGGGAGCATTCGCTGGGGAATTCTCCAGCATTCGCAAAGAGAACATTCGCTGACTCCTTCGCAAAGCGAATATGACAGCACACCAGCCCTTATTTTGCACTTCTTTAGCTCCCTTTTATTGCTTCCAATGACACATCTTGGAGCCTTTATTACTCATTGCTCCAACAATGCTTAATTACCTACAAAATGAATGGAAAACTATCAATTGTTACATAAATGAATCAATATTACAAATATATACTAACTAACGTATTTATACACAAAGTGGGGTTTATTCAACCAAAATTAACACAAAGTATCGATAAGTGCAACAAAACATATACACAAAAATAGGTACGCTTTGCACTTGTCAAACTCTCCCCAACTTAAACTTGTTTGTCCTCAAACAAGAATCAACTAGCTCGAGAAACAAACGCAAAAACCAAAGAATCACGAATCAACAAGTTTTGAAAAACGGAAACAAATGTATGGCTCAAATGAAAAACGACACACACAAAGTAAATACTTACCACTAAAGTACGACGATAACATAGTCACGAAACAAATGCAAAATACAAAAATTCGTGCCAAACATTCTCAAACAACACAAGTTCAAATATGAATCACACCTAGCAAAAACAATCATCGGTAGATGAAAAGCACAAAATGAGGTACTTATCACTCACACAACAATCATGCAAACAAAAGACTAAATTATGCATTCATCCAAAAATCATATTGAAAACATAAAAGCAAGAATCACAAGGGCTTTCAAGGTTGTAGCGTGGTCTGGTAAACAAACAAGGGGTAATTTCTAAAGGTAATTGAAACAAAAACTTGCCTAAACCTAAGGGAGTGATCATCTCACAAAGACTCAAACACAAAATTCCAATCAACTTCTTCCAAAATCCCAAGTGTTACACAACACACAATACTTATTTAGCACAATTATTTGAACTCTTTTTGTTTTCTTTCTCAAGGATTTTCTTTTTCTTTCTTATTTACTTTTTTCTTTTCTTTTCTTTGTCATATTTTTCTCCCTTTTCTTTTTTTTTCAATCCTCATAGAATTCAACCAATGAGTAATCAATCATTCTCTCCCTAACTTGAATTCAACCACATCATCATGTGAATACTCCCTACTTTCTAAGGCAAGGCAAAAATTCATACAACAACACAAAGTTGAGGTCCAAGAAAAAACAAAATCCAATAAAAAATAAGTGAACTAAACACTCATAGAAAAGCATTAAGTTCAAATAAAACATGGATCAAAAAGCTCAAAGGGGTTACGAATTCTCACACACTCACAAGGTGAATGACTATTTGGCTAGGTAGTCTTGCTCAAAATAAAACAAAATGCCTTGTTCCTATTCATGCTTTCATATAATCAACACAAACAAAAGATTAAGCATAATAAAATCCAATTAAAACAAGAATGTTGGTACTCCGCGCATATATGAACAATGGAAAGCTACCTCATAAAAAGGTTGGAACTAAAGTGATTCACAATAAGAACACGTATACAAAAGAATGAATGACATGGAAGTTTGTAAAATGCCTAAGTATCACGAATATGCTAAAGTCGAGAAAGCGATAAACACAAACCTCGGAGGTGTACAAAACTTAACAAAATCATTACCATACATCCGCAAGTTGAAACGATCAAACTTAGAACATCACCAGATTTCCAAGAGCTACTCAAAACAAGATCATTGACAAACGCGAAAACTATTAATATACACAAACTGAAAAACTGGAAAAATTCATTAAACAAGTTGTAAAGTGAAGATTGGAGAATTTTACGAAAAATCCGAGTACAACTTGTTTAATGAATACTCACCACACTACCTAAATTAAACAACAACAAAAGAAAAGAATACGCTATGCTTGTTTTACGTCGTAAGCTCGACGCCTTTACAATGCTTAGCTAGCAACTTCCTTCCTTCATGCCATGGTGATGCCTCACCGCGCAAACCAAAAGCAAGTGTCCTAACCAAACATATGAACAAACATTACGGGAACAACATGTATACAACACTTGAACAAACATAATGCAAATCGACAATATATACGATATATACAAAACTCAAAAACAAAGAAACTATTGCAATGCGATTCAATATCAAAACCAATCCCCGTCAACGACGCCATTTCGTTGAATGCAGAATAGGGCAAGCAGCAAAAATATTTATTTTCGGAAAGAATCCCCTCCGGGATTTATGTCGTGTCCACAGAGATCGGTTCGAGGGAAAAAATGTCGTTCGACAGTCTCTCGCGTTTATGAGTTTGGACTAAAATAGTTTCAAAAAAGAAAACATAAAAGTAAATATTAAAACATAAAACAAATTCATTATTCAGCAAGACAAACTTATCCGACATGCACATAATCGACTCCTCACAAACTTAAACCTACCGACCAGTTATACTTCACCTACAATACTCCTCAATATCACCCAGCATCGCTCACAAACAAGGTTATGTCTAACGCAAAGCTGAGAGAACAACCGTGTTACCCTCGCCGACACTCTCGCACGTGACTCAAGGCACAGAGGCATTAAGCTTCGACGCCTATTGAAGATTGTTAGCTCTTAAATCTATCTCTAGAGTCCAGAAACTAACAGATAATCATCCCTAATCGAAATTTGCGAGGATTATCTCTAACGCAACTCAAACCCCGCGCATAAAGCAAAAATCAGAGACAATCACCAATAGAGATTTGTAAAGCAAGTTTTATACAATGCCATGGGCGACAAATATACATGAGATCATAGTCAATACATATACAAAATCCAACAAAGAAGAAAAACACAAAGAAGAAGAAAAATGAACCAAACATCTCGCGGTTTGTCAACGTCGATCGACGATCAATCCACCCCGATTCATCAGTATGCAAGCTTCCATGTTGTTTTCTAAGCTAATCTACTGAAAAAATGAAGTTTGATGGAGTTGGAGCAAGAATACACAAAACCATCCCTAAGAAAAATGACTGAAAATGAAATATATACACAAAATTCTGTCACGTTCGCAAAGCGAACGATTCATTCGCCTAGCGAACCCACGAAAATGGCACTTAAGTGCCTATGAATAGTTAAACCGACCCTGCAAAATTCCAGAAGTTCGCAGTGCGAACGATTTGTTCGCAAAGCGAAGGTTCGCCTTCAAGTTTGCAAAGCGAACTTTGGCTCCTTTTTCCTCTGCCTCAGGTCAAGGAGCATTCGCTGGGGAATTCGCCAGCATTCGCAAAGCGAACATTCGCTGACTCCTTCGCAAAGCGAATATGACATCACACCAGCCCTTATTTTGCACTTCTTTAGCTCCCTTTTATTGCTTCCAATGACACATCTTGGAGCATTTATTACTCATTGCTCCAACAATGCCTAATTACCTACAAAATGAATGGAAAACTATCAATTGTTACATAAATGAATCAATATTACAAATATATACTAACTAACGTATTTATACACAAAGTGGGGTTTATTCAACCAAAATTAACACAAAGTATCGATAAGTGCAACAAAACATATACACAAAAATAGGTATAATTTGCACTTATCAAACTCTCCCCAACTTAAACTTGTTTGTCCTCAAACAAGAATCAACTAGCTCGGGAAACAAACGCAAAAACCAAAGAATCACGAATCTACAAGTTTTGAAAAACGGAAACAAATGTATGGCTCAAATGAAAAACGGCACACACAAAGTAAGTACTTACCACTAAAGTACGACGATAAAATAGTCACGAAACAAATGCAAAATACAAAAATTCGTGCCGAACATTCTCAAACAACACAAGTTCAAATGTGAATCACACCTAGCAAAAACAATAATCGGTAGATGAAAAACACAAAATGAGGTACTTATCACTCACACAACAATCATACAAACAAAAGACTAAATTATGCATTCATCCAAAAATCATATTGAAAACATAAAAGCAAGAATCACAAGGGCTTTCAAGGTTGTAGCGTGGTCGGGTAAACAAACAAGGGGTAATTTCTAAAGGTAATTGAAACAAAAACTTGCCTAAACCTAAGGGAGTGATCAACTCACAAAGACTCAAACACAAAATTCCAATCAACTTCTTCCAAAATCCCAAGTGTTACACAACACACAATACTTATTTAGCACAATTATTTGAACTCTTTTTGTTTCCTTTCTCAAGGATTTTCTTTTTCTTTCTTTTTTACTTTTTTCTTTTCTTTTCTTTGTCATATTTTTCTCTTTTTTCTTTTCTTTTTCAATCCTCATAGAATTCAACCAATGAGTAAACAATCATTCTCTCCCCAACTTGAATTCAACCACATCATCATGTGAATACTCCCTACTTTCTAAGGCAAGGCAAAAATTCATACAACAACACAATGTTGAGGTCCAAGAAAAAACAAAATCCAATCAAAAATAAGTGAACTAAACACTCATAGACAAGCATTAAGTTCAAATAAAACATGGATCAAAAAGCTCAAAGGGGTTACGAATTCTCACACACTCACAAGGTGAATGACTATTTGGCTAGGTAGTTGTGCTCAAAATCAAACAAAATGCCTTGATCCTTTTCATGCTTTCATATAATCAACACAAACAAAAGATTAAGCATAATAAAATCCAATTAAAACAAGAATGTTGGTACTCCGCGCATATATGAACAATGGAAAGCTACCTCACAAAAAGGTTGGGAACTAAAGTGATTCACAATAAGAACAAGTATACAAAAGAATGAATGGCATAAAATTTTGTAAAATGCCTAAGTATCACGAAAATGCTAAAGTCGAGAAAGCGATAAACACAAACCTCGGAGGTGTACAAAACTTAACAAACTCATTACCATACATCCGTAAGTTGAAACGATCAAACTTGGAACATCACCAGATTTCCACAAGCTACTCAAAACAAGATCATTGATAAACACGAAAACTATTAATATTCACAAACTGAAAAACCGGCAAAAATTCTTTAAACAAGTTGTAAAGTGAAGATTTGAGAATTTTACGAAAAATCCGAGTACAACTTGTTTAATGAATACTCACCACACTACCTAAACTAAACAATAACAAAAGAAAAGAACACACCATGCTTGTTTTACGTCGTAAGCTCGACGCCTTTAAAATGCTTAGCTAGCAACTTCCTTCCTTGATGCAATGGTGATGCCTCACCGCGCAAACCAAAAGCAAGTGTCCTAACCAAACATATGAACAAACATTACGGGAACAACATGTATACAACACTTGAACAAACATAATGGAAATCGACAATATATACGATATATACAAAACCCAAAAACAAAGAAACTATCGCAATGAGATTCAATATCAAAACCAATCCCCGGCAACGGCGCCATTTTGTTGAATGCAGAATAGGGCAAGCAGCAAAAATATATATTTTCGAAAATAATTCCCTCCGGGATTTATGTCGTGTCCACAGAGATCGGTTCGAGGGAAAGAATGTCGTTCGACAGTCTCTCGCGTTTATGAGTTTGGATTAAAATAGTTTCAAAAAAGAAAACATAAAAGTAAATATTAAAACATAAAACAAATTCATTCTTCAGCAAGATAAACTTATCCGGCATGCACATAATCGACTCCTCACAAACTTAAACCTACCGACCAGTTATACTTCACCTACAATACTCCTCAATATCACCCAGCATCGCTCACAACAAAGGTTATGTCTAACGCAAAGTTGAGAGAACAACCGTGTTACCCTCGTCGACACTCTCGCACGCGACTCAAGGCACGGAGGCATTAAGCTTCGACGCCTATTGAAGATTGTTAGCTCTTAAATCTATCTCCAGAGTCCAGAAACTAACAGATAATCATCCCTAATCGAAATTTGCGAGGATTATCTCTAACGCAACTCAAACCCCGCGCATAAAGCAAAAATCAGAGACAATCACCAATAGAGATTTGTAAAGCAAGTTTTATACAAGGCCATAGGCGACAAATATACATGAGTTCATAGTCAATACATATACAAAACCCAACAAAGAAGAAAAACACAAAGAAGAAGAAAAATGAACCAAACATCTCGTGGTTTGTCAACGCCGATCTACGATCAATCCACCCTGATTCATCAGTATGCAAGCTTCCATGTTGTTTTCTAAGCTAATCTACTGAAAAAATGAAGTTTGATGGAGTTGGAGCAAGAATCCCCAAACCTTCCCTAAGAAAAATGACTGAAAATGGAATATATACACAAAATTTTGTCACGTTCGCAAAGTGAACGATTCATTTGCCTAGCGAACCCACGAAAATGGCACTTAAGTGCCTCTGAATAGTTAAACCGACCCTGCAAAATTCCAGAAGTTCGCAGTGCGAACATTTTGTTCGCAAAGCGAAGGTTCGCCTTCAAGTTCGCAAAGCGAACTTTGGCTCCTTTTTCCTCTGCCTCAGGTCTGGGAGCATTCGCTGGGGAATTCTCCAGCATTCGGAAAGCGAACATTCGCTGACTCCTTCGCAAAGCGAATATGACAGCACACCAGCCCTTATTTTGCACTTCTTTAGCTCCCTTTTATTGCTTCCAATGACACATCTTGGAGCCTTTATTACTCATTGCTCCAACAATGCTTAATTACCTACAAAATGAATGGAAAACTATCAATTGTTACATAAATGAATCAATATTACAAATATATACTAACTAACGTATTTATACACAAAGTGGGGTTTATTCAACCAAAATTAACACAAAGTATCGATAAGTGCAACAAAACATATACACAAAAATAGGTACGCTTTGCACTTGTTAAACTCTCCCCAACTTAAACTTGTTTGTCCTCAAACAAGAATCAACTAGCTCGAGAAACAAACGGAAAAACCAAAGAATCACGAATCAACAAGTTTTCAAAAACGGAAACAAATGTATGGCTCAAATGAAAAACGACACACACAAAGTAAATACTTACCACTAAAGTACGACGATAACATAGTCACGAAACAAATGCAAAATACAAAAATTCGTGCCAAACATTCTCAAACAACACAAGTTCAAATATGAATCACACCTAGCAAAAACAATCATCGGTAGATGAAAAGCACATAATGAGGTACTTATCACTCACACAACAATCATGCAAGCAAAAGACTAAATTATGCATTCATCCAAAAATCATATTGAAAACATAAAAGCAAGAATCACAAGGGCTTTCAAGGTTGTAGCGTGGTCGGGTAAACAAACAAGGGGTAATTTCTAAAGGTAATTGAAACAAAAACTTGCCTAAATCTAAGGGAGTGATCATCTCACAAAGACTCAAACACAAAATTCCAATCAACTTCTTCCAAAATCCCAAGTGTTACACAACACACAATACTTATTTAACACAATTATTTGAACTCTTTTTGTTTCCTTTCTCAAGGATTTTCTTTTTCTTTCTTTTTTACTTTTTTCTTTTCTTTTCTTTGTCATATTTTTCTCCCTTTTCTTTTCTTTTTCAATCCTCATAGAATTCAACCAATGAGTAAACAATCATTCTCTCCCTAACTTGAATTCAACCACATCATCATGTGAATACTCCCTACTTTCTAAGGCAAGGCAAAAATTCATACAACAACACAAAATTGAGGTCCAAGAAAAAACAAAATCCAATAAAAAATAAGTGAACTAAACACTCATAGAAAAACATTAAGTTCAAATAAAACATGGATCAAAAAGCTCAAAGGGGTTACGAATTCTCACACACTCATAAGGTGAATGACTATTTGGCTAGGTAGTCTTGCTCAAAATAAAACAAAATGCCTTGTTCCTATTCATGCTTTCATATAATCAGCACAAACAAAAGATTAAGCATAATAAAATCCAATTAAAACAAGAATGTTGGTACTCTGCGCATATATGAACAATGGAAAGCTACCTCACAAAAAGGTTGGAACTAAAGTGATTCACAATAAGAACACGTATACAAAAGAATGAATGGCATGGAAGTTTGTAAAATGCTTAAGTATCACGAATATGCTAAAGTCGAGAAAGCGATAAAAACAAACCTCGGAGGTGTACAAAACTTAACAAAATCATTACCATACATCCGCAAGTTGAAACGATCAAACTTGGAACATCACCAGATTTCCACGAGCTACTCAAAACAAGATCATTGACAAACGCGAAAACTATTAATATACACAAACTGAAAAACCGGCAAAAATTCATTAAACAAGTTGTAAAGTGAAGATTTGAGAATTTTACGAAAAATCCGAGTACAACTTGTTTAATGAATACTCACCACACTACCGAAACTAAACAATAACAAAAGAAAAGAACACACCATGCTTGTTTTACGTCGTAAGCTCGACGCCTTTAAAATGCTTAGCTAGCAACTTCCTCCTTCATGCCATGGTGATGCCTCACCGCGCAAACCAAAAGCAAGTGTCCTAACCAAACATATGAATAAACATTACGGGAACAACATGTATACAACACTTGACCAAACATAATGGAAATCGACAATATATACGATATATGCAAAACTCAAAAACAAAGAAACTATCGCAATGAGATTCAATATCAAAACCAATCCCCAGCAACGACGCCATTTTGTTGAATGCAGAATAGGGCAAGCAGCAAAAATATTTATTTTCGGAAAGAATTCCCTCCAGGATTTATGTCGTGTCCACAGAGATCAGTTCGAGGGAAAGAATGTCGTTCGACAGTCTCTCGCGTTTATGAGTTTGGATTAAAATAGTTTCAAAAAAGAAAACATAAAAGTAAATATTAAAACATAAAACAAATTCATTCTTCAGCAAGACAAACTTATCCGACATGAACATAATTGACTCCTCACAAACTTAAACCTACCGACCAGTTATACTTCACCTACAATACTCCTCAATACTTCACCTACAATACTCCTCAATATCACCCAGCATCGCTCACAACAAAGGTTATGTCTAACGCAAAGTTGAGAGAACAACCGTGTTACCCTCGTCGACACTCTCGCACGCGACTCAAGGCACGGAGGCATTAAGCTTCGACGCCTATTGAAGATTGTTATCTCTTAAATCTATCTCCAGAGTCCAGAAACTAACAGATAATCATCCCTAATCGAAATTTGCGAGGATTATCTCTAACGCAACTCAAACCCCGCGCATAAAGCAAAAATCAGAGACAATCACCAATAGAGATTTGTAAAGCAAGTTTTATACAAGGCCATGGGCGACAAATATACATGAGTTCATAGTCAATACATATACAAAACCTAACAAAGAAGAAAAACACAAAGAAGAAGAAAAATGAACCAAACATCTCGTGGTTTGTCAACGCCGATCGACGATCAATCCACCCTGATTCATCAGTATGCAAGCTTCCATGTTGTTTTCTAAGCTAATCTACTGAAAAAATGAAGTTTGATGGAGTTGGACCAAGAATCCCCAAAACCTTCCCTAAGAAAAATGACTGAGAATGAAATATATACACAAAATTCTGTCACGTTCGCAAAGTGAACGATTCATTTGCCTAGCGAACCCACGAAAATGGCACTTAAGTGCCTCTGAATAGTTAAACCGACCCTGCAAAATTCCAGAAGTTCGCAGTGCGAACGATTTGTTCGCAAAGCGAAGGTTCGCCTTCAAGTTCGCAAAGCGAACTTTGGCTCCTTTTTCCTCTGCCTCAGGTCTGGGAGCATTCGCTGGGGAATTCTCCAGCATTCGCAAAGAGAACATTCGCTGACTCCTTCGCAAAGCGAATATGACAGCACACCAGCCCTTATTTTGCACTTCTTTAGCTCCCTTTTATTGCTTCCAATGACACATCTTGGAGCCTTTATTACTCATTGCTCCAACAATGCTTAATTACCTACAAAATGAATGGAAAACTATCAATTGTTACATAAATGAATCAATATTACAAATATATACTAACTAACGTATTTATACACAAAGTGGGGTTTATTCAACCAAAATTAACACAAAGTATCGATAAGTGCAACAAAACATATACACAAAAATAGGTACGCTTTGCACTTGTCAAACTCTCCCCAACTTAAACTTGTTTGTCCTCAAACAAGAATCAACTAGCTCGAGAAACAAACGCAAAAACCAAAGAATCACGAATCAACAAGTTTTGAAAAACGGAAACAAATGTATGGCTCAAATGAAAAACGACACACACAAAGTAAATACTTACCACTAAAGTACGACGATAACATAGTCACAAAACAAATGCAAAATACAAAAATTCGTGCCAAACATTCTCAAACAACACAAGTTCAAATATGAATCACACCTAGCAAAAACAATCATCGGTAGATGAAAAGCATAAAATGAGGTACTTATCACTCACACAACAATCATGCAAACAAAAGACTAAATTATGCATTCATCCAAAAATCATATTGAAAACATAAAAGCAAGAATCACAAGGGCTTTCAAGGTTGTAGCGTGGTCTGGTAAACAAACAAGGGGTAATTTCTAAAGGTAATTGAAACAAAAACTTGCCTAAACCTAAGGGAGTGATCATCTCACAAAGACTCAAACACAAAATTCCAATCAACTTCTTCCAAAATCCCAAGTGTTACACAACACACAATACTTATTTAGCACAATTATTTGAACTCTTTTTGTTTTCTTTCTCAAGGATTTTCTTTTTCTTTCTTATTTACTTTTTTCTTTTCTTTTCTTTGTCATATTTTTCTCCCTTTTCTTTTTTTTTTCAATCCTCATAGAATTCAACCAATGAGTAATCAATCATTCTCTCCCTAACTTGAATTCAACCACATCATCATGTGAATACTCCCTACTTTCTAAGGCAAGGCAAAAATTCATACAACAACACAAAGTTGAGGTCCAAGAAAAAACAAAATCCAATAAAAAATAAGTGAACTAAACACTCATAGAAAAACATTAAGTTCAAATAAAACATGGATCAAAAAGCTCAAAGGGGTTACGAATTCTCACACACTCACAAGGTGAATGACTATTTGGCTAGGTAGTCTTGCTCAAAATAAAACAAAATGCCTTGTCCTATTCATGCTTTCATATAATCAACACAAACAAAAGATTAAGCATAATAAAATCCAATTAAAACAAGAATGTTGGTACTCCGCGCATATATGAACAATGGAAAGCTACCTCATAAAAAGGTTGGAACTAAAGTGATTCACAATAAGAACACGTATACAAAAGAATGAATGACATGGAAGTTTGTAAAATGCCTAAGTATCACGAATATGCTAAAGTCGAGAAAGCGATAAACACAAACCTCGGAGGTGTACAAAACTTAACAAAATCATTACCATACATCCGCAAGTTGAAACGATCAAACTTAGAACATCACCAGATTTCCAAGAGCTACTCAAAACAAGATCATTGACAAACGCGAAAACTATTAATATACACAAACTGAAAAACTGGAAAAAAATTCATTAAACAAGTTGTAAAGTGAAGATTGAAGAATTTTACGAAAAATCCGAGTACTACTTGGTTAATGAATACTCACCACACTACCTAAACTAAACAATAACAAAAGAAAAGAACACACCATGCTTGTTTTACGTCGTAAGCTTGACGCCTTTAAAATGCTTAGCTAGCAACTTCCTTCCTTCATGCCATGGTGATGCCTCACCGCGCAAACCAAAAGCAAGTGTCCTAACCAAACATATGAACAAACATTACGGGAACAACATGTATACAACACTTGAACAAACATAATGGAAATCGACAATATATACGATATATACAAAACTCAAAAACAAAGAAACTATCGCAATGAGATTCAATATCAAAACCAATCCCCGGCAACGGCGCCATTTTGTTGAATGCAGAATAGGGCAAGCAGCAAAAATATTTATTTTCGGAAAGAATTCCCTCTGGGATTTATGTCGTGTCCACAGAGATCGGTTCGAGGGAAAAAATGTCGTTCGACAGTCTCTCGCGTTTATGAGTTTGGATTAAAATAGTTTCAAAAAAGAAAACATAAAAGTAAATATTAAAACATAAAACAAATTCATTCTTCAGCAAGACAAACTTATCCGGCATGCACATAATCGACTCCTCACAAACTTAAACCTACCGACCAGTTATACTTCACCTACAATACTCCTCAATATCACCCAACATCACTCACAACAAAGGTTATGTCTAACGCAAAGTTGAGAGAACAACCGTGTTACCCTCGTCGACACTCTCGCACGCGACTCAAGGCACGGAGGCATTAAGCTTCGACGCCTATTGAAGATTGTTAGCTCTTAAATCTATCTCCAGAGTCCAGAAACTAACAGATAATCATCCCTAATCGAAATTTGCGAGGATTATCTCTAACGCAACTCAAACCCCGCGCATAAAGCAAAAATCAGAGACAATCACCAATAGAGATTTGTAAAGCAAGTTTTATACAAGGCCATGGGCGACAAATATATATGAGTTCATAGTCAATACATATACAAAACCCAACAAAGAAGAAAAACACAAAGAAGAAGAAAAATGAACCAAACATCTCGTGGTTTGTCAACGCCGATCGACGATCAATCCACCCTGATTCATCAGTATGCAAGCTTCCATGTTGTTTTCTAAGCTAATCTACTAAAAAAATGAAGTTTGATGGAGTTGGAGCAAGAATCCCCAAAATCTTCCCTAAGAAAAAAGACTGAAAATGAAATATATACACAAAATTCTGTCACGTTCGCAAAGTGAACGATTCGTTTGCCTAGCGAACCCATAAAAATGGCACTTAAGTGCCTCTGAATAGTTAAACCGACCCTGCAAAATTCCAGAAGTTCGCAGTGCGAACGATTTGTTCGCAGAGCGAAGGTTCGCCTTCAAGTTCGCAAAGCGAACTTTGGCTCCTTTTTCCTCTGCCTCAGGTCTGGGAGCATTCGCTGGGGAATTCGCCAGCATTCGCAAAGAGAACATTCGCTGACTCCTTCGCAAAGCGAATATGACAGTACACCAGCCTTTATTTTGCACTTCTTTAGCTCCCTTTTATTGCTTCCAATGACACATCTTGGAGCCTTTATTACTCATTGCTCCAACAATGCTTAATTACCTACAAAATGAATGGAAAACTATCAATTGTTACATAAATGAATCAATATTACAAATATATACTAACTAACGTATTTATACACAAAGTGGGGTTTATTCAACCAAAATTAACACAAAGTATCGATAAGTGCAACAAAACATATACACAAAAATAGGTACACTTTGCACTTGTCAAACTCTCCCCAACTTAAACTTGTTTGTCCTCAAACAAGAATCAACTAGCTCGAGAAACAAACGCAAAAACCAAAGAATTACGAATCAACAAGTTTTGAAAAACAGAAACAAATGTATGGCTCAAATGAAAAACGACACACACAAAGTAAATACTTACCACTAAAGTACGACGATAACATAGTCACAAAACAAATGCAAAATACAAAAATTCGTGCCAAACATTCTCAAACAACACAAGTTCAAATATGAATCACACCTAGCAAAAACAATCATCGGTAGATGAAAAGCACAAAATGAGGTACTTATCACTCACACAACAATCATGCAAACAAAAGACTAAATTATGCATTCATCCAAAAATCATATTGAAAACATAAAAGCAAGAATCACAAGGGCTTTCAAGGTTGTAGCGTGGTCGGGTAAACAAACAAGGGGTAATTTCTAAAGGTAATTGAAACAAAAACTTGCCTAAACCTAAGGGAGTGATCATCTCACAAAGACTCAAACACAAAATTCCAATCAACTTCTTCCAAAATCCCAAGTGTTACACAACACACAATACTTATTTAGCACAATTATTTGAACTCTTTTTGTTTCCTTTCTCAAGGATTTTCTTTTTCTTTCTTTTTTACTTTTTTCTTTTCTTTTCTTTGTCATATTTTTCTCCCTTTTCTTTTCTTTTTCAATCCTCATAGAATTCAACCAATGAGTAAACAATCATTCTCTCCCTAACTTGAATTCAACCACATCATCATGTGAATACTCCCTACTTTCTAAGGCAAGGCAAAAATTCATACAACAACACAAAGTTGAGGTCCAAGAAAAAACAAAATCCAATAAAAAATAAGTGAACTAAACACTCATAGAAAAGCATTAAGTTCAAATAAAACATGGATCAAAAAGCTCAAAGGGGTTACGAATTTTCACACACTCACAAGGTGAATGACTATTTGGCTAGGTAGTCTTGTTCAAAATAAAACAAAATGCCTTGATCCTTTTCATGCTTTCATATAGTCAACACAAACAAAAGATTAAGCATAATAAAATCCAATTAAAACAAGAATGTTGGTACTCCGCGCATATATGAACAATGGAAAGCTACCTCACAAAAAGGTTGGGAACTAAAGTGATTCACAATAAGAACACGTATACAAAAGAATGAATGACATGGAAGTTTGTAAAATGCCTAAGTATCACGAATATGCTAAAGTCGAGAAAGCGATAAACACATACCTCGGAGGTGTACAAAACTTAATAAAATCATTACCATACATCCGCAAGTTGAAACGGTCAAACTTGGAACATCACCAAATTTCCATAAGCTACTCAAAACAAGCTCATTAACAAACACGAAAACTATTAATATACACAAACTGAAAAACCGGCAAAAATTCATTAAACAAGTTGTAAAGTGAAGATTTGAGAATTTTACGAAAAATCCGAGTACAACTTGTTTAATGAATACTCACCACACTACTGTCATACCCTAAATTTTGACCAGGCATTTTTATTTTTTCTCATTTCATTTGTCTATATTTTCATACTGTGTCGTCTACATACAATATCATATATTTTCTTCATGAATATTTTTTTAATTATCAGCCGGATTTAACGTGTAAAATTTTCATGTATTTTTGGTCAAACTGAAAAGTCAATTGTGCTTAAAATCAGTGTCCGAGCAATTTTTAAATCAAGTTCGCAGACGCCAATGTTTTTTCCTTTGTTTCACGTAATTTAACCCGGTGTGCGCAATTTTGACTTTTTCAAGTTCCGGTCGCTTTTTTTTACTCATCTGAGCCTTTTTACCAGGTTTTTTCTCTGACTCGTCTGAGCCTTTTTACCGGGTAAAATTTCACAATTTGATCGCGCAGTGTATTTTTTCAATACTTAATATTTTGTATGATCATTTTGGTGTGTCCATTTTTATTTTTTTCGGACGCGTCGATACCGGACGATTTTATCATTTTTAACCGGTCTCAATATTAATTTTAATTAATAGTTATTTTTATTAATTAATTTTATTATTTTAGACTTATTTTATATTTTGCCTTTTTCTAAATATATAATAATATTTATTTTTCTTACTAACTTATTTATTTTTTCTAATAACCTATTTATTAAAATCAAATATGAATATATAATTTCATAAAATGACATCATCAAGATTACATCACATGACTTACATCACTAATTCAAAATAAATGACTAAATATATATTATATCATTTTTCACTAACTTAGTCTTATTTCTAAACTTGATCACCAAGTTTCTTTTTCCTATAAATACCACCATTTCATTCATTCATTCTTACACCAAAACAAGCATAGCCTTTGTTTTCTCTCTTCTTTCCTCTCTTTAAATTTCGATTTTCATAAGGAGTGCAAGGGTGGAATTTCAAACTCCAAGCAACTTCCACTCCAATCAATCATCATTTGGAAGGTAAGTATTCTCACTTTGAAACTTCGTGACATATGCATCATTTACATCCATTTAAATTCATGATATGCTTGTTATAATTACATATTTGAATTCCTCATGCAATTCGCTTCAAAATGGTATATTGGAACATGTGATTTGGTCAAAAAATGAGAGAGTTGTGTTTGGAAGAAGTTGTTGATCATGTAAAAATTATGCTACTGTCGCTGCAATAGACAGCGCTGCTGTGCAACAAGCGCTGTTAAAACCTGTTGTTTTTGTTCCTCTACGCTGTGATACACACCGGTGCTGCCCAGGAGCGTTGTTGAAAGTCTGTTGCTTATTTTCCTGCGCTATAATTTACAGTTACCATGCCAGGTGCGCTGTTAAAACTCTTTGCTTTATATATTATTTATTTTTTTAGTATCTTATTTATTTATTTATTTATTTTATTTTCTTATTTATTTTTAACCAAATATTTATTTTAACTTCTTCTTTTTAATAATATTTTCTTTTATCTTAGTTATTTTAATTTCTTATTTATTTTCCTTTAAATCATTTATTTTATCTTTTTATTTTTCTAAAAATCCTTTTAATCACTTTATTAAACTTTCTTTTGGTTACTGAAACTTTTGTCATTTAAAATATGATTATACTTTAGTTAAATCTTTCATTTATTATCTTTAATGAAAAAAAAAACCTTAAACATATTTATTACCTTTTAATTTATTAATTCCAAGGATTTTCTTCATTTCAAACACACTTTGTTTATTCTCTAAATATTGTACTTCTTTTGTGAATTTTAGCTTGACATAATCTTTGTACACAATGAGCATCCCGTAAGGTGTAAGCCCCAACCCTTTTGAGTATAAATAATTTTTGGGCCACTATTAGAGTGTAAGTCCCTCCACTTTTTTTTATTCAATCATGTTCAAATATATTTGGGCCTCCACTTGAGTATAAGTCCATTTACTTTTGTTTCACCACACGATGCTTTCCCGTGTATGTTTATTTATCAACACGATGTTCTTCCGTGTATGTTTTATTTCACATGACATTCTTCCATGTATAATTGACTCTGATTTTATGGGTCTCTCCTTGAGTTGTAAGCCCCAATTTACTTTCAAAATACTTTCTCTTTTGATTTTGACATATACTATTGTTTTCAATTTTTCTTTGTTGAACAACTAACCAAACAACATGGAAGCTCTACAACCGAGTAAGTGTTTATATGCTTTCTTTACCCGCTTTCATATACATATCTGTATTGTGGGGCTGCTTCACTGTAAGTCTTCTTTCATATCCTCTTTAAATACTTGTCATATATCAACTGTATATATACTAGTATAGTTATTTAGAGTTTTCCCCGGCAACTACGTCTAGAACTAGGTAAAGCCCTGTTGGTCACTCTTGAATACAAACAAAACTAGATCCCCCGTAGGATTCCAGATACAGTCTTCCCTCCTCTTGAGGTTAAACAATATGGAACAAAGAGAAAGGCAGTATTCTCGGTGAACCTTTTCTCAGACTGTCACCCTTAGAAATTGTCAAAGAAACTCTAACTCCCCAGAGATGATCTTTTCTCCGTGAATGACATCTCTTGAGTTTCTTCCAAATTCTTGAACTTTCCTGGCTTGATCTATTCTCTGTGAATAGCATGTCTTGAACTTCTTGTGGTTTGGGGACCCACAGGCTTCTTAAAAGCATCACCGTCTCCTCTTGGGCGTTGTACAAGGACTCTTCGGCTTCTTAGAAGTTTTCACAGCCTCCTCTTAGGCTTCATATAATGATCCTTCCTCAGGGAAGATAACATCCTCTTGGGCTTCGTACAAATTGTCCCGACGGCTTCTTAAAAGTTTTTCTCGCCTTCTCTTGGGCTTTGTACAAATTGTCCCGACGACCTCTTAAAGGTATAGGAACAGAAATTAGTCATCTTACTAGAGCAGTCTTTCAATTGAGTCTAGATCTTGATCTCGAAAGCGTACTTTTTCTTAGGAATAGTACAAAAGATAAAACTCCAGACTTGGACAGTCTAACTCCCTTGAGTCTCAAAGACATTCTCAAGTTCCCTTCTAAACATAGGAAGAAACCCAACCTCTCTCATGAGAGCGCTCTATTTGGACCTGCCTCAGGATCTCAAGAATCCCCTGCAGAAGTTAGCCTCCTCTTAGACTTTGTATAATGATCCTTCCTTAGTGAAGATAGCCTTCTCTTGGGCTTGGTACAATGATTCTCCCCAGCGGAGCTATCCTTTTCAGACTCTCTTGTTGAGTCAACCTTCAGCCTCAGTCCTGGACTTTGTACAAGACAGAAAGAACGTGTTCCCTTGGAAAAGTCAAACTTTTTAGCCTCCTCTTAGGCTTTGTATATGGACTTCCCCAGTGGAGTCAGTCAACCTTTTAGCATCAACCTTGTGCTTTGATCAAGGCACACAAAAATCAACAATTCCTCTTTAGAGATGACAAATTCTCTCTGAACACCCTTTCGCTTCACATCTTGGGCTTTGAACAAGATACAAACATACCCTTTAGCTTCATGTCTTGGGCTTTGAACAAGACACCAAAGCAACCCTTTCCTCTTTTTTAACATCCGATGCTTTTCCGGATATTCCTTTTTTTTCATCCGATGCTTTCCCGGATATTCCTTCTATTTTCATCCGATGTTTTTCCCGGATATTCATATCTCAATCTTTAATCTCTTCACTCTTTTCAATCAATTCCCACAAACACCCTTTTAGCTTCAATCTTGGGCTTTGAACAAGACACAAAATACTCAACCCTTTAGCATCATATCTTGGGCTTTGAACAAGATACAAATCACCTTTAGCTTCATATCTTGGGCTTTGAACAAGATACCCAAATATCATATTTTCCTCCCATAGAATAGGAGGAACTACGATTGCTCTGATTTCCCTGTTTTCTTTAACTGGAATACGTAGGCATGCAAAATCTTAGCGAGCACGCTAAACTAAAAAAACCTTAGGTCCAGTACCTTACCAAAAACATCGAAAAACCTGAAAACAACAAAAATATCTTTTCAACATCTCTTAACCTTCCCAAAGGAGAAACTTTCCTATTTACAACAGATAAACACCAGTAAGTAGAAAATAGTAGAACAGTGGGAAAATTGCTAACAACCCATGGATAACCATGTATAGAATGGGTAGTTGACAAACTCCCCATTGTATAACCTGACCCCGAACTCCCCAATCTCTTAGCACTTGTTAAAGAAAACATTTACGTGCAAGGTTAGTTTGAGATAACTTCCCTTTCCTTTTGCAGCTTCATAGGATAAATAAGAAATCAGAAAGTAGCACCCAATCCCATCCGCAGGCGGATGTGGGCGGTCACGAAAACCGCACTATAGAAAAAATGGCGACTCTGCTGGGGAAATTTAGGATTAGAATTCCTAAGAGGTCTAGGTCGTTAGCAATCATGCTATATATATATATATATACTATTTTTCCTACTTGATATTCGTGTTTATTTTTCTGCTAATGGGAATGCGTGTGATGCTGCATGTGGAAAGATTGAGTATACACCTAAGAAAATCACCTCATTCAGTAGTGCGGAAGCTATCGGAAATAGTTGTCACGCAATACTACCCTCGTCTGAGATTACTCTGAAATACATCACCTAGCACGGTTCCCGGCCCGCTGATGTTATCTCGAGAATCAATGATATTGAGAAACAAGTACAAAAATCACTAGTATAAACCTTTGGGGATGGGTAGAGCCTTGACTTCATGACACCGAACCTTTGACCCCATGTTTTTTCTATGTTTTTGTGTGCTGCATCCATGCATTGCATTTGCATCCCTTGCATATTTTATACATACGTCCGGGTCATCGTCAATTCATTCCAACCTTCTTTCCATCAGTCTTCTGTAAATCGTCAAACTGATTCCTCATCACCGATACAGAACTGAAACTTCAGTCAACTTTAGCTCAGTTACTTCCCAAAGACAGGACAACTCATCCTTGTGTTTGATTAATCATTGACCTTATTTCTGTCTATTTTGCATTTTCCTTGTTTGTATCATAGTTGCTTTCAAACTTGTTTATCTTTAAATGTCAGTTTTAATGAAATGAGCATGTACAATATTTTGATTCAAATCATTTGTTTATTTGTATCTTTATGCTTTCTCTTTCAAAAAACAAAAACTTTCAAAAAAAAAAATGCACCACTTTTTCAAATTGTTGACTATGCAAATATTGGTGGGAGGATGATAAAAACATAATACCCATAATTGCTGTCGGTACGCTTTCAAATAAAAAACTTTGCTGAGGATGTAAGGCATTTTTTTCAATTCCCAAACACTGGAGATATAAGGAAGATAATCCCTCATTAACCCCTTTGAGCCTTGAAGTAGGAGTTTCTTTCTTTATAAAAAACCCGCAATTTTAATCCGGGGCAGGGTAGTTCTCAGTTTAATTTGGGTTGTGTATTCGAGTTCGGAAAGTTTACATACAACAAACAGATGCTGAAAACGTTTTTCAAATCAAAATCCTGTGATGGTCCGTCGTAATCATCAAATCAAGCAGTCATTTTCTTTCTAAGAAGAAATCAAAAAGAAAAAGCCCGCTAAGAAAAAAAAAAAGCTTAGGCCAAAACTAGGGCGTCCCGCTGACTATAAATTTCAAAGAAATAGTTCAGGCAAAAGTTAGGGATAATACAGAGAAGAGGTCCTTAAATCCTCAATCTTCAAAAAATCCACAAAGACGAAAAACAACTAAATGTTGTAAAGAAGCGGTAGCTGCTATCTCAAGACTTCTGGACCATCGTCATCACTATCATCAGTACAATTTCGAAACCTTTTGGAACCTGAATGCACAATTTAAGTTTAACTGAGCATAGGACTGGAGAACATCACGAAGGGGGTGGGCACCAAATAAACTTTGAGCCTTTATCTTTTTTTCAGAAACCGTGAACCAGGCCACGTTATAACCCTCAAAAGACCTAATTGAAGCAAGGTTATTTTGAAAGCATACTACAACAAGCGTAAATTGACTCCAAAATCATTATTTTGCAAATAATTTATTTTGGTATTATACCTCTGTTTTACTTTTCATTCGAAATGTTTTAAACCACCGTGTTTTTAATCAGTAATCCATATTACTGTACTTTTTTCTAAACAATGATTGTGTTTTAAAAAATTTTGCATGAACTTTGCATTAAATTTGCCATGTTTAAATAAACAATCTTGATTGCAAACTAGCTTTCCTCTCAAAGAATTTTCAAAACAGTTTAGAAACTTGGTCAGTGATCCTATCAGGGGCAAGTTCTTTCCAGAGCCTGTTAAGAATTAGTTCAAGATTTGTTCAGTGCAAGTCCTTCTCAAAATTGGTTTATTTAGAAAAACTTTCAAGACTCATTACTGGGGCAAGCCTTCCCAGTATACAACATTTTCAGTCCCCAAGCAATGGCAGTGATCTCTGTGTTGAGGAATCAGTTTGGTTTGCCACTCCCCAAAAGAGTATAAACTTCACTCCCCAAAAGAGTATAAACTTGTTGATTTTCACTCCTCAAAGAGTCTAAACTTGTTGTTAGAATTTTCATTTTAAATTACATACATTTAATCATACATCATAACATTTTCATATACTATGCATTCAAGAGTGTTTTAATCCTCATTTGCATTCATCCGTGGTCATGTTATTATCAACATCTTACCTTTCTACAAAGTCCAACTCATCTGGCACCTATACTTTTATGTCTTATCTGATGTTCTTCCAGATATAACTTTGTTTCTATCCGATGTCCTTCCGGATATGTCTATCTATTCTATTGCTTTTCCAGAACGTTTTTCTGTGTCTACCCGATGTTATTCCGGATGTATCTTTTGGTTTTGAAGTTTTTCCAAAACCCGTTCTGATGTGTTTCCAGAACTTTCTTTGTTTCTATCCGATGTCCTTCCAGATATGTCTATCTATTCTGATGCTTTTCCAGAACGTTTCTCTGTGTCTACCCGATGTTATTCCGGATGTATCTTTTGGTTTTGAAGTTTTTCCAAAACCCTTTCTGATGTTTTTCCAGAAACTTTCTTTGTTTCTATCCGATGCTCTTCCGGATATGTCTGCCTGTTCTGATACTTTTCCAGAACTTTTGTTGTGTTCATCTGATGCTCTTCCGGATATGTCTCTGTTATTTTGATGCTCTTCCAGAAACTCCTTTAATGTCTATCTGATGCTCTCCCGGATATGACTTTCTCATCTAATGTTTTTCCAGATGTAACTTTTGTTCTGATGTGCTTATCTGATGTTTTTCTGGATATGTCCATCATTCAGCCAGTCTTCTAAAAAAAAATTTCCCGTACATTTAACGCTTTTCTAAATGTTTCGGATTTATCCTCAAAGATGTTTTTAATACATCTAACGCTTTTCTAGATGTTGCAGACATGTTTCCAGAGTGTGTTACCTCTTTCGCATCTGATGTTTTTTCGGATGTCTGAATCTCTGTTCCAGGGTTTATCCCTCTCTTTCTAAATATTGCTGGATACCTTTGTCGCATCGGCAAATTTCCACAATATCTTATATCCCAAGAAAATTTTGTTGGTCAGTCTCCTGTGGCATCATTCCCCACAGTGTTCAAAAGTCTTCCATTCATCACATATCATTTCATCTGTATTCACGATCAAAATTCTAGGTACTCTGATATTTAATCTTCTTATACCGCGAATGTCTAAAACTCTTTACTATTCATACCTTCAGGTCTAAGAAGATTAAATAGGGGCATCTGTCATACCCTAAATTTTGACCAGGCATTTTTATTTTTTCTCATTTCATCTGTCTATATTTTCATACTGTGTCGTCTGCATACAATATCATATATTTTCTTCATGAATATTTTTTGAATTATCAGCCGGATTTAACGTGTAAAATTTTCATGTATTTTTGGTCAAACTGAAAAGTCAATTGTGCTTAAAATCAGTGTCCGGGCAATTTTTAAATCAAGTTCGCAGACACCAGTGTTTTTTTCCTTTGTTTCACGTAATTTAACCCGGTGTGCGCAATTTTGACTTTTTCAAGTTCCAGTCGCCTTTTTTGACTCATCTGAGCCTTTTTACCAAGTTTTTTCTCTGACTCGTCTGAGACTTTTTACTCGGTAAAATTTCACAATTTGATCGCGCAGTGTATTTTTTCAATACTTAATATTTTGTACTGATCATTTTGGTGTGTCCATTTTTATTTTTTTCGGACGCGTCGATACCGGACGATTTTATCATTTTTAACCGGTCTCAATATTAATTTTAATTAATAGTTATTTTTATTAATTAATTTTATTATTTTAGACTTATTTTATATTTTGCCTTTTTCTAAATATATAATAATGTTTATTTTTCTTACTAACTTATTTATTTTTTCTAATAACCTATTTATTAAAATCAAATATGAATATATAATTTCACAAAATGACATCATCAAGATTACATCACATGGCCTACATCACTAATTCAAAATAAATGACTAAATACATATTATATCATTTTTCACTAACTTAGTCTTATTTCTAAACTTGATCACTAAGTTTCTTTTTCCTATAAATACCACCATTTCATTCATTCATTCTTACACCAAAACAAGCATAGCCTTTGTTTTCTCTCTTCTTTCCTCTTTTCAAATTTCGATTTTCATAAGGAGTGCAAGGGTGGAATTTCAAACTCCAAGCAACTTCCACTCCAATCAATCATCATTTGGAAGGTAAGTATTCTCACTTTGAAACTTCATGAAATATGCATCATTTACATCCATTTAAATTCATGATATGCTTGTTATAATTACATATTTGAATTCCTCATGCAATTCCCTTCAAAATGGTATATTGGAACATGTGATTTGGTCAAAAAATGAGAGAGTTGTGTTTGGAAGAAGTTGTTGATCATGTAAAAATTATGCTACTGTCGCTGCAATAAACAGCGCTGCTGTGCAACAAGCGCTGTTAAAACCTGTTGTTTTTGTTCCTCTACGCTGTGATACACACCGGTGCTGCCTAGAAGCGCTGTTGAAAGTCTGTTGCTTATTTTCCTGCGCTACAATTTACAATTACCATGCCAGGTGCGCTGTTAAAACTCTTTGCTTTATATATTATTTATTTTTTTAGTATCTTTTTTATTTATTTATTTATTTTATTTTCTTATTTATTTTTAACCAAACATTTATTTCAACTTCTTCTTTTTAATAATATTTTCTTTTATCTTAGTTATTTTAATTTCTTATTTATTTTCCTTTAAATCATTTATTTTATCATTTTATTTTCCTAAAAATCCTTTTAATCACTTTATTAAACTTTCCTTTGGTTACTTAAACTTTTGTCATTTAAAATATGATTATACTTTAGTTAAATCTTTCATTTATTATCTTTAATGAAAAAAACCTTAAACATATTTATTACCTTTTAATTTATTAATTCCAAGGATTTTCTTCATTTCAAACACACTTTGTTTATTCTCTAAATATTGTACTTCTTTTGTGAATTTTAGCTTGACATAATCTTTGTACACAATGGGCATCCCTTAAGGTGTAAGTCCCAACCCTTTTGAGTATAAATAATTTTTTGGGACTCCACTTGAGTATAAGTCCCTTTACTTTTGTTTCACCACACGATGCTTTACCGTGTATGTTTATTTATCAACACGATGTTCTTCCGTGTATGTTTTATTTCACATGACGTTCTTCCATGTATAATTGACTCTGATTTTATGGGTCTCTCCTTGAGCTGTAAGCCCCAATATACTTTCAAAATACTTTCTCTTTTGATTTTGAGATATACTGTTGTTTTCAATTTTTCTTTGTTGAACAACTAACCAAACAGAATGGAAGCTCTACAACCGAGTAAGTGTTTATATGCTTTCTTTACCCGCTTTCATATACATATTTGTATTGTGGGGTTGCTTCACTGTAAGTCTTCTTTCATATCCTCTTTAAATACTTATCATATATCAACTGTATATATACTAGTATAGTTATTTAGAGTTTTCCCCGACAACTACGTCTAGAACTTGGTAAAGCCCTGTTGGTCACTCTTGAATACAAATAAAACTAGATCCCCCGTAGGATTCCAGATACAGTCTTCCCTCCTCTTGGGATTAAACAATATGGAACAAAGAGAAAGGCAGTATTCTCGGTGAACCTTTTCTCAGACTGTCACCCTTAAAAATTGTCAAAGAAACTCTAACTCCCCATAGATGATCTTTTCTCCGTGAATGGCATCTTATGAGTTTCTTCCAAATTCTCGAACTTTCCTGGCTTGATCTATTCTCTGTGAATAGCTTGTCTTGAACTTCTCGTGGTTTGGGGACCCACAGGCTTCTTAAAAGCATCCCCGCCTCCTCTTGGGCGTTGTACAAGGACCCTTCGGCTTCTTAGAAGTTTTCACAGCCTCCTCTTAGGCTTCGTATAATGATCTTTCCTCAGGGATGATAGCCTCCTCTTGGGCTTCGTACAAATTGTCCCGACGGCTTCTTAAAAGTTTTTCTCGCCTTCTCTTGGGCTTTGTACAAATTGTCCCGACGACCTCTTAAAGGTATAGGAACAGAAATTAGTCATCTTACTAGAGCAGTCTTTCAATTGAGTATAGATCTTGATCTCGAAAGCGTACTTTTTCTTAGGCTCAGTACAAAAGATAAAACTCCAAACTTTGACAGTCTAACTCCCTTGAGTCTTAAAGACATTCTCAAGTTCCCTTCTAAACATAGGAAGAAACCCAGCCTCTCTCATGAGAGCGCTCTATTTGGACCTGCCTCGGGATCTCAAGAATCCCCTGCAGAAGTTAGCCTCCTCTTAGGCTTTGTATAATGATCCTTCCTTAGTGAAGATAGCCTTCTCTTGGGCTTGGTACAATGATTCTCCCCAGCGGAGCTAACCTTTTCAGACTCTCTTGTTGAGTCAACCTTCAGGCTCAGTCTTGGACTTTGTACAAGACAGAAAGAACGTGTTCCCCCGGAAAAGTCAAATTTTTTAGCCTCCTCTTAGGCTTTGTATAAGGACTTCTCCAGTGGAGTCAGTCAACCTTTTAGCATCAACCTTGTGCTTTGATCAAGGCACATAAAAATCAGCAATTCCTCTTTAGAGATGACAAATTCTCTCTAAACACCCCTTTCGCTTCACATCTTGGGCTTTGAACAAGATACAAACGTACCCTTTAGCTTCATGTCTTGGGCTTTGAACAAGACACCAAAGCATCCCTTTCCTCTTTTTTAACATCCGATGTTTTTGCGGATATTCATTTTCTTTTCATCCGACACTTTCTCGGATATTCCTTCTATTTTCATCCGATGTTTTTCCCGGATATTCATATCTCAATCTTTAATCTCTTCACTCTTTTCAATCAATTCCCACAAACACCCTTTTAGCTTCAATCTCGGGCTTTAAACAAGACACAAAATACTCAACCCTTTAGCTTCATATCTTGGGCTTTGAACAAGATACAAATCACCTTTTGCTTCATATCTTGGGCTTTGAACAAGATACCCAAATATCATCTTTTCCTCCCATAGAATAGGAGGAACTACGATTGCTCTGATTTCCCTGTTTTCTTTAACGGGAATACGTAGGCATAAGATTGCAAAATATTAGCGAGCACACTAAACAAAAAAAAACCTTAGGTCCAGTACCTAACCAAAAACATCGAAAAACCCGAAAACAACAAAAATATCTTTTCAACATCTCTCAACCTTCCCAAAGGAGAAACTTTCCCATTTACAACAGATAAACACCAGTAAGTAGAAAACAGTAGAACAGTAGGAAAATTGCTAACAACCCATGCATAACCATGTATAGGATGGGTAGTTGACAAACTCCCCATTGTATAACCTGACCCCGAACTCCCCAATCTCTTAGCACTTGTTAAAGAAAACATTTGCGTGCAAGGTTAGTTTGAGATAACTTCCCTTTCCTTTCCAGCTTCATAGGATAAATAAGAAATCATAAAATAGCACCCAATCTCATCCGCATGCGGATGTGGGCAGTCACGAAAACCGCGCTACAACTACCTAAACTAAACAACAACAAAAGAAAAGAATACACCATGCTTGTTTTACGTCGTAAGCTCGACGCCTTTACAATGCTTAGCTAGCAACTTCCTTCCTTTATGCCATGGTGATGCCTCACCGCGCAAACCAAAAGCAAGTGTCCTAACCAAACATATGAACAAACATTACGGGAACAACATGTATACAACACTTGAACAAACATAATGGAAATCGACAATATATACGATATATACAAAACTCAAAAACAAAGAAACTATCGCAATGCGATTCAATATCAAAACCAATCCCCGGCAACGGCGCCATTTTGTTGAATGCAGAATAGGGCAAGCAGCAAAAATATTTATTTTCGGAAAGAATTCCCTTTGGGATTTATGTCGTGTCCACAGAGATCGGGTCGAGGGAAAGAATGCAGTTCGACAGTCTCTCGCGTTTATGAGTTTGGATTAAAATAGTTTCAAAGAAGAAAACATAAAAGTAAATATTAAAACATAAAACAAATTCATTCTTAAGCAAGACAAACTTATCCGGCATGCACATAATCGAATCCACAAACTTAAACCTACCGACCAGTTATACTTCACCTACAATACTCCTCAATATCACCCAGCATCGCTCACAACAAAGGTTATGTCTAACGCAAAGTTGAGAGAACAACCGTGTTACCCTCGTCGACACTCTCGCACCCGACTCAAGGCACGGAGGCATTAAGCTTCGACGCCTATTGAAGATTGTTAGCTCTTAAATCTATCTCTAGAGTCCAGAAACTAACAGATAATCATCCCTAATCGAAGTTTGCGAGGATTATCTCTGACGCAACTCAAACCCCGCGCATAAAACAAAAATCAGAGACAATCACCAATAGAGATTTGTAAAGCAAGTTTTATACAACGCCATGGGCAACAAATATACATGAGATCATAGTCAATACATATACAAAACCCAACAAAGAAGAAAAACACAAAGAAGAAGAAAAATGAACCAAACATCTCGCGGTTTGTCAACGCCGATCGACGATCAATCCACCCCGATTCATCAGTATGCAAGCTACCATGTTGTTTTCTAAGCTAATTTACTGAAAAAATGAAGTTTGATGGAGTTGGAGCAAGAATCCCCAAACCATCCCTAAGAAAAATGACTGAAAATGAAATATATACACAAAATTATGTCACGTTCGCAAAGCGAACGATTCATTCGCCTAGCGAACCCACGAAAATGGCACTTAAGTGCCTCTGAATAGTTAAACCGACCCTGCAAAATTCCAGAAGTTTTCAGTGTGAACGATTTGTTCGCAAAGCGAAGGTTCCCCTTCAAGTTCGCAAAGCGAACTTTGGCTCCTTTTCCCTCTGTCTCAGATCTGGGAGCATTCGTTGGGGAATTCGCCAGCATTCACAAAGCGAACATTCGCTGACTCCTTCGCAAAGCGAATATGACAACACATCATCTCTTATTTTGCACTTCTTCAGCTCCCTTTTATTGCTTCCAATGACACATCTTGGAGCCTTTATTACTCATTGCTCCAACAATGCTTAATTACCTACAAAATGAATGGAAAACTATCAATTGTTACATAAATGAATCAATATTACAAATATATACTAACTAATGTATTTATACACAAAGTGCGGTTTATTCAACCAAAATTAACACAAAGTATCGATAAGTGCGACAAAACATATACACAAAAATAGGTACAATTTGCACTTATCAATGAGCCGAGCAGTGAAGAGGGTGACGCTGCAATGCATTGTTAGGGGAGATTTGTTCGAATCTGGAATGCATTATTAGGTAAGATTTTCAATAGGGAGCATTGAACATCGTGGGACTTCTTTTCTAGAGCTACATCTTTGTGAGAGACACGTCACATACTCACCCAAAACCTTAAGGTGATAGGTGTATGGGTTCTCTCACTTATAAATGCTCAAGTCACCACATTCCTATCCAATGTGGGACTATTATCCACACTACTCACACTTGTTAATACTTAACACTCCCCCTCAAGTGTGAGTCTATCCACAATGCTCCCCCTTAAGTGGAAGCTCTTTTCTACTTCCACATAAACTTGTACCGCCGTTGATGCTCTTCAACGAGACACTCTACCTACGACCTGTGGGGATACTTTCGATACAAATGAGTCGGTTCCTTCCTTGAACCAAAGGCTCATTATACCACTGTTGGGGAAGATCTTTTTTACTAGGGAGCATTGAACATTGTGAGACTTCTTTTCTAGAGCAACACCTTTGTGAGAGACACACCACATACTCACCCAAACCCTTAAGGTCATAGGTGTATGGGTTCTCTCACTTATAAATGCTCAAGTCACCACATTCCTATTTAATGTGGGACTATTATCCACACTACTCACACTTGTTTATACTTAACATGCATAGCGTGTGAAAATGCGGAAAAGCATATTGTTGAAGTTCTTTGTCTTCAATAGCAATAAACAAAAACATGTCACTGTAATATTGTAGGAAAACATGATGAAATTTGTACGATAAACACAGGAAATTATGAAATTTTGTCCAACCGATTGTAATGAGTGGATCTGTAAGTCTTCTATTCCACTCAACCAAAATTGCATATATACCATCATAGATCTTCCATTGGGTATTAAGATTCTGACCAAGTTCATGCACAAATGATAGGTCAATTTCTGCATGTGGCTGTAAAAATAATCCAAACAGAATGATAGTGAGGCATCAGAACTGAGGTTTGTTATAGAAAACAAAAAAAAAAGGATCAAGAAGAGGGCAAAAATTTTAAGATAAGAAGTGTAGTTAGGAAAAGATAAGAAGATGTTAATCTTACAACATTTGCTGTAGCAATTATGGAAAAGGAACCTAGCAATGGTCTGCTCCAAGGAGTTCCCATAAAGAACCTTCAATGTACCTCATGTGTTGGTTGTGGTGTTAGGTGTGAAGTAGTAATGTGAGTAGTTATATAATTTGAAGGAAATTAATAGTAATTGAGATCAAAACACTTATATAGCATACAACTTTGTAATGAGAATGTGCTTATCATTTTGGGCGTGAAATGTTTCATGTTATGTTAATAAGGCCCACATGTAAATCACATTGTACTTTATCACCACATTAGTGCTTTGGAGGAAAAAGAAAAGTATAATAGATTTAATAAGGTTCAATAGAGATTTTGCAATTGCATAATACTTAAAGTGGTCATTCCATATCCTACATTACATAACCATAATTCGCAGAAAACTTAATTATGGTGAATGGTTGTTCGTAGTTAGTGGTGTAGTCATATTTGACCCAAAATAAAACAAAATAAATAGAAGCAGTGTTATAGGTAAACGATTATTATTTCTCTAATTTGATGACTTTGGTAAGCTTGTTTGAGGACAGTTCTCCATCACACAAGTCCGTCAAGGTCGTTGATTCAGTTGAACCACCAGGAGCGAGCCTTTTTACACTTGTAGTTGGTGTCATGGGTTTTGGGTTGTGCTTAAATGTTATTTCCATGTCCTGGAAAAAAGTTGGTTAGAATAAAATAAAAGAAATGCAAGTACGATCAATGCTTTCTTTAATCTATAAATGACAATATATTACAAATTTAAGGCAATGCCATAAAATTGTTGGATACTTAAAGTAAGAAGAATTAGAAACAGATTGTTGATGTTCTACCTGCAAGACTTGTGGGGTCATAGCAGACTAAGAAATAGTCCGTTATTTAAAAAAATAAGAAAACATTTTCATCAGTAGTATGGTAATAGAAAATTGCAAGAGTATTTACAACAACTATCTTATCACACTCATAGGAACTTAAAATTGTTTGATTAAGTGTTCATCTTGAAGGATTGAGACAACAGAAGAACTACCTCAGTATGGTTGCCATTTCACTTTAAATGTGATCTTTAAACCCAATAATGAGTCCAGTTCTAAAGGAAACTCAAGTGGATCAAATTTTTTGGTATAAACAAGTAAATTCAACAAAGCCAAATATATAAGTAGAACAACAAAATAAAAGGATGTTGAGAACAATGTCAGAGCATTAAACAGAGCAAACTATATAACAAAGTAACATATGTAGGACAAACTGGCTTCATAACCTGAATCATAGTGTTGCGTAGTTGAGCAGTAAATATTCCTAAAAGATGGGCACATTCTCGATCCCAAAAGATAAAGTTTGAACGACATCCAGACTGAACAACTTCAATTTCAATTTAAACCTTCAATTTAAACATAATTGTGTCAGATGTATAATGTATAGTAAAAGTTAAGTGTTCCATTGTGAAAGGTAGGTAAAGTTGACCTCCATAGGAATCTCATGATTTAACTCTAAGCCTCATGCAGCAGTTAGAGTACCATAGGAACCTCATGATTTAACTCTACGCCTCATTTTTCTCTTCAATATAATACTATAGGAACCTCGTGATTTAACTCTAAGCCTCATGCTTTCTCCTCAATACCTACAACTTAGAGTACCGTAAGAACCTCATTATATAACTCTAAGCCTCATGCTTTCTCCCAATACACACAACTTAGAATACCATACAGACATCATGATTTAACTCTAAGCCTAATGCTTTCTCTTCAATACACCCAAATTAGAGTACCATAGGAACCTCATGATTTAACTCTAAGCCTCAGGATTTCTCCTCAATACACACAACTTAGATTATCATATGAACCTCATAGTTTAACTCTAAGACTCATGATTTCTCCTTAATACACCCAACTTAGAGTATCATATGAACCTCATGATTTAACTCTAAGTCTCATGCTTTCTCTTCAATACGTACAACCTAGAGTACCATAGGAACCTCATGATTTAACTAAAAGCCTCATGATTTCTCTTTAATAAACCATATAATTGTGAAAGCAACATAAATGACTCAATTTGGCGGTGGTTATATTGAACCAAAGGTCGCAACTTCCACTTCCATAAACCAAATGTCATATTGAACTTTATTTTTGTCTATATAAAAGCCTTCCAACCTTGAAGTTAAAATTTTTATGCCTATTTTTGTATTTTTTTCACTTTTAAAGCTCAACTTTCATTTTAAGGATCCTTAAGTTATAAGCCAACTATGTTGAGGTGTATTTTCAAGTATAGCCATTTTCTAGAGTGTATTTCTACTTTAAAGTTTTATCTTTTTGAACTAAACTTTTAAAAGATCATGTTATTATTAGTTAGTTTACTCATGGTTGATTTATTAAGTGTGTGTTTGGATTGGTGGTGGACATAAATGTTTTTTATTTTTATAGAATTGAATTTGGTAAAATTGATTTTAACAAAATTGAGTTTAATAAAATTGATTTATGTTTGGATACATTTATGTAAAAGTGAATTGAATAATAAATTTCAGTGTAAAAATAACGTTTAAATTTAGAAGCTACAAATCCTAGCTTCAAGTAGAATCAATTTTAGAGGCAAAATCAATTCTACTTTAGAAATTAAAACACCTCAAAATCATTCCAAAATCACTTCTACACCTCTAGAATTGCTTTTGCCTCTTCCAAAAGGAAAACCAAACATACACTAACTATTCTTGAGGATGAATTTCTACTTTAAAACTACTTTTTGAATCATAATTTTTACCAATGATAACAAAGAAATTAAGATTAACAAGGATTTGCTTACAAATTATAATAGAAACAGAAAGTTTATTACAAGAAATATAACAAAAAAAATTAAAAACATAATCAAAAGGAATATAAATGAAGTTACCTTATCTTTTTCTCTTGCAATCTCTGCAGAATAAGAGTGTTTTCTTCTGCTAAAGCCAACAAAATTTCATAGCAAAAGAGATGAAGCTACAAAATTTCCCTCCCAAATAATTAATTAATAAGAATTAGTAAATTTTAAAACTGAGCAGTTATTTGTCAGTTAAAATTCTGTTATTCTGTTAAATTTAAGTGAGTTTGTTAAATTTTCTTAGCTTAATACAACCAATTAATCTACAATAACAGTAAAGTCATCTAGATTACTCTAATATGGATTGATTTTATTATTTTTTAGACCTTGTATTATTTTTTAATTTCCCGATAGGATTATCTAACTGCATTTCGTAATTACTTTGTTATGGAGAATATTAAAGGTGGCTTGAATAAATTAGTTAATCATAAGCATGTGATGTTGTTGGATGGATAAGCTTTCTTATTTCATTAGAGATGAGTTTAATAAGGATATACTTGATTTTCTTGAATTTGACAATAGAATGATGGATCCCCAAACTTATCAAATATATATGTTTTTTATTTGTCTTTTTATAAGTATTTATTTTTATTCTTACTTGTTTCTTTTTGTTCATTTTTTCCCAGTCAAGTATAAAAGTTAGTTATAAATATCTTTTGGTGTTGGCTTCTATGCGCGGTGGTGATAGGTCTGTCACATGATTGATTAGAACACAAGGAATTAAAGTTGTCAAAAATTTGAAACTAACTACTCGTAACCGGTTACGCCAAAATTTTTACTAGTTAAAGTCGTTTCATTAGTTAAAAACAACATAGTGGTAACTGGGTACTGCAAATTTGTAACTGGTTACATCATTCTTAACAGTAAAAAATACTACACCCTGAAACTGTTTACGTCCCTATAGTAACTGGTTACAACACTTGAGTTATTGGATTTTTACAACACACCGCCTTAATTTAAGTGCTCCAAGTCTTTCAGGCCTATGTTCTTCATCAATCTCTTGAACATTTCAATTGTGACTCCATTGGTTAGCAAATCGGCCACTTGGTCTTCACTTGTACAACCAATCTCAACCTTCCTTCACTAACAAGTTTTCTCAAGTAGTGAAACCTCATCTCAATATTCTTGATCCTCCCATGTGCAATAGGATCCTTAGCAAGGTTTATAGCAGAAACGTTATTAACTAAGAGAGTTACAACGTCACCCTCTTCGCTGCTCGGCTCCTTCAACAGATTCATTAACCACACGACTTGACACACACGCAATAAAGCGACAATGTACTCGGCCTCACAAGAAGAGATTACAACTACTGGTTCCTTCTTCAAACACCATAAGATTGGTGTTCCTTCTTCAACCTCCTATACTAAGTTGGATTAACATATTGCTTATCCTCGTTCTTCTATAACTGTAGCCTTGGTTCAGCCAAAGTAATGGAAGTATTACAATGCTCCATTTTAAACTTCTTCAAAATTTAAAGTGCATACCTTCTTTGGTGCATAAGCAACCCTTTCTTGGACTTGTGGAACTCAATGCTAAAGAAGTATGTCATGAGGCCAACGTTTTTCATCTCAAAATCCTTCATAAAATCACTCTTGAAATTAGAAATTCACTTTTCCTTGCTGCCCGTAATTAACAAGTCGTCTACGTATATACAAAGGATTATCACTCCTTATTTGTACTCCTTCTTCACATACACACCATGTTTGGATACATACTTCTTGAAACCAATCTTCTTTAAGAAACCATATATCCTCTTGTTCTAAGCTCTTGGAGCTTGTTTCAAACTGTACAATGCTTTCTTCAACTTGTAGAATTTTGACTTTTGGTTTTTCACAACAAAACTATGGGGATGTTCTACATAAACCTCTTATTCAAACGGCCTGTTCAAAAACACAAATTTAACATCCATTCGGTAGATGGACCAATTGTTGTTATTCTCAATACCAACAACTAGTCTAATGGTTTCAATTCTAGCCACCGGTGCAAATACCTTTTCAAAGTCCATGCATTCTCTTAGCAAAAATCCCTTTGCGACTAATCGAGCCTTATGCTTGATTATTTCTCCCTTGGGATTTCCCTTCACTTTGTACACTCATCTTACACCAATTGGCTTCTTTCCTTCCGGTAGATCAACTAACTCCCAAGTCTTATTTTTCTCAATGGATTCCAGCTCGTCTTTCATAGTACAAATCCATTTTGGATCACTCAAGACCTCTTTCGTTTTCACGAGTTTGGATTTGGCCATAAGTGAAAAATGGATGAAATCACCATCATCATTACCTTTGTTATCTCGGAACATCTTAAAATCTTGGAAGCAAACCTCTTTTCCTTATTCATCTTCTCATATTTTATTCAATTCGGGCTTCACCGGGGGGCTGGTTCTGCACTTTCCAACTCTGCAGAAACTAATTTATCACCACTGTAATCGGTTATATCTTTTTAGTAACTGGTTACAGGCTATTGTAGCTATGTGATTTCGTCGAAATGACATCTCGGCTGATCACAATCCTTCTATTTGTTGTATCATACAACTTGTATCCTCCGATATAGTGATACCCAACAAGTATCATCAATTCTCCCTTATCATCCAGCTTTTTTCCGAGTTACCCCGACACATATCGATATTCTACGGAACCAAAAATTCTCTAAGTGTTTAAAATTTGGTTTGAATCCAGACATGCTTCCTTCGGTGTTATTTTCTCAAGATTCTTTGTTGGACACCTATTCAATAAATATGCAGTCGTGGACACCGCTTTTCCCCATAACTCTTTCGACAAGTTCTTCCCTTTCACCATGTTCATAATCGATCGATGATTCCTTTCGACACACCGTTTTGCTATGGTGTATAGGGTGGTACTACCTCATGTATCGTGCCCTCTTGATGACAAAACCTCCTAGAGTCATTTGAGACGTATTCTCCTCCACTATCTGTTTTGAGCATTTTAAGCTTGTGACCGCTTTGACTCTCAACCATGGACTTGAACTTCTTAAACAATTTGAATAACTCATCATTTCTCTTATTAGGTATTTTTACACCTTTTTATTATGATAATCGATGAATAAGACAAAATACCTATTGTCATCGATTGAATCAACTTGCATTGGTCCACACATCATAATACACCACCTCAAGGTGATGCTTGGTTCTACAAACTGCATCCTTGATAAATTTACCCTTATGTTGCTTCGCTTGCACACATTCGTCATAAATTTTATCCAGTATGTTGATCAATGACAACCCTATTACCCTTCTGTTCTTTTGCAAGACATTGAGATCTCTAAAGTTGAGATGCCCAAGCCTATAATGCCATATCCAATCTTCTTGACTAGCCGATGTAGCAAGATACTTATGCTCCATAACCTTCAAATCAACTTTGAAAGTTCTATTGTTAGCCATTGGAGCTTTTAGGATCAAAACCCTATTTACATCTCTAATGTGTTACACCTTGTTCTCTATACGAATTTTGCAACCCTTCTCAAATAACTGGCCAATACTTAGAAGGTTACACTTAATTCCAGGAATATACAACACATCCTTTATCAAATAATGCTTACCATTCCTTTTCTTGATCGATACATCATTGATGCCTTCTGCTGCTAGAGTGGTGTCATCTGCAAACTTCACTTTGTTCTTCATGGCACGATTGATTGTAACAGCCTAATATTTCCTCCCCGACATTTGATTAGAATATCTGGAGTCCAAATACCATTGATTACTGCATTTCACTACTTCCTTTAAAGTCACCATTGCATTTTCTTTTGCATGTAACTGGTTACATCATTTACATAACCGGTTACAACATGGTTCTGCAGCATTTCCAAAACTATTGTCGATGTTGTCCCACATCCTGTTGTTGTTGCATTCCCCGTCTATGATCATGACTAATAGTGTGTTCTTTTCATTAAAAACTTGTCTTGCAACCTTGTCTTCGTCCACTTAAGGTTCCTTCTTGTTCATATTGCACTCTCTTGCAAAATGACCAAAATTTTGATAAACGAAGCATTGCATCTTGCTTTTGTTAATCCTTCTCCCTTCACATCTAAAGTTGCCTTGACCACCATTCTTGTTGCAATTGCTCTCACCCTTTCGAGTAGCCGAATTCTTGGAATTTTTGGATTCTCTTCCACCAAATTTCTAAAAATTCTCTTTAATCTTCATGGGACATTTTCCCTTCAACTTCTTGACTTCTCATTGAAACGAGCTTGCAAAGCAATCTCCACATTTACCTTATTACAATTTTTCTCTACCATCATTTGTTCGTGTAATTTAAGAGAGCTTTGAAGCTCCCCCTTGCTCATGATCGTAAGGTGCTTCGATTCCTCAATCGCTACGACTATGTTATTGAATCTTGTCGTCAATTAATGCAAGATTTTCACGATAACATACTACTACATGATCGTTTCTCCACATGCTTTTGCTTGGTTCATCAATCGAGTAATTCTCGTCATGAAATCGTTGATGGTCTCCTTATCCTCCATTTGAATCAACTCAAGTTGACATTTGTGAGTTTGTAACCTCACAACCTTCTCCTTGTCAGCCCCTTGCGTAGGCCTTCTCCAAGACTTCCCATGTTTCCTTCGATGATTCGTAATCACCAATTTTCTCAAAGTTGTCTTCATCCACACATTGTTGAATAAAAAATAACGTTTTGAAATATTTCTTCTTTTCTTCCTTATGTGTTTCTCATTGTGCATCAGTTGCACCTTTGATAAGATGATTCACGCCGTTCTTTATCACTTCAAGAACATCTTGGTAGTCAAACAACACCTTCATTTGCTTGCATCATTTATCACAGTTATTCGCATCAAGGATGGGTAGGTTCGCAAGGATTCTTTCATTGGAGATTAAATTCATGTTTCACACTAGGTGTTTGGTGGATCAAACCAGACTTTTGATGTCAAATGTTAGAACTTGGAAGGTTGGTGAAAATGGAGTAATTAAGTGTGGAAAGAGAGAGATGGGAGAGAAAGAGAGAGAGAGAGAGAGAGAGAGAGAGAGAGAGAGAGAGTATAATTGAGGGTGAGAATGTGCATTCGGCTTTATTTATTAATGATACATCCAAGGTATATATACAATTATAATAGATTGGGACACAAGTAATCAAAGTTGTAAAAAAAACTAAAACTAACTGCATATAACCGGTTACACCAAACCTGTAACTGGTTACAACTATTTCAACAATTAAAATACAATGCGGTGGTAATCGATTATTGCGAATGTGTAATCGGTTACACCAGTCTTAACAGCTAAAAATACCACACCCTGCAATCGGTTACGTCCCCACAGTAATCGGTTATAACACTTGAATTATTGAATTTTCAAAACAATTTTGGTCCTTTAACTTAAAAAGTCCATATTGGTCCCATAAATCTTCAAAACGCATCATCTTAGTCCTTTTTCGTCTAATAAGCGACGAATTTAGTGATTGATTTTTTAGTTTTTACGTCGCTAATTAAACATAAAGAACTAACACGATACTCTTTAAAGAGTTAAGAGATCAATATATATAATTTTTTAAGTTAAGGGACAAAAATAAACTCCGATGTTAAGATACATGATAAAAAGAATATTAAATCTTTGTGATTCAATGAAAGCTTAAAAATTCATTACAAATCATCACAATATTTTTAAGGAGTATTATCGCCTCACTATTCTTCCACTCGCGCCATTCTCAAATCTCTATCTTCCTTCTTCTCCTATTTCCATTCCACTGAGTTCTGTTCAATTCAATTTAATGTAATTTTCCATAAAATAATTTCCTAGGGTTTCAAAGTTGCTTCTATGATTCATTTTGTTTTGTTTGTATACGTGAAGTGTGTTGTTTGTATTGATAGTTAACAAAGTGTGGATCCTCAAATTCTCAATATCATTATACACGATGTTCCATTCTTTATTTGATACTGCAAAAAATTATGGTTTCCTTCATGGTCATAAACAAGGATTCACAAACCAGCAGAAGTTTAGTCTAGTGAACATAGAGTTGAAATGGGTGAAAGATAGAACAATGGATTCTATTATCACATGTCAGAGGGATCTTAAGGAAGCTGGGATTCTTGTATCAATCATTTATTCCTCTTCGGAATGCTGCCTTCCGATATATCGTCTTTCTTGTCATCGCAGACAACTTGGACTTCTATATGACCTTAAGCTCGCCGCTTTTATTAGAAGATATCCCAATATTTTTGCTGAGTCGTCCTTTCTTGATAGCGGTGGATCTCCTATTCCGTGTTTCGGATTGAGTCCTGAAGCGTTGAAGCTCCATCGCGAAGAGGTTAATTTACTTAGAGAAAATTGGTTTGAACTTAGGGATAGGCTATGTAGATTTCTTATGCTTACAAAAGATTGAATGCTTCCATTACAGACTATTGATCAGTTGAAATGGGATTTGGGTTTGTTGTATGATTACCAGGATTCTTTTGTTTTGAATCATCACGAAAGATTCTCTTTGGTTCGTCTCCCTGATGATCGTGTTGGGTTGAAATTATTATTTTGGGATGATAAGCTTGCTTTATCAGAGTTAGAAAAGAATGCTTCTATACAACAAGAGGGAGAAGACGTAAAAAATGGAACCTTTGCATTTCCGGTTAGTTTTACTGAGGGGTTTTGGTTTGAAAAGGAAAAGCATGAAGTGGTTGAAAGAGTGGAAGAAACTACCGTATACTTCGCCTTACACTGATGCCTCTCATTTGGATATTCGTACCGATGTATCTGAGAAGAGGGTAGTTGGAGTTTTTCATGAGCTCCTTCACCTTACACTTCATAAGAAAACCGAGCGTAAGAATGTTAGCAACTTACGCAGACCCTTGGCCTTACCGCAGAAGTTCGCTAAAGCATTTGAACGACATCCTGGTATTTTTTATATTTCTAAGAAGAATGACACCCAAACTGTTGTTTTAAGGGAGGCCTATAATGGCGGGGAACTCTTGTAGAAACACCCCTTGTGAAAATTAGAGAGGAATTTGCAAATCTAACGAAGCAAAGACTACTTGATAGGAGTAGGGGTGTATACAATAAAAGTATAGATGCTAATTTGGTTGAGGAAGTGAGAAAGGAAGTTTGCATCGCCGAAAATACTAACCAGTTTAATTCTAAAGATGAATCAGATTCGATGTTATTATGAATATGGTTCAGATTGCACTCTGCATAACCTGTAGTAATATATGTTAACATTGTTTTTCTCTTTGCCATAATGTTAATATGGTTGGTTTAGTGAGAGTCTTGAAATGCCTTGATGGGATGCTTTAATGGAATTATCAATAAACTGAGCATATCAGCAGTCCTATGATCATAGCAAGGGAGGGCGCTGTGTTAATGTCAGATGTAATATCATAGAATAAGAGTGCCTGCTCAATCTGGTTAGAGGATAAGTGGCTTGGGTGAGAATCGGGAGATGGAGATACCGACACGGGTGCAGGTACAACTACTGCTGAGTTTCACTGCAAGAAAAATTTGTTCCAAAATGTCTCAGATTATTTGTAGGAATTGAAATGTTGAAAAATCAGGTTGCCTATACTTGTAGAGCATATTTCTTGCAAGCTGATATGTACTTTTGTAGGTGTTTGAACATAATCGTTTCTTCAACGGAAAATGTCTACAACAGGTTACAGAGGTACAACTTTCTAACATCTCTGTCTGCAGTGAAACTAACTTTCAAAACATATATTTTTTAAATGGTCCATTTTCTTAATCTATAATATATCTTAATCTATATAATAAATGTCATTTGTGACATGGAATTCAATATGTTATCTTTTTACTACTATTTCATACATAATACTCTCTTGCAGGGTGACATTTATATATGTTGATTTTTGGGAGAAAATTCTCTGTTTGAGCTTATATATGGTTGTTTATTGGAGGAAGTTCTCTCTGTTTGAGCTTACATATGGTTGTTTTTTTGAGAAAATTCTCTCTGTTTTAGCTTGTATATGGTTGTTGTTTGAAGAAAATCAAGTGTTCTCTGTTTGAGCTTTATTTATACACAGTCGTTGTTTGAGTTTATGGGGAAAAAGCGGAAGCCACATAAATGATTTTATAATATATCAAATTACCTCGCCTTTTTGCGTTATATTTTTTATATATAGACATTTGCCTAGTGATAGTAGACCCATTCGTATTACAAGGAAACCCATTTGGATGAAGGATTATGTGTCCAAATAATTTGTTTTTATTGCAACATTTTAAGTTAGTTTATTTTTTCTGTTTTGGGCCTAGCCTTTTAAGGTGATCCAGCTAGGGTCTGTTGTATTTAAGCCACTTGAATTTTGTGAATTGAGTAGAGAAGTAATTCAGAATTTATTTTTTTCTTCTTTGTTTTGTGTTCATTCAATGGTAAACCCTAGATTTGGTAGTAGTTGCTGATCCCCCTTCTATCATTGGTGCTTTCATTTTGTATTCATGGCTCCTCCCCCTAAACCACCCCAACCCACCCCTCAAGAAATCGTTGAACAAGTTGTCCTAACCTCTCACATCCATCTAGATAATGCCATTAACCAAATCCATACAGATTTAGATGAGAGACTTGACAAAGTTCACACAGATCTGGAAAACACCCAACGAAATCTGGGTGCTACCAACACCAGAATGGAGAACGCAAGCAGATCTCAGATTCCCGCTATGACTCAATCATGAAAACTCTCAACAAACTGCTCACTAAAAATACATCACAATCCGTTGCTGCTGCTTCATCAGCAGCAAGTTCTTCAGGTATAACCCAACTACCATTTTCTATACCCATGGTTACAGCACCTGTTTCTAATGTGATCTCTCCAGCATTCACACCCCTGCGGCAATCTGCCACATTTTCACCAACCTCCATACACCCCAACGCCACCTCAGCCTCACACACACAACACAACTTCCCCCACATTTTATGTCATACCCCTTTGTTCCAACTAGTTTTCCACAAAACATACCTTATACAAACCCCTTTTCATACCCAAAAATTTGAGCTTGCTATGTTCGATGGTTCAAACCCTTTGGAGTGGTTATTTCAAGCTGGCCAATTTTTTAGTTTTTACCAATTACCATCTGAAAATAGGTTGTCCATGATGTCTTTTTATATGAAAGGTGAAGCATTAGGCTGGTTTAAATGGATGCATCAAAGTCAGCTATTAACCGATTAGTTCAGTTTTACTAGAGCTTTGGAATTGCGGTTTGGACCATCTACGTTTGAAAATCATCAGGAAGAATTGTTTAAACTTAAACAAACTAGTTCTGTTGTGGAATATCAAGCTGCATTTGAAAAATTGGGCAATCAAGTTGTTGGATTATCGCATGAAGCTATACTAAATTGCTTTATTTCTGGGTTGATTCCAGATATTCAAAACGAAATTGCTATCCATAAACCTACCTCTATCTCCCAAGCCATTGGGCTTGCGAAGCTGATTGAATCCAAATTGAGGGAGGCAAAACCCAAGTTTCAATAATCCTTTAACAACCCATATACCAAACCAAACCCACCCTCCCAACCTACTGCCCTATTACCAGCCCCACCTAAACCCCCTTTACCCTCTCAATCATCTAAATTACTCATTTGCCGTTTATCCAATGCTCAACTCCAAGAGCGTCGTGCACAAGGTTTATGCTTTAATTGCGATGAAAAATTCATTCCGGGCCACAAATGTTCTTCAGGAAAATTCCTCTTGTTAATGGTTGATGATGAGGAATCCTACATACACGACAACACTGAACCTAGTGACGAAATAAGTATTCCTGCCAAACCGGAGGAAACTTACTTTCAACTATCCCCCCAAGCTGCAAGTGGCCAATTCTCACCAAAAACCCTTAAATTCAATGGAGTCATTCGGGGTCTATCAGTCACAATACTGATTGACACGGGCAGTACTCACAACATTTTGCAACCCCACATTGCCAATCATCTCAAACTCCCAACTAAACCAATTTCAAATTTTTCAGTCATGGTCGGTAACGGTTCTAAATTACTATGCTCAGGCCTCTGTCCACAGGTCCCTATCACTCTCCAAAACAATTTATTCACATTTCCCTTCCACTTACTTCCCATTGAAGGGGCCGACGTTGCACTTGGCATGGAGTGGTTACGCACTCTATGTCCTCTCATGGCTGATTTTTCCATCCCTAAAATCTCCTTCACATATCACAACAATGACATCACTATTACGGGTGACCCTAAAGCCCTTCCATCACCCTCTTCATACAATCACATTTGTCATCTTCTCCACACCGACTCAATTCCATCCATTCACCTGTTACTCTACCAACCCACCACACCACAAGAGCCTCAACCTCCACCACAAAACATAATTATCCTTTATTCCTTACCCACTTCCCTCCCACACGAAATTTCCACTATTATTAAGTCTTTTGCTGCTGTTTTTCAAAAACCTCAAGGCTTACCCCCTCCTAGACCCCATGATCACCACATTCCCATTCTACCTAACACCGCTCCTGTTAATGTTAAACCATACCGATATCCCCATTCCCAAAAAGATGCCATGACAACCATAATCCAAGACATGCTTCAAGAGGGTATCATTAAACCCAGCAACATCCCATATTCCTCCCCAGTTCTATTAGTTCAAAAAAAAGACGGCAGTTGGCGATTTTGTGTATTGATTACCGCGCACTTAATGATGTAACCGTTAGAGACCGTTTTCCTATACCCACCATAGATGAACTCTTTGATGAATTAGGATCAGCGACTATTTTCTCTAAGATTGATCTTCGATCTGGATATCACCAAATTAGGGTAACACCAGAGGATACACACAAAACTGCATTCAGAACGTTTGATGGACACTACGAGTTTTTAGTGATGCCTTTCGGCCTAACAAATGCTCATAGTTCTTTTCAATCAGCAATGAATGACTTACTTCGTCCATTTCTATGCCGATTTGTTTTAGTTTTTTTTATGACATTTTAATCTATAGTTCTTGCATTTTAGAGCATGCCCATCATCTAAGGTTGATTTTAGAGTTACTTTTATCCCATCAATTTTATGCCAAATTATCAAAATGTGTTTTTGCTGTCCCTAGTGTTGATTATTTAGGTCATATCATTTCAAGTGAAGGTGTAACCCCAGATCCCTCGAAGATTCAAGCTATATTGGACTGGCCTCCGCCTCGTTCACTCACGGCACTCAGGGGTTTTTTATGCCTCACCGGCTTTTATCGATGATTTGTTCGTCATTACGCCTCTCTCGCCGCTCCTCTCACCGATCTATTAAGTTCCACTAAGTTATGTTGGAGTACATCAGCTAAAACAACTTTTACAATTTTAAAGAAAAAAATGACAGAAACTCCAGTTTTAAGCCTTTCAGATTTCTCCCAAGCCTTCGCCCTTGAGACTGATGTTCCAGCGGTGGCTGTGGGAGTAGTGTTGTCGCAACAAGGCCGCCCCTTAGCTTTCTTCAGCAAGAAACTTTGCAACCGGCTACATGCATCTTCGGCGTACGTCCGCGAAATGTATGTGATTACATAAGCTGTCAAAAAGTGGCGTCAGTATTTAATAGGGAGGAAATTTCACATCTACACTGACCAAAAGAGTTTAAAAAATTTGTTGGTCCAAACTATCCAAACCCCTGAACAACAGAAGTGGGCTACAAAATTACAAGGATTTAATTTTGAGATTTTTTACAAACATGGAAAAGCTAATCAGGTTGCAGATGCTCTGAGCCACAAACAAATGGACGATGCTGCAGTACTTCTCTCCATTTCCTCCCCAGTTCCGCTCCTCCTGACATAGTTAAAACAATACTATGAATCAACTCCTGAAGGTCAAACACTTATGAAGCAAATTCAAACAGATATCTCAATGCAAACACTTTTTCACTCTAAGGATGAACTTCTATATTACGAAGACAGAATTTACATACCTTCCACTAAAGACCTTCATGAAGCTTTAATCACAGAATATCATTCCACACCAACTGCAAGCCATTCTGGTCTTCAACCCACTTTGGCCCCGCCTCTCTTCCTCTTTTCTCTTACCTGGAATCTACAAAGAGACCAAAGCTTTTGTTAAAAAGTGTTCAGTTTGCCAACAATACAAGTACATGCCCAAGAAGAAACAAGGACTCTTACAACCGCTAAATATACCAACGCTTGTGTGGGATGAACTAAGCATGGATTTTATTACTCACTTACTAAACTCTTTTGGACACACGGTGATTTGGGTTGTATGTGACAGGCTAACAAAATTTTCTCACTTTATTACTCTTCCCACGAAATTCTCAGCTAAGGATCTGGCACTTCGTTTTTCTGTTGAGATATGTCGCTTACACGGTATTCCTTCCTCTATCGTCTCAGACCAGGATCCCCTCTTCCTTAGTACCTTTTGAAAAGAGTTGTTTCGAGCACAGGGCACCACTTTGAAGTATAGCTCAGCCTACCACCCTGAAACAGACGGGCAAACAGAAGTAGTTAATTGCTGCCTGGAAACGTATTTACGCTGCTTTACAAGTGACAATCCAAAGAAGTGGTTCCGATACTTACACTTGGCTGAGTTTTGGTATAACTCTGCTCACCACTCCTCTATCAAAATGTCTCCGTTTGAGGCCCTTTATGGACGGACACCTCCGTCTTTGCTCACCTACCGCCACGGATCTACCACTATTCCTCAGTTAGAGGTGTCCCTGCAACAAAGAGATAAAATATTGCAAATACTTAAACTCAACCTTGAAAGAACCAGAAAGAAAATGGAAACTCAGAGTAATAAAAAACGTCTTGACTGTACCTTTGAAGAAGGCGACCTAGTTTTGTTACGCCTTCAGCCCTATCGTCAATCATCCGTCCAACGCCGTCTTCTATATTTTGGTTTATGGTGTAAATCTAACTTTTAACTATGTATTTTAAATAAACTAGTTATGTTAAGCTTGCACTTTCTATTTGACAAGTTTTTTAATATTAAATTATTCTCTTACAAAAAATAATACTAGTCTTATATGTTTCTCTCATTTCAAATTTGTGTTCAAATTTCAATTTTACTTGGAAACGATATAATAGCATGAATAACATCTGCACAGCTACTCACCAAGCGTCGTTTTGTATTTCCTCTAGTTAGTCATCATCCAATAATGTGTAGAGTTGTCAATTTAATTGACCTTTTAAAATTGGCTCATAATTTCCACGTTTAAAGGCCTAAAAATGCATGAATTTTTTTAAAGTATTTTTATGGCTTCTAATTTAATTATAGAGGCGTTGGCCTCAATAAAATTTTCGTCTTCTTGTTTATTTTATTTTATTTATTTTTTAAATCATTGCAATTTTTATACCGTTTGTTATTAGAATCTCATTTGATTCGAATCACTAGTTTAAACAATGACTAGTTTAAATGAAGTTTTAGGAACAAGTTCTCAAACTTTGTTTTTCTTAAATCGATCTAAAGGTATGCACATTTGCATGTGTTATTTTTCTAATTTATATTATTTTTTATCTTGGTTACACCTATTTTTAGCATCTATTTTTATTGGACTAGTTTGTTAATTAATAATTCTGTTTTAGGTTCGAGCAGAATAATAACTAAACAGAGCCAACAAATGTCTCATTTCTATCTGCTCCAAACTAAAGAGGAAACTCGTCAACAATCTTATAGGCTTATTCTTCCTCTTGCCACATACTTTTATATTTAACCGGGCTTTCTCCTATGCTTCCTGGTATTCAAAGAAAAAATAATATTGTTTTTATTATTTTTGTTTTTCATAAATAAATTAAGTTTCATATATTTGTAGTGTTGCTTCCATCCTAGGGTGACGTTGTCGTCATCCAGATTATGAAGAGTATGATAGTATGATTCGGACAATGCTTGTTACTAATGAATGCATGTTATTACTTTATACAAAATAGGAAAAACAATCATATATATAAGATGTATTAGTAATTTATTGCAATATACATGTTAATAAAAAAATTAGTATTATAGATGGCTCAATATTTGGTTACATTATATTCAAAATCAATAGTGGGATTACCGACGGCCTAAATGTGGGTAATATAAGGCCAAAATTAACGTTTGGTTACCCATAATATATTCAGGGTTTAGCCGAGGGTAATATCAAGGGCTTTTGGGGTCATCTGTAGAAGTTACTAAGGAGCGATTTACCAAGGGCCTTGTGATTATCCGTAAGTCATGGGTAATTTACTTTTACTAACAAAAATTTCTTGATGGTTTTATTTTATATATTTATTTGAGAATATATGCAATTTTTTTTAAAATAAGATTTGTTAAAAAGATGCTTTATAAAAATTGTTTTAAAAAATAAGTGAAAAATCTAATTGAAATGTAAAAACCAGCTTATTAATCTATTAAAAAATAAAGAAAAATAAATAAATAAAAAAGTAGGCGGACAAGCCCGCCACATTGGCGGGACGAGTTAGATTTTTATGTCCCAAGCCCGCCCCGCCTTTTTTTTGCGGGCTTAAGGAGGGGTGGGGCGGGCGACCCGTTTTGCCACCCCTGATCAAAACAATATAAAAAAGGCAACAACTTCATGATATATAATTAGAACAATATACGAACCTGCAAGGAAAAAAAAGTCAGTTAGAAATATGATATAGAAATTACATTTTGATATTAGTGTTTTCTTTACTTATTAGATGTTCTGGAAAACTTCTTTGAATACAATATTTGTGGTTGTATCCAAACATTATTTTAGCCTGTCATGAATGAATTAAGATTTTCAATTCTTCCTTGCTTTTGACTCTAGAAAATGCAACATATATTTGACCATGACTAAAAATCTCTTTAGGTAAGTATAAACAATGATAGTCCAACGATAGCTCTTGAGACTTATTAATAGTCATGGCAAAAGAGAAAGATGAGCAATGAACATGAGCAATAACATATTTAACAACTATATAGAAAAAGTTGCAATTGAATTACCAGGTATTTGAGATTATAAATGAGGAATTTTCACAATTGTCGAAGTTTATAGGTGGAAAGTTATGAATGTTCGGTAATCAAAACTGACACTTTCTTTTTATGATTAATCCTGATGTCTCTCAGCATGACTTTTCATGCAGTATTAAATGCACTTATTAGTAGTCACTTGTAGCACAACTAAATTATATGGATATTGAACTATGTAGTAGTACTTTATCGATTTAATGTATAAAGTTTATGATTGTTGATTATGCAATTCATTATGGGATATGATCATCAATTACTTTAGTTTTATTATATATATGTGGTATGTTTTTCTACCTTCAAAAGCCTTATATAATAAGTTCCGCCATCAACACATAAAGTACAATGTCTTATATTTGTTTATATTTTTAAATAGAGTAGTGGTACATTTTTTAAATAGAGTAGTGACGCATTTTGTTGTTCGTCTGTCTTCTAATTTTGTAGAAACTATGTCATATATAATGTAACAATTTCCTATAAACCTAAGAATGATATTTTGTACAATAAGAGACTTTATTTGAATACATTCAACTTTCTTGTGTTTGATATCTTAGAGGCTTTGGAAAACAAAAAATTTGGTTTATTTCTTGAAAAAAAATATTTATCAGTCTATCAAAGGGTAAGGTTTCAATTTTTTTCAAAGAAAATTTCACTTACAATTTTATACACACTAATTTAATGTGCACTCTCCAATTTTCTGCACATTTGTCCTAATGTATCCAGTCATTCACATGTGAGACTATACACACAACTTGGAGTATCATAGGAACCACGTGATTTAACTATAAGCCTCATGATTTCTCCACAATACACACAACTTAAGAGTACCATATGACCCTCGTGATTTAACTTTAAGCCTCATGTTTTCTCTTCAATACCCACAACTTAGAGTATCATTATCATAGAAACCTCATGATTTAAATCGAAGCCCCTTGCTATCTCTTTAATAAATCCTATAATTGTGAAAACAACGTAAAGGATTCAATTTGGTGGTGGTTATAATGAACCAAAGGTCTCAACTTATACCGCTATAAACTAAATGTTATATTGAACTTTATTTTTGTCTATATAAAACTCTTCCAAACCTTGAAGTTGAAATTTTTATGTTTTTTTTTGTTTTTTTTTATAACTTTTTTCTTTAACTTTCATTTAAGGGTTCCTTAAGTTATAAGCTAAATATGTTGATGTGTATTTTCAAGTATGGCCATTGTCGAGAGTGTATTTCTACTTTAAAGTTTTATCTTTTTAAACCAAAGTTTTAAAAGACCATGTTATTATTAGTTTGTTTGATCATGGTTGATGTATTGTGTTTAAGTGTATGTTTGAATTGGCTAAGGACATAATTGATTTTGATAAAATTGAGTTTAGTAGATTTGATTTTAACAAATTTGAGTTTATTAAAATGTATTTATGGTTGGATATATTTATGTAAAAATGAATTTAATAATAAAGTCGAGCGTGAAAATCATGTTTAAACTCAAAAGTTACTTTAAAAAAATCAAACATATCAAAATCACTGCAAAATCAATTTTACGCCTCTAAGCTACTTTTTGAATCATAATTTCTAAAAAAACTTTTGAACATTAGTTAAATCATTATTAACTTACTATTTTTAAGTATATTCATTGTTTAAAAAATTTTCATTTATTTTTTTATTTGTTTAAAATTTTTTTTAGTTAACAAATATTAATCAAATTTATTTATATTATAAATATTAATTCTATTGTTTAAAATATCTCTCATATTATGTTGTGATGTCCTATTAATAAATAAGTTTTATAAATTAGTTTATTGTGGGTGGAGGAGCACGTGAATTCTTAATTTTAGTTCAATCATCACAATTTATCTTTATTTTATTAATAAAAAATCACAAACAATCTTCGATTTAAGAATGTATTTTAACCTTATAAAAAACAATAATCATCCATATAAATCTCTACATAAAAAAAACTAAAAGAAAATTATCAACATTTGTTCAAGTAGATCCCAACTACTATCACCCTAATAAATCTATACCTCAAATATTTTCAATTTTCTTCTAATTTTATCCATTCAAATATGGATACCATATACTTGCAAGTTTATCTGCATTTAGAGAATCAATCAAAATTAAATCCTCTTAAAAAAAATTTCTCATGTAAGTTTATCTGCATTTAGAGAGTCAATCAAAATTAAATCCTCTTAAAAAAAATTTCTCATGTCTTCTCTCATATACGTTTATGTATCGTTGGATTAATCCAGTTAAAAGACAACACATAGATACAAATGTTATAATATATATTACTTTTAACTTTTTTTTTAATTAATTCAATATGTAAGAGACAAAAATGATTATACATCTAAAAATGAAATCGGTAGTTTTCTTTAATTTTTGTGGTATTTCTTGTATGTATTAATTCTACAACAATCAACTCATATAATTGTGTTTAAATAAATAATATTTTAAAATTAATTAAAAAATCAAAATAATCATCTTTTCCACTGTAAACTAAGATAAAGTTTAATGAAAATCAAAATTTATCTTTAAGACTATAAAAAAAAGCTATGGTTGTATGCTTGAATGCTTTCTTGAATAACTCATTTTTAAATAAAAGAGCATTAAAATTTTAAAGCGTGAAAAAATAATAGTTAATATATTATAAGTTTTATTTTTTAATTTTATGTTGACAATATGTAAAAAAAGCACTAATTTTATTCTTTAACCACAAATATATTTTCCTTATATAATTTTTATAATATTATAATAACTATTATTTTTATTTAAGAATATAAAAAATGTTAAAAGTAACTAATTACATTAATGACAAATAGTTTTTCCATTTAACATCTATCTTAGCCACACATTTTCAAAAAATAGTGTTTAAACAATAAAGTATGATAAATTATAAGTGATTTATAATAATATTTTTTTAATATTGACAATATTATAAAATATTAAAATTTAATAATTTTTTACTTACATACATTTATCCTTTGATTGTTAAAATAAATAATTATTATTTTGATTATTCTCAATTTTATTAAATATAAAAATTAATTTAATTAATTGATTAAATATATATATATATATATATATATATATATATATATATATATATATATATATATATATATATATATATATATATATATATATATATATATATATATATATATATATTTTAATTATTACCAAATAAAAATATTTATTTATTAAAAAATATTAAAATGAAAAAAAAACGCAAGTAGCAACAAAGTATATGAGAATATTGTGGTCTTTTCTCTCTCTTTCTTTAAATGATTTTTTTTTCTCTTTATGAGTATTTTTTAACTACTAGATTAATCAAACAGTACATAATTGCACATGACTAGAGATGACAATGGATACCCATGAGAACAAGTTCTAGTTTTCGTTATCCGTCTCGTTTAACAAATATGATATCCTTACTCACTCAAAACCCTTGTGGATATCCATTAGACCGATATCCGTGGATTTTAAGATACCTGCGGGTATTCATGAATACCCACGGATTTTTTTTTAATGGTAATTTTTTAATTTTTATTATATTGAATTGAAAATTTACCTCCTTTAAATACATTTACCATATTAAATTTAGATGAATCTTATATTGAAAAATATTATAACTAATACTTTTTTATAAAGAACAAAATTAATTTGAAATTTAACACAAAATAATAATAGTATAGAATGAGCCCTAACATAAAATCATTAAAGAAAATCATACTAACAGTAATCACACAAAAACATAATAGCAATATCACAATAGAAATAGCATTATAGCACTAACACAATAACTTAAAGTACCAAATAACCATGCTAATATCTTAAAATAGCAAAAACCATGCTAACATAGTAACAAACCATGCTAAAATTGTTGTTCAACCATTCATATTAGCAACATGATTAATTAACATTATTAAAAACATATGATTCTGTAACAATCCATACTAATAATATGTTTAAGTAACACAAAAACTAAAGGTACAATTTTGATTAAAAAAAACAAAGATCCGATAGAAAAGAACAAGTAGTGTTTTAAATTGGAGGAAATATATTTTAAAGAAAAGGACAAAGATGTAACAGTTGCACAAGGTGATAGAAAAGAACAACGAAACATAATGATATGTTATGATTCAAAGAAACATGATTTAAATGTCATGTACAAATAGTGTTTTAAACTTGAGGAGACAACTTAAAGAAAAATATGATGCTTCAATTTTATCTTAGATCACGAAAAAAAGGTACAATAATATCTCAAACACAGTAGCCAAAGGAGATTAAATGAATGGAATTTTACAAACATAATAATTTTAAAGGATATTTAAATAATTTTGCAATTAATTAACGGATACAGATATCTACAGGTATGAGTACCATCAAATTCGTATCAGCATCTATACAAAAATAAGTAATTAAATATCCGTTTATTTTACTTGTGGGTACCCATTAAACTATCTAACCCGTGACCATGGCGGGTTTTATCTGCGGGTATCCGCGGGTACAGGTTTTTTTTTTCATCCCTACACATGATAGAGGACATGAGAGAAAAAATTATAAAGAATTCAATTCCCAATCAGCCACATCAATAGTCATTGAATTGGGATCAAACAATATAAATTTCAAACATTTTAAAATGTTTGAAATCTACACTGCCAGATCTTTGTTAACAACCATCAATATGAGCAAATGTGTGAACGTGGAAAACCTACGAGAATATGATATCCAAATTCCACTAACACATCAACATAGAAAACTTCATATCGAAAATTTGGAATAACAAATATAGATGATGTCTAAATTCAACTACAGATAACTGACTATGTGTACATGCTTCAGATTGTATCAATCAAATGCCACATGATTAATTATGCAAAACAGAACATCATCTCCATCTATTAATAAAAAAGTTTAACAAAATGTTGTTTGTGCATTAAGAAAATAGATTTTATATGAAGCAATCCCATAACAGTTGCAACATAATAATCACTACAAATTACCATGCCTAAAGGGCGGATTTGGTAGAAAACAAAATGTGACACTGAGATTGTATAATGTTAATCCATCAAATATTCCCAACATCATCATTGTACAACAAACATGTTAGAGAACAACAACAAAAACCAAAGAAGTACAACAAAATGGCTTATTCTATTTCTCATTAGTAATATAACATAACCCAATGTATTTTTTTTATACCAAACAAATTATATTGATCAAGGAAAAGCCAAAGAGGCAACACAAGGGGGGACACCCAGGTTGGGAATGTGATCAAACCAGGTATGAGACCTGACAGATTTTCCAACACCAACCATGTAATGGAAATCACAATTAAAGGACCTATTGATAAAAACTATAGAAGAATTACATAAATCATGCAAGAGAGTTTTACAACCCAAAACTACATGATCTAAAGCAACCCTATAATCATAACCATTAATACAGTCCACAACAACAAAAGCATGAGATTGCAGAATGAAATTATCAAGCTTGAAAGTTTTAGCCATCTGCAGGCGCCAACGAATAGCCAACAACTCAGCCATAGTAGGATCAGCATGATTGACAGTTCTATTGGAGGCTGCCAAGAAAATGTTGCTCGAGGGATCTCTAATAATGCAACCAAATGACATAATGCCATCATCAAAACACACCGCATCAGACTGAATAACCCAGAAGTTTGGCACCCGATGCAACAAACCTGCATTTCCACCATTATTAGCCTTATTCCTCGACATCACAATTGCTTCCTCCATAGAATTCTAGATGTCAGCAGCCACAAAACAGGGATCAATAGCAACAGAGTTGAAAACCACATTATTCGTCGCCTTCCACACCTTCCACAACCCAGTAAACATAGTTTGGGCAACAACCTGATCCTTGCATGACAAGACATTTGCAAGCCAATCAATGATATCCCCTTCAAAAGGGACACACATTCTAATAGGGGAAGCAAAGAAAACTCACTTAACAAAGTCACAGCGAAGAAAGAGATAGAGTGAAGTTTCAGAGTTATTATGACAAAGAGAGCAAGTGTCATAAAAAATTATACGTTTTTTGTTCAAATTACTCTTGGTAGGGAGGATATCCTTGGCCAATCTCCACGCAAAGTTCTTTATCCGAGGATTCACCGCAACCTTCCAAATTTTCTCCCACATTGTATTCCTACGCCCCCTCGATGAACTAGGATTACCAGCTCTTCTTTTCTCCCCCAACTAGTGATAGGCTGACTTGACAGATAGCTCCCCATCCTTTTCCAGGTACCAAATAAGTTTACCGTCCATAAAACTATTGGAAAGAGGGATGCTACAAATATGAGAAATGTCCATGGGATCAAAATGAGCCCTCAAAACCTGATAGTCCCAGCTGCCAGAAACATGGTCAATAAGGTGACAAACCTTGGTATTAGGATATAAACCACGAGCCTGAACACGCAGCTTGAAGCCAGGGGAGGTAGGAATCTAATTGTCAAAGCATATTCTAACCAACTCACCATTTCCAACTCTCCAACAAGAGTCACGCACCACCACCCCTTTAGCACTAAAGATACTATGCCAACCGTAACTAGGCTTAAACCCCAACGGGGCCTCAGTGATCTTACACCTAGGATAATAGTGACCTTTAAAGAAACAAGTATCCATAAGCTTGAAGAAGCCTCAAAAACTACCTCTCCAACAAACTTAAATTGAAATCCTGGATTTCTCTGAAGCCCAAACCACCATCACCTTTTCTTTTTTACAAACGATCCCAACTCATCTAGTGGATTTTGCGTTCACCCTCCTTGGAACCTAACCAGAACTTTGCTAACATACCCTCAATATCATTACAGCATTGTTCAAGAATTTTGTAACAACTCATTATATAAGTAGGGATTACTTGCACCACCGCCTTAATTAAAACTTCTTTTCAAGCTCCGGATAAAAAGTATTCTTTCCAATGTTAAATATAACTAAAATGGAAAAAAAACGTTACATAAAACATGAAAGGGAAACGTAAACTAACAATATCAATATACAAAGAGTACCAATTGTTCCAATGATTCCACAAATTCATACATTTCCCTACTACAGAATCTCTCCCAACAAAGAATTTCAACCCATTAATTTCTCTTTTTGAAAAAAAAAAATGAAGAAAGAATTAATAGCTTTGCTTTTTGTCACTAGTGTCGTTCTCAAATCCTTCATCTCCATTAGAAGAATTCTATTTCCATATCCCAAATGGTAAAATCAAATCTCTATCTTTCTTCTTCTCCTATTTCTGTTCAATTCAATTTAACCTAATATGCCATAAAATAATTTTCTAGGTTTTAAAAGTGCTTATGTGATTCAATTTTGTGTTTATATATCTTGTGTTGTTAGTTAAGATAGTTGCATTAGAGTCCATTAAATAATAATTTCAGTAGGTAAAGGAGTTGCGAAACTGATACACGCAGTATTTTTTCTACGATACAATTTTTATATAAATGGGCTATAATTCCATTATGCGTTGTTATTTTCACATGAATAGTTGCCTGAAATACAATTTATTCAAATATTTTAAATTATGGAGATAGAGCTTGCAAATGAATGTTTAAGCCAACACTTTGTATGTATTCTAACGTTTTGAATGCAATGTATGCCTTCGACACTTTCGGTCAAATTATCTTTGATTTTTATGAACAAGTCATTAATTCTCAAATTGTAACACGACAATCAAAATAGTTTCTTAGTTAAGACCAGTTCTAAAAAATCATGACATGTCACAACATTATACTTTCTCTTTGTACTTGACCTTGTAACTGTTGAGTTGTAATTCTTTGTGTCGAAGCAGTGTAGCTCGACAGAAATAAGGAGTAGTCGAATTGTTATAATGTGTGTGTGTGTGTCGAGTTGTAATAGTGTGTTGAAGTGTCGAAGCAGATTGTTTCACACAAGATTTCGACTTAGGCCTATTTTAGTAATGTTAGCTATTTTGGGCTTTTATAGTTTTGAGTTTTGGCTTGGGGTGCAAGCTAACCTAAATCTATAAATAGGGAGAAACCCTTTTTTTTTAAAGAACACATAACAAAATTCATAGTTTGCAGTTACAAGTGAATATTGAAAGTTTCCACAGTTTGTGGGCAGAGAGAAACTCTGCAGATTTTCATATTCTTCTCCAACGTTATTTTTTTCTCTTTCTCAACCATTTTCTTTTCATTGTCATTGTGTGATTGTTAAAAATCTTGAGATCAAGATTGAATAGAAGAATTCTTCATAGGTTGTGGTTGAATTTCCAACATTTGGTATCTAGAGCTCCGGTTGCGATTCAAGGAAGAAAATGTGATGGCGATGAATCATCCAAACGGGCACTTTCCGACGAGCCTTCCGATTCTCAAGAAAGACAATGATGATAATTGGTGCAAGCAGATCAAGGTGGTTTTCTGTTATCAAGATCTTTGGGATCTTGTGAAGGAAGGAGTAGCACCGCTTGCAGAAGATGCTACGGATCAAGAAAAGGATGCACACAAAGAATTGAAGAAGAAAGATTATAAAGCTCTCTTTATAATCCATCAATGTGTTGATCCAAATAATTTTGAAAAGGTTAGTGATGCAGAATCAGCAAAAAAAGCTTGGGAGATTCTTGAAAAATCGTTTGGAGGTGCAGAGAAGGTGAAAAATGTGAGGTTACAAACTCACAAAAGGACTTATGAATTGCTTCAGATGGAAGACAATGAAAGTATAACAGATTACTTCACCAGAGTTACAAAGCTGGTGAATCAATTATGGTATGTGGAGAAGTGTTGACATCAAGATCAGTTGTGTCAAAGATATTGAGGTCATTGGCTCCAAATTTGACCACGTGGTAGTAGCCATAGAAGAGTCGAAAGACTTTTTAGTATTGACAAAGGAAGAGCTTCAACGGACGCTTGAGTCTCATAAACAAAGGATGGCTAAAAAAGCTGCAGGAAAGTCGAAGAGTGATATGGCTTTGCAGGCGCAGTCAGAAAAAGAAAGGAAAGGCAAAGGAAGTTGGAATGGCAACAAAGGTATATGAGACTACACCAGTTCGGCTGGTCGAAATCAGCAGGAAGGAATCTGGTCGAATCAGAGAAAACCCTGGAACTAAGGCAACCAAAGAGGTGGTGCTACAAGTAAAGGAAGAGCTGGTGGTCGAAAGCCTGACAAAAGTCACATTCAGTGTTTCAATTGTCAGAAGTATGGTCACTATTTTAGTGATTGTCCAGAAAAGAAGAAGAATCAAGAAACTGATGCAAAGCTGGCGAAACATGAAGAAGAAGAGATGTTGCTGATGGTCACAACAAGAGACGAAGAGAGATTCCAGGACCAGTGGTACTTGGACTCAAGATGCTCATCACACATGACTGGAAGGAAATATTGGTTTGTCAACATGAAGCCCTCGTCGAAGAACACAGTGAAGTTTGCAAATGACAACACTTTAGCAGCTGAAGGTGTTGGTGATGTTCTGATCATGAGAAAAAATGGCAAGAGGTCAACAATTTCCAATGTGTTGTACATACTAGGTATGAAGAGTAATTTGCTCAGTATAGGGCAGCTGGTCGAAAAGAACTACAAGGTGTCAATCAAAGACAAGATGATGAGAGTTCTCGACTCAAGCGGTAGGTTAATCTTGAAGGCTCCAATGTCTCAGAATAGGACCTTCAAGATTGAACTCAATGTGATGAAGCACAAGTGACTAGCAACTGCAGCCAGTAGAGATGAGTGGTTATGGCATTTTCGACTAGGCCATCTCAACTTCAATGTCATCAGAGAGCTAAAGAGAAGAAATATGGCTTTAGGATTACCTGAAATCAACATTCCAAGTGAAGTTTATGAAGAGTGAGTTCAGTCGAAACAACACAAGAATAACTTCAACAAGGATGCAGGAAGGAAGTCGAAGGCAATTCTGGAAGTCATATACTCTGATGTATGTGGTCCAATCCAGGTGGATTCGATTGCAGGTAACAGATACTTTGTCACGTTCATAGATGATTACAGTCGAAAGCTGTGGACTTACCTCATCAAGAAGAAAAGTGATGTGATCGAGGTACTTTCCAGATTCAAATCTATGGTCGAAAGACAGAGTGGTTGAAAGCTGGAAATTCTGAGGACTAATGGTGGTGAAGAGTATGTATCGAAAAAGTTTGATACATTATGTGAAAAAGAAGGGATTGTGCATGAGGTGGTGCCACCCTACACTCCACATCAAAATGGAATTGCAGAAAGAAAGAACAGAACCATCATGAACATGGTGAAAAGTATGTTGAATGGAAAGCATCTACCCAAAGAATTATGGGGAGAAGCGGTTTCGACAGCAACATACATATTAAACAGATGTCCCACGAAGAAGCTTAAAGGAATCACACCAGAAGAATTTTGGTCTGGTGTCAAGCCTAGTCTAAGTCACTTGAAGGTGTTTGGATCTATAGCACATGGACATGTGCCAGATCAGTTGAGAAGGAAGCTTGATGACAAGTCGAATCAGATGATCTTGATAAGATATCATTCGACTGGAGGTTACAAGTTGTTCAACCCAGTGAATAAGCAGGTAGTGATCAGCATGGGACGTGATCATAGATGAGCTTAAAGAATAAGATTGGACTGATAATGCCAAGAAGGATTCAGTGAGAATCTCTTGTGAAGAACCAGCCACTAAAGTCGAAAGATACGTTCGACAGGAACAAGTCAGAGATGAAATAGGCCCAAGCAGACCTCGATGAACAAGACACGTGCCTGCAAGGTTGCAAGAATGTATGATTACATCAGATGATGTGGTTGATGAAGAAGGTGAGCTAGTACATTATGCTTTCTACGCAGATGTCGAACCAGTCAATGCAACTGAGGCATTGAAAGATTCGAAGTGGGTGAAAGCAATGAATGAGGAGTTAGACTCCATCGAAGTCAACAACACCTGGTCACTTGTCGAATTGCCTCAAGGCAAAAAGGCAATTGATGTGAAGTGGGTTTACAAGGTGAAAGTGAACCCTAAAGCAGAAGTAACTCGATACAAGGTGAGACTTGTGGCAAAAATATTTCTTCAGAAGGAAGGAATCGACTTCGACGAAGTGTTTGCACCTGTTACTAGGATCGAAACAATCAGGTTGGTTATTGGTCTAGCAAATATGAACAATTGGCACACATGTCAGATGGACGTGAAATGTGTATTTCTTAATGGTCACTTAGACGAAGAAGTTTATGTCGCACAACCAGCTGGGTATGTGAAACCAGGCGAAGAAAGAAAGGTGTACAGACTGCATAAAGCCATGTATGGACTTAAGCAAGCTCCAAGAGCTTGGAATAAGAAAATCGACAGCTTCTTAAGGGAGAAGGAATTTGTGAAGTGTACGAGTAAGCATGGAGTGTATGTAAGAAGAAGCGGTAGTGAATTGATTATACTATGCCTCTATGTCGATGACCTATTGATAACAGGAAGTTGCAAAAAGGAGATCGAAAACATGACCTATGTGAGGAGTTTGAAATGTCAGACTTGGGAAATCTCTCATATTTCCTTGGCATCGAATTCTATAAGACTAGTAGAGGTTTGATGATGCACCAAAGAAGATATGCAGGCAAAATACTCAAGAGATTTGAGATGCAAGATTGCAACCCAACTTCGATTCCAACTGAGACCAGACTACAACTGTCGAAGGAGTCAGATGAAGATGATATTGACGCAACCCAATACAGAAGACTTATTGGGTCACTTAAATACTTTTGTCACACAAGGCCTGACTTAGCATACAGTATGGGTATGGTAAGTAGATTCATGCAGAAGCTAAAGGTATCACACCTAGCAGCAATGAAGAGGATACTGAGGTATCTGAAAGGGACTCTTGACTACTGTAACACCTCAAAATTTTCCCTCTTGCTTTTAACTCTAACTAGCTTATGTTTCATTTCATTTGCATCGTCATTTCTGCATGGGCATTTTTTTTCTTTTGGGCATGGGATCAAGGTATTTACCAGTAGCTCATGGTGTTATCAGTTCCAGTATCCTTTGCAACAATGTTCAGAGCTAAGCAGATAGCTTCCAAAATCTTTTTGAGCATTTATTTTGCTCATTAGAGGATTTGATGATCAGAAACTCCAGCAGTCAATTTTTGATCAGTTATTCAGCACCAGACAGTTGTTTTCAGCAGTTTATTCCGAGTGCGAAACACATTTCCCAGCATATTTCAAGAGTGTTTCGGTGGTGATATCCAATGGCAAGTTTCAGAGGTCTATTGTGGCTCAGAACAGGTGGAACCAAGCCATTCTCCAAGTTTCCCTCCAAAAAGCGCAAGAATTCAAATTTTTCTTGTGTTAACCGATTAACACTTTGGTTAACCGATTAACCAAGGCGAAATTTGCCCAAACACCTCATTTTTCCAGCGCTGCATCTTTTTTATTCCAATTTTAATCACCAATTTCATTTTCACATCAGTAAAAGGATCTAGAGAGTTTGATTTTCCATTCAAAAATTTAAATTTTTTCCACTCCAATTCCACATTTTCCTTTCCTAATTCATTTTTCACCCCAAATTCCACCCACTTAACCTCACTCCAAACCCAAACTTAACTCCTAACCTAGGGATTATTTAAATCATTTCATTCCAAACCTTAAGGGGAAGATTCATTTTTCACTCCCAATTTTCAGAATTCTCTCAATTCTCTCTCACTTTTTCACTCTCAACCTCCATTTTCAACCACACTCAAAGCTCCACATTCATAGATTCACAAATTCTTCATTGGAATTTGTGAATTCTTGAGCTAAACCTCCATCACATCCTCATTCTTGGTTCAATTCTGCAGTGGCTACTGATTTGGATCTTGGAGTAAGCTTTTGGAATCACTTTCGGAGGAGCTTTTGCTTATTTGAGTGTTCTTGCTTGGATCTTCAAGTTTTCTTCGTAAAGCTTCATAGATCTCTGGTTTTCTTGATTGGATCCACCAATTTTCGTTCACAAATCTTACCAAAGCAATTCTCAGCTTTGTAAGTTGGTTTTCCTTATATCTATACTTGATTTAGCTTATTTGCAACTTATTCAATGTAGATCCTTGGTTTTGCTTGTGATTTGATCCATTTGCTTGAATTTGATTCTTGATGTTGATGATTATTGGATCTAAGTGATGTTTGAATGATGTGTTTGAGTTTAATTTTTGTGCATTGTTGATTACATTATCATTGGAGATGTTTGTATAAGTGATTTTACTGCTGGAAGTGATTTTTCAAATTAATTGTTGCTGCTGTAACAGGGTTAACCGATTAACAATTGCAGTACAAGTTGGTTAATCGGTTAACTAGTGTATTTTGTTGTTTCTGTTGATTTTGGAGCTGTTAATCGGTTAACACACTTGGTTAACTGATTAACATTGTTGCAGAGTGTGTTTTTTGTGTATTTTTGAGCATGTTTCGATCCCGTTTCATTTCTAATCTTCATGGAATAATATGATACATGTTTAAGGACTGTTTTGATGTTGTTGCACCTCACACCATTGTATGCACACAATTTTCCGACACGCGACTCTTGGATTTTCACCGTTTATGATCATGTTTGCGTTGTTGCGTTTTTGGTGCGATGAACACATAGCACACACTTCTTGAACATGTTGATTATGACTTGTTGTTGGTGTTGCTGGAGTTTTTGTTGTGAACATGATTGCTTGCACTTAACTTCATGAGATGCATGTTTTAACTTGACTTATTCATGTGCCAAATGATATGCATTCTTTCATGATGATTTCAAGAGTTATTTACCATGGTTCGTGGTTTGATTGTGAACATGTTTGATTAAAGAATACATAGTGCTTAATGCATGTTTGCTTTTTCCATGAGTGAATCATTTTTGAATGCATGCTGCCCTGATTTTCTACTGCTGTTTATGTGCATACATGCTGTTATATGTGTTGCTGTTTGGCCTTTTGCACCTCTTCTCGTGCTGATTTGTGCGTTGTTGTAAGCTGTCTTGCTTGTGTGCTGCCTTTTACTGCTGTTTTGGTGCAGGGGCGCTGTTGTAGCCGCTGTTTGTTTTCTTTCACTCCTTCTCTTCCCTTGAATCTCAAGACTTGTTTAAGTCTTGGATTTGCTCCCTTAGAGCTACCTAGTCCAACTTAATTTTCGATTAAGCTTGGAGTAGGATTAGCATTAAGCTTTCGTTTTGCATGCTAACTTAGGTAGATGTTCCCCTAATCCTCAACCTTAGGGCCATCTTGCATGATAACATTAGGAGCAATTAGTTTTCCCCTTAGTGTTTTCTTTTCCTTGAGTCTTCTCTTCTCATCTCAGAACCATTCTAAAACACGTAATAAGGGATAACGTGTATTGCACATGAGCCTTGTATATGGGAAGTGTATGGGGGGAACATCCCTTCATTCTTCTAGGGTACTTAGTGTACGTCCTGTTGGGGACGATATGCGACGTATTCGTTCCTATGTTGTAGACTTGGGTGCAATGCAAGTTACAAACTAACTTCAATCCACTTCTTGTCATAAAAAACACAAAACAAATTCAAACCTTTTTCATCCTTCGGGATTGTTAAGTTTCAAACTCATTTTTAGAAAAGAGCACGTTATTTTCCGTTTTGTCGCAAACAGGCATTGACCCTAACTGCCGGACGCGGACTTAACGTCGCTCATAAAAAACACTAAGACCTTATTAGGTCGAACTACGACTGCTCTGATTTCCTCCTTTTGGTTAGATTGAGGATACGTAGGCACAAGACAGCGATGTCTTGGCGAGCAACCTCCCCCCTTTTAGTTCGTGTCCGAACTACGTTGACTCTGACTTTCCCATTGCACGAGGGAATACGTAGGCCTAGGACGAGCGATGTCCTACCGAGTCACTTCTTTTTCTTTTCTCCCCCATTCCTTCGTTCTTTTCCGTTCCCGTTCCTTCTCGTTTCTAGTAGCAGTGGAGCTCCGGACGACGACACCCTTTGATCGAGACAACAAGCGTGGATCCCATCGAGTACGATGGACGCGTGGGGGTGCTAATACCTTCCCCTCGTGTAACCGACTCCCTTACCCGTTTCTCTTGGTCGCGAGACCATGCTCTTTTCCTTTCCCTCATGTTTACGCAGTGTTTCCTTTCCCTCTCTTGGGATAAATACACATTGATGACGACTCTGTTTTCGCGCCACTTTCGCATTTGTACCTGGATAAAAATCCCGGGAGCGACAGCTGGTGACTCTGCTGGGGACTCTGGTTCCCTAAGCGAGTCAATCCTAGCGCTTGTCTGCTTATTTTCATTGGGTGTTTATTTTTGTGCTTTATTTGTTGTATATTACTGTACATTACTATTTTTACCGCATTTTTACCATTGCATTGCATTGTTATCACGTGCTGGACTGTGCTGTGCTGTACTGGATTTTCTGTTTGGCAGGTTGGGATTTCTGAGAGATAAGCCCAATACCCAGGCTTGATCATACACATAGGTATTAGCGTGGGTGGACGTGTCGCTCCCGTGGTGTTGGCCATGTGCGGGTGTTCACGAGACCCACAACCAGACGAGGTTCTATCGGGAGATATCTGTTGCTGTATGTTGGAACAGGCCAGTAGTTATTCTCTTGAGGAACTGTCGACTCGGGTGGCCATTCCCGAGGACTCAGTTGCGGCACTCCTCCCGAGATGTGATAATGGAAGACCAGAAATGGCAAACCCATTACGCATTCTTGATCCGAGGACCCAATGCTGGAAACTTGCTATAGGATATCTTTTTTGAGGGGAATCAGTTGAGGCCTCCTCTTTTGATTATGATACCAAACCAGAAATGGTGAACGTATCATCATTTCTCGACCTGAGAGCCTATGATATTGAGGATCCTCGCCTTTTTAGAACCCACATGTGAGAGGGTTGGGTGTTTGCAGGTTTGCAGGTAACCTTGACTTTCAGCATACCCGATACCTTGGATTTCTTATCAGGATTTCTTATCAGCAAGAACTTGTCAATGCGGTTACTCTGGTATTCTGGGTATTTGGTGCAAAGCCTTGAGATTATTCAGCTTATTCAGTGAAGCCAGTTTGTGTGGAAGCCTTGATCCCATGTCTGTTGCATCTGCATCATCATTTTTGCATACATGTTATCGTATTTCCAAGGATCTTAACTTTGAGACTAGCTGCAGAGCATTTCCATCTTTTCTTGTGGTTTGTACGGAAAAAAACTTGAATCAAAACAGAATGATTCCTTGGAAATATTCGAACATGGCATTTGCATTGCATTCCCATACTCATTTGCATAACAGGTGTTCAAGGCTAGTTATTCTTGTCCTGATCTGGTTTTCTTCAGAATTGCAGACTTAACTTTTCAAGCCAGTCAGAAGTTGATCATGGAGCAAATTCAAGCGGAATTGAGGGAAGTACGAAGCCAAATGGGGCCTTTTATGGAGAGCATGCAAGCGTTGATTCAAGACCAGAGAATGCTGAAGAAAGAGGTCAATCAACTGAAGGCACAGATGAGCCTGGTTATGGAGGTCGTGAGAGGTGTGCTAAATAAAGATAATACTCCCATGCCTGAAGTTGCGGCTGAAATTGTCTCTCCTCCGTTGTTTAAGGGGTCCCTCCCAAAGAGTGAGCAGATTGCCACTGTGACCATCCCAGATGTATCTCCACAACAGAGAAGTGCTCCTCGTCGGTGTCAAGATAGACCAAAGATGAACCGGCACTTTGAGACTCCACCAGTGCCATATTCTCAGCTATTACAGCATCTCCTTCAGTTGCAACTGGTACAGAAAAGGACTCTAGCTCCTCTTACTGGTATTCCCCCATCGGGTTATGACGCAAGAGCTCATTGTGACTTCCACTCTGGTGCGCCGGGGCATAATGTGGAAAATTGTAGGCCCCTTCAGCATGTTGTCCAGGATCTGATCGATTCGAGGGAAATTGAATTCACGCTGGGCGGCGTAAGCTTTCAAGGTGGTCCTACTCCAGCTGTTGAAAAAGAAGTGGATATCCCTGTTGCCTCTCCCAAAGCTACATCAAGTCAGGGGCATTTCTTGCAGTCCTTGGTCTTAGAATCCCCACGTCCGCAACTGCTGCCTACTCCTCGATTAAGTCTGAGGGGAAAAGTGTCTGAGCCAGAGGAATACGCAAGTCAGAATCAACAGCAGAATAGTTCCCAAGCGGGTCAACGGAAGCCAAGAAACAGACAATTTGTTGTACTACCAAAACTGTATGGTCAGATATTGCCAGAGTTGGTTAAGAGAAGGTTGATTGTGCCAAGGAAACCAGATCCGATCATTCCTCCATATCCACCAGGGTTTAATGCCAATGCTCAATGTGGATACCATGCTGGGGCACGGGGGCATTCAACTGAGGATTGTAAGGCGCTCCCGCACAAAGTGCAAGGTCTGATTGATGCAGGGGTCATTACTTGCACTGCAGAGGGTATGCATTTCAACTGAAGCTTCCCAAGTGAGCACTCAGGACTGCAAGGATATTATCAGAAGCAATGAGTCCAGACGGAGTCAAGCCTCATCAATGGCAATCATCAGCTTCCTTTACTGCATTTTCATATGTAGCTTTCATTTGTTTGTTTAAACAGTGTTTGCATGAAAAAAGCTTGTTTGTGTGTTGAATGATACTTTTAATGCAATGAATGTGTTGTTCTTGAAGTATTTTACTTTTATGCACTCATATCATGTTTATATGCACTGCAATACCAACTTTCTCGCTTAAACTCTTTGAGGGAGGATGATGAAGTGAAAAACGCAAAATCTTTGGTTGTGTGCTTTTGGATAAAACCCTGTTGAGGATGTACATGCATTGTTTCAAATCCCTAAACACTGGAGATATAAGGGAGATAGACCCTTGTCAACCCCGTTGAGCCTTGAAGTAGGAGTTTCTTTCGCACGAAAAAACTCTCATACTTAACCTAGGGGCAGGGTAGGCGTTAGTTAGTTTGACCGAGCGTTCAAATTTCAAAAGGAGTGTGCATCTGAGGATCCATTACCTTCTATTCCACACCATCAGGAGATTAAGGGACGTGAAACCACAATGGTTATCCCTCATCGACCAAGGAATGAGGCAGACACCACCCTTTCCAAACAAGTCAGACAACCAGTGTCACACAATTTGTTCAAAAAAAAAAGAGGAAAGAAAGAGAGCCCGCTAAGTCGAAACTTGAAAACAAGCGACTTAGGCAAAAGTTAGGGCATCCCGCTGGACTTCAAAATCGAAAAGAAATTTAAAAAAGAATCAGTCCAGGCAAAATCAGGGAAATAAAAAAAAAAGAGGCGAAAAACAAAAAGAAAGGATCAAAAGAAAATCCTCGAGCAAGAACAAAGTCGTGTGAATACGAACAAAAGACAAAAAGGGGTGACTGTTTCTCTAAAACCTCATCAGGTATCAAACCATCAGTGCATGGATTCCTTAAAGATCATGAAACCTTTTGAGAGATGAGCGTTTGTGCCGAATTAACTGAACATGGGATTGGGGAACATCATGAAGAGTGGGTGGGCACCGATAAACCTTGACCCATAAATCCTTTTTTCTCAAACCGTGAACCAGGCCACGTTACAACCCTCAAAAGTCCTAATTGAAACAGGGTTTATTCCGAAGGCGTACTCCAACGAGATAGCGTTCCTGACTCCCATGAGTTGTGCTAATAAGATTTTTATTGGTATTGCATGTGCGTATTGTTTTCCATTCAAAAATTAATGTCGCATCCCAGCCAGTGATTCGTTCATAAGGCTTGGCGATGCATTTTCAATAAAACTTTAGGTTAACACGGGTGTTGTATTAGAATTGTCATTCTCATAATAAACATTTTCTGCTTGCATGTGTTTGACATCAAAGAAGCTTACACAATGAACGTCACTCGAGAAGCTCGATCACGCCAAGCTGAGATGGTGAAAACTCCGAAGGACAGTCATGTCAATGGGTATGTGGCCAGGAGACTATGCGCAACCTGGGGGTTCCCGATGAATGGTGATAAGATGCAGCCAATCTGGAGCCGTCACATTGAAAACTCTCCCTAAAGCAGCCAAACAGGGGCAATCACGTCGATTTGACAAATCTCTGTAAGATCAATCAGGGGCAAAGTTTCTTCCAGACTTGGGGTAGGCCACCTCTAGAGCGTAAGAAGTTGTCCACTCCTGAAGACGGTTAATTGAAAACACCTCTTCAAAGTTCAAAATACTGGGGGCAGAGTATTTTCAAGTCATTACAAATCCTTTCGAGGTAATTTACTGCATGGATTATGAAGTTTGGGGCAGTTGCATCGAGATCTGATAAATCTCTCCAAGAGTTTGAAGACCCTGGGGCAGTGTGAATGCCCGGTCTTCTATAAAATCCTCTTGAGATGATTTCTTCCTTTAGACCTGGTGGTCTGGGGCAAGTGGAGAGTTCAAAGGGTCGTTGATGAACATAGAAACGGTTCAGTTTACCGTATGGCTGCAGGGTAACAAATTTGTTTTCCCCCCAGTAGAGTTTCTCTCCCCAACATTGAAAGTTCATCATCCTCAGCAGAGCTTACTATCCCCAGCAAGAGTACAGAGGATTGTTTTCCCCAGCTGAAGTCATGGTTGGTTGATTATTCCCCAGCAAGCAATCAGAAGTGGACTGCTCTGAGGTGAATGTGGAGGTGTATTGGATGTCTTTGAAAAGACTTTATTATCCCCACAAAGCCTGGTACTCACTTTCCTCAGCAGACCAGGAAGTGTAATTCTGTCAGCAACGGCATGCTCTAATTCCCAGCAGGGTGAATTCTTTCCTCCAACAGCAGGTTAAGCTCAATGATACCCCTCGGTAGGTTTCGTTGACTATTCTCCCCAGTAGAGCTACTCTCCTCAGCAGGGAAATTTCATCCTACTCAGCAGGTTGTTACTCTCCCCAGCCAGAGTACAGAGGATTATTCCCCAGCTAGAGTTGTGATTGATTTATTACCCTCTCAGCAAGCATCCAGAAGTTGATACTTCTGCATCCCCAGCAAGAGACCGATGGAATATCTTCTTTGGACAAAGAGGTTATTTCCCCACAGAGTCTCGGCACATATTTTCCTCAGCTAGTCAGGAAACGTTTTCCTCATCAGTAACAGTATGGCCTGATCCCCAACAGATGAGTAAGCTAGATGGTATCCTCTAGCAGAGTTGATGTCGTCAATCACCATCCCCTAAGCAGGTTTGCTAGTCGTGGCTGATATTCCCCAGTAGGGTGGGGGTAAAGATGTCTCCCAGCATCAGATTAAGCTCAGTAATACCCCCATGCAGGTTCGGTATTATTGATTGGTTCCTCAAGCAGAGTTTGGTAGTGATCTTCGTAGTGGTTTGTTCAACAGCGGTTGATATCCCCAGCAGGTCTTAAGTCCGATTGTTATTGGCATCCTTCAGATTCATGTTTTGAGTTCTAACTTCGGTAGAAGTCATTGGTAATCCCCAGGAAGAAAATTCTCTTTGGTTTCCATCTCTAATACTCGTCTTTATCCATCCCCCAACAGAGTGGAATTTCTTTCGGAGTTTTTCGTCTCCAGCAGAGTTTGTGATTAGGAAGTCGTTCAGTGAAATCTTCCTCAGCAGGGTCTTTTAATTCAGGAGACAATTTAGTTTGTCATCCCCGGTGGAGTTGCCTTCAGCATTTATTTTGCTGTAGCGCCTTTTTTTGCATTGCATACGCATTCTTGCATGACATCCTCCTAAATGCGTAGCATTTCCATTTTGTATGGAGCATTACGCCATAGAAAATTCAAACATATGCATTCGAATCATAAGCCAGGTTTGATATATGTTACCAGTTTCTGTCTCCAGCAGAAAGAGGGTAATTCAGGAGAGGTTGTTTGACATTACACTGCAACCAGGGATTCGTCCTTTTTACTGTTGTTCCTTCCTGTACTCCCCTACAGAGTTGTCTGTGTAGATTTCTCTTCCCCCAGCGGAGTCATCTTCTTTTCAGGTCGTAAGCCCGTTGATTCTACTTCCTGTGCATTTTCGGCTGTTATCTCAACTTTTGGTTGGTCTTCTCTTGGTTATTCCAACTTTTGGTTGGTACCCTTCGTTTATCCCAACTTTTGGTTGGTCTTCTCTTGGTTATTCCAACTTTTGGTTGGTACCCTTCGTTTATCCCAACTTTTGGTTGGTCTTCTCTTGGTTATTCCAACTTTTGGTTGGTACCCTTCGTTTATCCCAACTTTTGGTTGGTCTTCTCTTGGTTATTCCAACTTTTGGTTGGTACCCTTCGTTTATCCCAACTTTTGGTTGGTCTTCTCTTGGTTATTCCAACTTTTGGTTGGTACCCTTCGTTTATCCCAACTTTTGGTTGGTCTTCTCTTGGTTATTCCAACTTTTGGTTGGTACCCTTCGTTTATCCCAACTTTTGGTTGGTCTTCTCTTGGTTATTCCAACTTTTGGTTGGTACCCTTCGTTTATCCCAACTTTTGGTTAGTCTTCTCTTGGTTATTCCAACTTTTGGTTGGTACCCTTCGTTTATCCCAACTTTTGGTTGGTCTTCTCTTGGTTATTCCAACTTTTGGTTGGTACCCTTCGTTTATCCCAACTTTTGGTTGGTCTTCTCTTGGTTATTCCAACTTTTGGTTGGTACCCTTCGTTTATCCCAACTTTTGGTTGGTCTTCTCTTGGTTATTCCAACTTTTGGTTGGTACCCTTCGTTTATCCCAACTTTTGGTTGGTCTTCTCTTGGTTATTCCAACTTTTGGTTGGTACCCTTCGTTTATCCCAACTTTTGGTTGGTCTTCTCTTGGTTATTCCAACTTTTGGTTGGTACCCTTCGTTTATCCCAACTTTTGGTTGGTCTTCTCTTGGTTATTCCAACTTTTGGTTGGTACCCTTCGTTTATCCCAACTTTTGGTTGGTCTTCTCTTGGTTATTCCAACTTTTTGTTGGTACCCTTCGTTTATCCCAACTTTTGGTTAGTCTTCTCTTGGTTATTCCAACTTTTGGTTGGTACCCTTCGTTTATCCCAACTTTTGGTTGGTCTTCTCTTGGTTATTCCAACTTTTGGTTGGTACCCTTCGTTTATCCCAACTTTTGGTTGGTCTTCTCTTGGTTATTCCAACTTTTGGTTGATACCCTTCGTTTATCCCAACTTTTGGTCGGTCTTCTCTTGGTTATTCCAACTTTTGGTTGGTACCCTTCGTTTATCCCAACTTTTGGTCGGTCTTCTCTTGGTTATTCCAACTTTTGGTTGGTACGCTTCGTTTATCCCAACTTTTGGTTGGTCTTCTCTTGGTTATTCCAACTTTTGGTTGGTACCCTTCGTTCATCCCAACTTTTGGTTGGTCTTCTCTTGGTTATTCCAAGTTTTGGTTGGTACCCTTCGCTCATCCCAACTTTTGGTTGGTATTCTCTTGGTTATTCCAACTTTTGGTTGGTACCCTTTGTTATTCCAACTTTTGGTTGGTACCCTTTGTTATTCCAACTTTTGTTGGGTACACGCTTTGCTTTATCCCAACTATTAGTTGGTATTTTACCTGTTATTCCAACTTTTGGTTAGTACTCTTTGATATTGAGTCCACCTTCGGTTAGCAAACACTTTATTTTGTATCTCCCCGCAGGTTGCAAATTTCCAGGTTGTTTTGGTATTTAAACCCCGTGTATCCTGATTGTCTGAAAGTTGTTGCTATCATACCCTCGGATCCAAGAAGTTTGAATATGGGCAGCTGTAACACCTCAAAATTCGCCCTCTTGCTTTTAACTCTAACTAGTTTATGTTTCAATTCATTTGCATCGTCATTTCTACACGGGCATTTTTTTTCTTTTGGGCATGGGATCAAGGTATTTACCAGCAGCTCATGGTGTTATCAGTTCCAGTATCATTTGCAACAATGTTCAGAGCTAAGCAGATAGCTTCCAAAATCTTTTTGAGCATTTATTTTGCTCATTAGAGGATTTGATGATCAGAAACTCCGGCCGACAATTTTTTATCAGTTATTCAGCACCAGACAGTTGTTTTCAGCAGTTTATTCCGAGTGCGAAACACATTTCCCAGCATATTTCAAGAGTGTTTCGGTGGTGATATCCAATGGCAATTTTCAGAGGTCTATTGTGGCTCAGAACAGGTGGAACCAAGCCATTCTCCAAGTTTCCCTCCAAAAAGCGCAAGAATTCAAATTTTTCTTGTGTTAACCGATTAACACTTTGGTTAACCGATTAACCAAGGCGAAATTTGCCCAAATACCTCATTTTTTCAGCGCTGCATCTTTTTTATTCCAATTTTAATCACCAATTTCATTTTCACATCAGTAGAAGGATCTAGAGAGTTTGATTTTCCATTCAAAAATTTAAATTCTTTCCACTCCAATTCCACATTTTCCTTTCCTAATTCATTTTTCACCCCAAATTCCACCCACTTAACCTCACTCCAAACCCAAACTTAACTCCTAACCTAGGGATTATTTAAATCATTTCATTCCAAACCTCAAGGGGAAGATTCATTTTTCACTCCCAATTTTCAGAATTCTCTCAATTCTCTCTCACTTTTCACTCTCAACCTCCATTTTCAACCACACTCAAAGCTCCACATTCATAGATTCACAAATTCTTCATTGGAATTTGTGAATTCTTGAGCTAAACCTCCATCACATCCTCATTCTTGGTTCAATTCTGCAGTGGCTACTGATTTGGATCTTGGAGTAAGCTTTTGGAATTACTTTTGGAGGAGCTTTTGCTTATTTGAAGTGTTCTTGCTTGGATCTTCAAGTTTTCTTCGTAAAGCTTCATAGATCTCTGGTTTTCTTGATTGGATCCACCAATTTTCGTTCACAAATCTTACCAAAGTAATTCTCAGCTTTGTAGGTTGAGGTTTTCCTTAGATCTATACTTGATTTAACTTATTAACAACTTATTCAATGTAGATCCCTGGTTTTGCTTGTGATTTGATCCATTTGCTTGAATTTGATTCTTGATGTTGATGATTATTGGATCTAAGTGATGTTTGAATGTTGTGTTTGAGTTTAATTTTCGTGCATTGTTGATTACATGATCATTGGAGATGTTTGTATAAGTGATTTTGCTGCTGGAAGTGATTTTTCAAATTAATTGTTGCTGCTGTAACAGGGTTAATCGATTAACCAATTGCAGTACAAGTTGGTTAATCGGTTAACCAGTGTATTTTGCTGTTTCTGCTGATTTTGGAGCTGTTAATCGGTTAACACACTTGGTTAACCGATTAACATTGTTGCAGAGTGTGTTTTTTGTGTATTTTTGAGCATGTTTCGATCCCGTTTCATTTCTAATCTTCATGGATTAATATGATACATGTTTAAGGACTGTTTTGATGCTGTTGCACCTCACACCATTGTATGCACACAATTTTTCGACACGCGACTCTTGGATTTTCACCGTTTATGATCATGTTTGCATTGTTGCGTTTTTGGTGCGATGAACACATAGAACACACTTCTTGAACATGTTGATTATGACTTGTTGTTGGTGTTGCTGGAGTTTTTATCGTGAACATGATTGCTTGCACTTAACTTCATGAGATGCATGTTTTAACTTGACTTATTCATGTACCAAATGATATGCATTCTTTCATGATGATTTCAAGAGTTATTTACCATGGTTCGTGGTTTGATTGTGAACATGTTTGATTGAAGAATATATAGTGCTTAATGCATGTTTGCTTTTTCCATGAGTGAATCATTTTTGAATGCATGCTGACCTGATTTTCTACTGTTGTTTATGTGCATACATGCTGTTATATGTGCTGCTGTTTGGCCTTTTGCACCTCTTCTTGTGCTTATTTGTGTGTTGTTGTAAGTTGTCTTGCTTGTGTGCTGCCTTTTACTGCTGTTTTGGTGCAGGGGCGCTGTTGTAGCCGCTGTTTGTTTTCTTTCACTCCTTCTCTTCCCTTGAATCTCAAGACTTGTTTAAGTCTTGGATTTGCTCCCTTAGAGCTACCTAGTCCAACTTAATTTTCGATTAAGCTTGGAGTAGGATTAGCATTAAGCTTTCGTTTTGCATGCTAACTTAGGTAGATGTTCCCCTAATCCTCAACCTTAGGGCCATCTTGCATGATAACATTAGGAGCAATTAGTTTTCCCCTTAGTGTTTTCTTTTCCTTGAGTCTTCTCTTCTCATCTCAGAACCATTCTAAAACACGTAATAAGGGATAACGTGTATTGCGCATGAGCCTTGTATATGGGAAGTGAGGTATGGGGGGAACATCCCTTCATTCTTCTAGGGTACTTAGTGTACGTCCTGTTGGGGACGATATGCGACGTATTCATTCCTATGTTGTAGACTTGGGTGCAATGCAAGTTACAAACTAACTTCAATCCACTTCTTGTCATAAAAAACACAAAACAAATTCAAACCTTTTTTATCCTTTGGGATTGTTAAGTTTCAAACTCATTTTTAGAAAAGAGCACGTTATTTTCCATTTTGTCGCAAACAGTCATTGACCCTAACTGCCGGACGCGGACTTAACGTCGCTCATAAAAAACACTTAGACCTTGTTAGGTCGAACTACGACTGCTCTGATTTCCTCCTTCTTGTTAGATTGAGGATACATAGGCACAAGACGGCGATGTCTTGGCGAGCAACCTCCCCCCTTTTAGTTCGTGTTCGAACTACGTTGAGTCTGACTTTCCCATTGCACGAGGGAATACGTAGGCCTAGGACGAGCGATGTCCTACCGAGTCACTTCTTTTTCTTTTCTCCCCCGTTCCTTCGTTCTTTTCCGTTCCCGTTCCTTCTCGTTTCTAGTAGCAGTGGAGCTCCGGACGACGACACCCTTTGATCGAGACAACAAACGTGGATCCCATCGAGTACGATGGACGCGTGGGGGTGCTAATACCTTCCCCTCGCGTAACCGACTCCCTTACCCGTTTCTCTTGGTCGCGAGACCATGCTCTTTTCCTTTCCCTCAGGTTTACGCAGTGTTTCCTTTCCCTCTCTTGAGATAAATACACATTGTTGGCGACTCTGTTTCCGCGCCACTTTCGCGTTTGTACCTGGATGAAAATCCCGGGAGCGACAACTACGACATTTTGTTTTCTGCAACTGATGAAGGAATATAATGTAAGTTAGTGGGATACACTGACTCAAGTTGGTGTAGTGATGCTGAGGATCGAAAATCCACGGCTTGCTATGCGTTTATGTTAGGTGGTGCACCAGTTGCTTAGAGTTCGAGAAAGGAGTCAGTAGTGGAATTGTCGTCATGCGAAGCAGAGTACATAGCTGCTTCTCTTTGTGCGTGTTAAGCAACATGGATGGTGAACTTGGTCGAAAAGATTACAGGGAAGAGTCATGGAGCAATTACCATGAAGATCGACAGCATGTCAGCTATCAACTTAGCGAAGAATCCAATAGCACACGGTCAAAGCAAGCACATTGAAATGAGGTTCCATTATCTTTGAGAGCAGGTAGCAGAAGGGAAGATAAACTTGGAACACTGCAAGACTGAGAATCAGATTGCAGATATCATGACGAAGGGAGTGCAGGTCAAAATTTTCAGAAGACTAAGAGCCATGATGAATGTAGACAGCTTAAACATAATGAATTAGGTGGTGCGTTGAGTTGTAAATCCTTGTGTCGAAGCAGTGTAGCTCGACAGAAACAAGGAGTAGTCGAATTGTTATAATGTGTGTGTTGAGTTATAATAGTGTGTCAAATTGTCGAAGCAGGTTGCTTCACACAGGATTTTGACTTAGGTCTATTTTAGTAATGTTATCTATTTTGTGCTTTTATAGTTTTGGGCTTTGGCTTGGGGTGCAAGCCAACCTAAATCTATAAATAGGGAGAAACCCTTATTTATTTTAAGAACACATAACAGAATTCACAGTTTGCAGTTGCAAGTGAATATTGAAAGTTTCCACAGTTTGTGGGCAGAGAGAAACTCTGCAGATTTTTATTTTCTTCTCCAACGTTATTCTTTTCTCTTTCTCAACCTTTTTATTTTCATTGTCATTGTGTGATTTCTAACAATCTTGAGATCAATATTGAATAGAAGAATTCTCCATAAATTGTGATTAAATTTCCAACAATAACAATTATTTGCTTCTTAAGTTTTCTCCAATCAAAACATGATAATTAGGCATAGAACTATATCATTCACATTATTTGTCTAATTTGCATATGAATATCTAACAATATCACTACAAACTCTATTTGAATAATTAAGTGTTTTCAAATTGACCCTTTTATCATACCTCAAAATCCGAATTACAATGTTTCAATGATAAAATCAGATCTCTATTGTTTTCAATTCAATTTAACATAATATGCCATAAAATAATTTTCTAGGTTTTCAAATTTGCTTTTGTGATCCAATTTGTGTATATTGATAGTTAACAAAGTGTGGATCCTTATATTCTCAATAATTATACATGATGTTCCGTTCTTTATTTGATACTACAACAAATTATGGTTTTCTTCCTGGTCATAAACAAATATTCATATACCACTAGAAGTTTAGTCTTTCTCGACATTACGGACAACTTGGACTTCCCGATGACCTTAAACTCGCTTCTTTTATTATAAGATATCCAAAATGTATCATTCTTTGTAGGAATTGAAATGTTGATATGAAAAAAATCACGTTGCATTTTTTGTTGTGCTACTTGTGTGGATTAGAAAAAAAAAACGATAGTCATTGTTGTATAAGATGTTACTAGCAACTCTGAGTTAAGATGAAGTATTTTACTTGTAAAATAGGGAAGTATATAGTGTATATTACACGATGATGAAAAGTTAGAGAAACGAATTATATGTGAACTACGAGATTCGTTGGCATATAAAGATTTTCAAGTAGAAAAAAATTGCATAACATTGTCTTGGTAATGTTTGGTTCTTGTAACTTCCTAGATTATCTAAATCTTTTTATAACTCTAAGACGTTATAGAGCTAATGCATCAAATTGTTTTTATTTTTAGGAGCTAAAAGAAAATATTTGTGTGTTTCGTGATGTGCAGCGTTTACTACGAGAGGATTGTTCTAAAATAGACATGATTGTTTCCTACCCAACGTCGACGTTAATAGAAATACATGGAGGAGGTATTGGGTTAGGATAAAAATGACACAACACATATTTCTTTACTTTTACTATAGTCATTTTGTTTCTTAGGCGTTTCATGTAATATTATGCTTAGTTTAATATCACAATTTTGTTATTCGACTATCATCGTGACAGAAAAACTTTTCTTTTGTTTGATCATGATGTCTCTCAGTATGACTTTTCATGCAATATTGAATGCACTTGTCAGTCGTCACTTGTAGCACAACTAAATTATATGACTATTGAATATGTAGTAGTACTTTATTGATTTAATGTATAAAGTTGAGGATGGTTGATTATTCCCTACATCATGGGATATGATCATCAATTACTTTAGTTTTATTATGTATTTATGCTATGTATCTCTATATTCAAAAACCTTGTATTTATAAAAAGATCCACCATCAATACTTAAAGTACAATGTCTTATATTTGTTTATATTTTTTAAAAAGAGTAGTGACGCAATTTGTTGTTTGTTTGTCTTCTATTTCTTAATAAACTTTGTCATATATAACAGTTTCCTATAAACCTTAGCATGATATTTGGTACAACGGGAGACTTTATTTGAATACATCCAAATTTCTTATGTATGATAACTAAAATGTGGCTTTGGACAATAAACATTTCAATTTATTTCTTGAAAAAACATTTATCAATCTACCAAAGTGTAAGGTTTGCATTTTTTTCAAGGAAAATTTCACTTACCATTTACAGACACCAATTTAATTTGCAGTTTTCAATTTTCTGCACATTTATTCTAAGTTAACGTATACACTCAGTCATATGTGAGACTATACACACAATTTAGAGTACCGTATGAACTTCATGATTTAACTTTAACCATCATGTTGTCTCCTCCATACATACAACTTAGAGTGCCATAGAAACCTCATAGTTTAACTCTAAGCCTCATGCTTTCTTTCCCTTCAATACACACAACTTTGAGTACCATAGAAACCTCATGATTTAACTTTAAGCTTGATGTTTCTCTTCAATACACATAATTTAGAGTACCATAAGAACCTCATAATTTAACTATAAACCTCATGTTTTCTCTTCAATACACACAACTTAGAGTACCATAGGAACCTCATGATTTGACTCTAAGTCTCATGCTTTCTCTTCAATACACACAACTTCAAGTATCATAGGAACTTCATGATTTAACTCTAAATCTCATGCTTTCTCTTCAATAAACCCTATGATTGTGAAAATAACATAAATGACCCAATTTGGTAGTGATTATATTGAACCAAAGGTCTCAACTTCCACAGCTATAAACCAAATGACATTTTGAACTTTACTTTTTGTCTATATAAAATCCTTCCAAATCTTGAAGTTGAAATTTTTAGGCATATCTGTGTATTTTGTCAACTTTTAAAGTTCAATGTTCATTTAATTTAAAGGATTCTTAAGTTATAAGCTAACTATGTTGAGCTGTATTTTCAAGTATGGCCATTGTCAATAGTGTATTTCTACTTTAAAGATGGTTGAGCATCATTGTGTAAATCATTGTACTTTCATCATTGTGCAAATCATCATCACAATTTGGATGTACTTTCATGCCTCATCATTCTCCTCAAAGATGGTTGAGCATTCACCACAATCAAGAATTAGGGTTTTGAGCCCTCTCAGAGCACTTAGACAAAGGATCAATCAAGGAATGGCATGATCTTCAACTTTTCTAACCTCTCAAACACCTATAATGGATCAAGAGGACTCCCACATCAAGAATCAAGCCCAATGTTGCAACATTCCAAGTGGATCAAGCCTCGAGATCGTCAGTGTCACCAAATTAAGGTTTTTGGTCGACTGAGGCCTCCAGATGAAAATTTTCCTCTGGGCATGAGCCAATGCTTCAAAGAACAACTTAAGATACTCCAAGGGACCTCATGGACCCAATCATCAAGTCAATTTAGCCTCAGGGGATGCATTCATAACAAATCAGGAATTAGGGTTTCTTGACCTAATTCACCCCTAAGTTGACTTTTGGAGCAAGGCATGAGCCAAGACCTCAAGACATGATTTGAGGACCTCAAATACACCACATTGATCCATTTGCAACAATGGATTAACCCAAGAATCTTGGTTCACAAGTTTCAATTTCACCAGGACCACACTTAGGGTTTTTGAAGAAAAAGTCAACTATACCTTTGACTTTTGACCAGGACATGCTCCCAAACCTTGGGACATGGTTCAATACACCCTATAACACCTATGGAATCCATCCATTAGGTTTGATTTAGGTCAAGGACTTGATTTCACAAAGGATCGGACAGTTTGGATTTCATCCGATAAAAAGTCAATTGTGCATAAAATCAAGTTTGACTTTTTGGAATTTTTCACAAATATGGTTCCCCTAAGTCAAAAATAATGTTAATATATGGTATTGACCATCATTCATCAAGAAAAATCAATAAAAGTGAGGTTTCTTGCAAAAGGGGCAACCTTGAGAAACCAAAATTTTTCTAAGTTATGAAACAAAATGGCTTTGGTACCAACTTTGCAAGGTCATAACTCCTAAACCACAAGGCCTTTTTCTCCTATTCAAAGGTCAAATGAAAGTCCATCTGACATAATTTAAAAATGTCAACTACAAGAGATTCCAAATCCTCATGGATTTTGAGTTATGGATTGATCAAAATCACAAAAAGAAAAAATGGCCACTTTTTCCAACACTTAGTGAAATTTTCAAAAAGTCAAAATCTGCCTTACTTTTTCCAAAATGTAGGGGCATTTTTCACCTTGATCTAAGCTAAACCAGGTCCAAGGGTGAACATCAAAGTTGAAGTATGCCATGAGGGCTTTCCAACAAGTACCAGATCATCTCCAAATTCAATTTTAGTAGAGAGATACAACCTTGGAACATGGCATCATGAACTGATTTTTACAAGGCAGATTTTGTGCATTTCCTCGATTTGGCCAAATCAGATAACTTCAAGCCTTGTCATCTATTTGGACACATCAGAGGATAAAATTCAGGGGGAATAATCTGATCCCAAAGCCTTCCAAGTCCAAGAATCTACACATAGCCATAACAAACCTAAAAAGGCTAAAAAGTGAAAAAGACTCCAATTTTGTTTCCAAGCATTTAATGGATGCATCAAAGTGGCATGGACTGACACATTCCTAACTGAATGAGTCAAGAATCTGCACTGAATCAAAGAACCATAGGCCTGTGCCCTAACCTTAAGTCAATGGCTAGAGGAGACTAAAGATTCCCTTGGATCAACATTGGCCAAAGGCCTGTACCAGCTGCCATTCACTACTGCTTGCAAAATAACTTGTTGTACTATAAATAGAGCTCATTTGTGCTCAGTTTGAGTACACCAAAGCACTACAACTGATGTTTTCCTTAAAATATCTCTCTTTAGGCCAAAATGCCTTCTTTTACAAGTCATCTCTGAGTTTTTGAGTTAGAGAGCAATTCCACCACAGCTCATGATCCAAACACATTCAATATGTCATATCTAAGCTGTCTAAACACTCACCTTTGATCTGAAACACCAAAATCAGAAAGTCAACCTCCAAAACCTCAAAAATTGACTTTTCTGCATTTTTCAAGCCATGTCTTGATTCAGTCACTTCCAAAACCAAACAAGGCCTCAAACATACTCCAAATATCATCCTCAAACTGTCTCAATTGGTTCCCCTCATCTGGAACACCATTTGAGGGAGTTGCCATATTGGTCACTTTTGCCCCTTTTGCAAGAAAGAGCTAAAACTTGTTCTTAAGGATTCCAGCTGGTTTTGATCATCCTAAAAGCTTCTAAGGGATCAATCAAGAGTGTCCAAAGCATTGGATTACTTCTGGCATAAGGATCTTGACAGTTAGCACAAGAAGCTCCAAGAGGTAAGTGCATGACAACTTGAACTCTTTGAATTATGCATTGCTTTGAAGTCCACTGATCATAAACATCTCATACATATCATATATGTTATGTTTGAACCAATTCACCTTGTTATTAGTGTGTATATGATGTTTTAGCATAGAACATACAAAATTTGGCCTATTTTGAAACCACTATCGGGTTTTAAAATAGGGACATCTTCTGAAAATTCCAAGGGCACCATTGGATTCCTCATGAAATTCTAGGTCAGATGCACCTAAATTTTGTCCCAATCCATGGAGAAATGAGCAAGTTACAGCCTTCATGCAAATCCACCATGACTTGGTTTCTTGCCTTGGCCAGGCCTAGAAACCAGGCCACCCTTATGTATTTATGGGGTGGTTTTGATACACGGATGTATCACCCCCAGTGGTAGCGCGCGCATATGTTTGTCTTGGAGGTCATGGGTTCAAACCCCATCCAGACCTTTTTTGCTACCCTTCCATATTTTTGCTATTTTTAATATTTTTATGGTTTTTGTTAATTAATTCAAAAATTAATTTCTCTCTCAATTTTAATTATTTTTTATTGGTTCTTTTTTTGAAAGTTCACAAAAATATTAAAATATTTTATTCCATGAAAATTTCACCAAAATATTATATATTTCATATATTTAGTATTTTTGTAAAAAATTATGTTTTATTTGTTGTTTTAACACTTAAAATATTTCTTTCTCTTGATTTTTCAAATTCAAATAATTTTCAAATCATTCTATGAATGGAAAATGATTTTTCAAACATTAATCCAAGATCACCACTTGTTTTTTCACACATGTTTGATAATTTTGATCATTTTAATTGAATTTTTATTCAATTAAAATATATTTAAATTAAATTAGGTTTTTGATCATTATCACCCTAACAAATCTTTTTCAAAACACTCATGGGCCTCTAATAGAGTGTAAGACCCAATCCTTGTTGTACATAAACCTTTTTGGGCCTCAGTCATTGTATAAGTCCCACTGCGATCTCAGAAAATCTCGGCGCAATCGTCGCCTTTTAAACAAAAACCATCTGGGCCTCTCCTTGAGTTGTAAGCCTCATCTCTTGTAAAAAAAATAAACTTTGGGCCTCTAATAGAGTGTAAGACCCAATCCCTTATAAATATAAATCTTTTTGGGCCTCAGTCATTGTATAAGTTCCACTGCGATTTTAGAAAATCTCGGCGCGATCGCCATTTCAAAACAAAAATCATCTGGGCCTACCTTTGAGTTGTAAGTCCCATTTCTTTTCTTTTTTCAAACACTTTGGGCCTCTCCTTGAGTTGTAAGACCCATCCCTTTGTATAGGAAACCTTTGTTGGGCCTCAGTCATTGTATAAGTCTCGATACAATTTTCAGATCAACGGTGCGATCACTGTTATATCTGGGCCTCTCCTTGAGTATAAGCCCCAACAATCTTTTCAAAAGGTACTTCCCTTTTGATTTAGGTTCAAATCCATAGTTGTTATCAAAACTTTCTTTAATTTCTTGAACAACTAACCATACAGTTGTTACAATTGAAGCTTGCTCTCCTGTAAGTTTTAAATAGCTTTCTTTTACTACTTGTCATATATATATAACTGTATTTCTGGAAGCTTGCTCACCTGTAAGTCATTTTTTCATTCTTTTAAATACTTGTCATATATATATATAACTGTATTGCTGGAAGCTTGCTCACCTGTAAGTCCTTCTTTCATCTCTTTTAAATACTTGTCATATATCAAATGTATATATAGTTGTATATCTGCTTAGAGTTTTCCCCAGAACCTAAGTCTAGAATTAGGTAAAGCCAGTTGGTCACTCTTAAATACAGTCAAAACTAGTTCCCCATAAGAATTTCCAGATACAGTCTTGCCATCTCTTGGGCTTAAACAATATGGAACAAAGAGAAAGGCATTATTCCCGGTGAAACTTTTCTCAGACTATCACTATTAAAAATTGTCAAAGAAGTTCATTTCCCCATAGAGGATTAATTCCCGGTGAAACCTCTCTTGAATTTCTTCAAACCCTAGAATTGTTCATTAAAGAAAAGATTATTCCTGGTGAAACTTTTCTTGAACTTTTCTTAGGTTTGGACCCACAAGCTTACTAAAAGCATCCCCTGCCTCCTCTTGGGATTTATACAAGGACCCTCCGACTTCTTAGAAGTTCTCATGCCTCCTCTTGGGCTTAATACAAGGACCTTGAAGACCTCTTAAAGGTATAGGACAAAACTTAGTCATCCTTGCTAGAGTAGTCTTTCCAGAGTCAAAACCTCAGACCAATTTAGGGTTGATTCTCATCCCTTAAAACACCAGCCTCCTCTTGGGCATCGTACAAAGATAAACTCTTCCATACCAGTAGACTTGGACAGTCTAATCTCCTCTTGGATCTCAAAGACATTCTCAAGTTTCTTACCAATACAGGAGAAACCCTTGTCATTTAATAAATCTCCAGTAGAGTTGAAACCTCGGTAGGTTCAAAAACTCAAACTTTCTTCCAAATTTCTCCAGCCAGGGTCAGCTTACCATCAGTATAACACTATCCCAAATCAGAACCTCAAGGCATCTGATATCTCAACTCTTCTGTAACCCTCAGCAAAAGTTGATTCCCCATTTTGGACCTGCCCAGATCTCAATAACCCTCAGCAGAAGTCAGCCTCCTCTTAGGCTTTGTATAATGATTTTCCTCAGCAGAATTAGCCCCAACAGCACCCTTTTGTTGATTCAATCTCCTTTCTTAAAACACTCTCTTGTTGAGTTAACCCTTTTTAGCCTCAATCTTGGGCTTTGTACAAGACAAACAAAGCACTCTCTTGTTGAGTCAATCACCTTAAGGCACTCTCTTGTTGAGTCCACCTTTTTTAGCCTCCTCTTAGGCTTTGTATAATGATTTTTCCCCAGCTTTTTCAGCCTCAATCTTGGGCTTTGTACAAGACACCATAAACACTCTCTTGTTGAGTCAATCACCTTTCCACACTCTCTTGTTGAGTCAGTGGTACAAAACATAAACATTCTCTTGTTGAGTCATTCCTTTAGCCTCACTCTTGGGCTTTGTACAAGACATATATAAACTTTCTCCACCAAAGTCAAAATCTTCATAACCTTCTCTTAAGCTCTTGATAAATATCTTCCCCCATCAAAGTTAATTCCTCCCAGCCTTCTTTTAGGCTTTGAGAATTAATATCCCTAAGCGGAGTCAATCTTCTTTCAGCCACAATCTTAGGCTTTGTACAAGACACCTGAAATATCCTCAGCTGAGTCACTCTCTTTTCAGCCTCAATCTTGGGCTTTGTACAAGACACCCAAATAAAACACTCTCTTGTTGAGTCAGTCTCATTTCAGCCTCAATCTTGGGCTTTGTACAAGACACATATAAATCTCCCTAAGCAGAGTCAATCCTCTCTTTAGCCTCAATCTTGGGCTTTGTACAAGACAAATCATACTCTCCAGCAGAGTTTCCCCTTTTATCCTCAATCTTGGGCTTTGTACAAGATGGACGAAATATTTCCCCGGAAAAGTCAACTTCTAGCCTCCTCTTAGGCTTTGTATAATGATATCCCCCAAAGATTCAGTCTCTTTTTAGCCTCAATCTTGGGCTTTGTACAAGACAAATAAACACTCTCTTATTGAGTCAGTCTTTTCCAGCCTCCTCTTAGGCTTTGTATAAGGATTTCCCCAGTGGAGTCAATCTATCTCTTAGCTTCAACCTCGGGCTTTGATCAAGGCACACAAAAAACCAAAACGCCCTCAGAGGAAATCAAAAATCTCTCTGTAGGAAGATACTTCTCTGTACAATCACATATCAAAACAAATAAATCAAACAAACCCAAATCTCAGATAACTATTGTAAGTGGCACACTTGTCGTTTCAAATATCCAAGTTATCGTCCATCTCTTATCCTGGTAAAACTTCATCTTTCATCTAATTGCTGTAAGTGGCAAGCCTCTGAATTATTTACATCCACGCCACTGTCCCTCTCTTAGCATGAAAGACTCCTAAGGAAAAATGGCATTGCTCAACACTGAGTTAAAGTTTTCTCCTTCAAGACAAATTCCCTATAAAGGAAATTATGGCATTGCTGGATTATCATATCCCAGTTAAAGTAACCCTCCTTTATAATTAGTCACCCAACAGTTGTGATAAACAGATGAGATGTCTCCCTTTAGAGATGACAAATTCTCTCTCAGTCAAACCTTTTAGCTTCAATCTTGGGCTTTGAACAAGACACCAAAACAAACATCTTTTCCTCCCATAAAATATGAGGAACTACGATTGCTTTGATTTCCTGTTTCTTTAAACGGGAATACGTAGGCATAAGATTGTGAAATCTTAGCGAGCATACCAATCAAAAACTCTAGGTCCAGTACCTTCACATACCAATCAAAAACTCAGGTCCAGTACCTCACCAAAATCATCAAAAACTCTCTCTCTCTCTCTCTCTCTCTCTCTCAAAAACCTCCCAAAGAAGAAACTTTCCCAATCAACAGATAAACACCATCAAGTATAAAAGCAGAACCTATTGCTAACAACCTGTGGATAACCACATATAGGATGGGTAACTGACAACTCCCCATTGTATAACCTGACCCCGAACTCCCCGAATCTCTTAAGCGTTTGTTCAATTAAACATTCGCGTGCAAGGTTAGTTTTAGATAGCTTCCTTTTCCCTTCCAGCTTCACGGGATAAATAAGAAATCAGAAAGTAGCACACCACTCCTACCATTGCGGTGAGGAGAAACCCATGGCGATAAGGTGGTTGCGTCACCGACAAAAATCGCACGCTACAAAAGTTTTGTCTTGTTTTAACCAAATTTTTAAAAGGTCATGTTAGTATTAGTTTGTTTAATCATGATTGATTTATTATGTTTAAGTGTAGCTATTTTTGAGGATGAATTTATACTTTAAAACTACTTTTTGAATCAAAACTTTTAAAGATCTTTAAACATTAGTTAAACCATTATTAATTTACTATTTTCAAATATAATCATTATTAATTGTCACTTTTTGTCATAAAAATAATTAAAATAATCACTAGATGATGTATTTTGATATGTATTGACAAGTATTTTTTTTAGAGGGTTTCTTAATACACCACCCATGTTTCTTAAACACCACGTGAAATTTCGTTTTTGCCCCCAATTTCAGGATGTGCAAATTCGGACGCACCGTATTTTTAAAAAATTTCAGTTTTTTCTGGATGTGCACATCCGGAAGAATTCCTGATCTGCAAATCCGGAAAAAATCAAAAGAATTCCATAAAATTATTTACTTCTAAATATAATTAAATCCAATATAATTAAAATCCAACATAATTAAAATTAATATGATTTTTTCAATATAATTAAATCCAATTTAATTAAATCCAATATAATTAAAATTAATGTGATTTTTTTCTAAATGATTAATATGGTATTTACTTCTAAATTATTATTTTTTATATTGAAAAAATTAATTTAATTATATTGGATTTAAAATTATATGGTATTTACTTCTAAAATTGGATTTAATTATATTGGTATTTAAAATTATATGGTATTTACTTCTAAATTATATGGTATTTGCTTCTAAATTATAATTAAAATTATATGGTATTTACTTCTAAAATTAATTTAATTATATTGGATTTAATTATATTGAAAAAATCATATTAATTTTAATTATATTGGATTTTAATTATATTGGATTTAATTATATTGAAAAAATGATATTAATTTTAATTATATTGGATTTAATTATATTTAAAAGAATGATTTTATGGAATTCTTTTGATTTTTTCCGGATTTGCAGATAAGGAATTCTTCCGGATGTGTTCATCCGAAAAAAACTGAAAAATTTTAAAAAAACGGTGAGTCCGGATTTGCACATCCGGAACGCAAGGGTATTTTCGTCAACATGCATGGTGTCTAAGAAGGTTGGGTGGTGTGGTAAGAAATTTCCTTTTTTTAAGTATTGACATTTTTGGACGTGCTTAGGGCTGGAAATGAGTCGAGTCGAGTCGAACTCGCCTTAGCTCAGTTCGACTCGTTAAGAATTAGCCGAGTTCGAGTTCGAGTTCGAGTTCATCACGAACTTTTTTTCAGCTCAAACTCGACTCGTTAAGAATTGGTCGAGTTCGAGTTCGAGTTCATCACGAATTTTTTTTTAGGTCAAACTCGACTTGTTAGAAGTTCACGAATATCTCGGTTCAACTCGTTAGGTTTATCTTGTTAGGTTCAACTCACTTATTTCACAGACGTAAAAGTAATTTTTTAAAGTCTATTATATATATATATATATATATACATATATATATATATATATATATATATATATATATATATATATATGGGTTTAATGGTAGTGCACTGACAGTGTAAAAAAGTTTTACACTGTCATCCAATAAAAACTTAACGTTTTGCCATGTCATATAAATTTTTTAAAAAATACAGTCTGACTTGGCGGGATTCATGGTCGTGATTGGTTGACAGTGTAAAATTTTTTTACACTGTTAGTGCATCACCTATTTTCTCTCTCTCTCTCTCTCTCTCTCTCTCTCTCTCTCTATATATATATATATATATATATATATATATATATATATATATATATATATATATATATATATATTTGACATTTTAAATTAATATTTTTTAAATAAAAAATATAGAAATAAAATAAAAATTATAAGATTGAAATTTATACGATGTTAATTTTATTTGTATAATTATTCGTAGAAATATTTTACTCACTTGAGAATATAAGTTATCAATTAAAACCGTTAGATTAAAAGAAAATATGAGACTAAGATTTAGAACAAATCTTTAAACCTACTCTTAAAGACAATATAATATATCTCATATATAATCGAATTGACTCATGAACCTAACGAGTCGAACTATGTATAGTTCAAGTTCAGATCATTTAGTTAACGAACTTAGTTTTTAGCTCATATTCAGCTCATTTGGTTCATGAACCTAGTTCAACGATTTAATTTTCGAATCGAGTTTCGAACTATTTTCGAGTTGGTTTAGTTCATTGTCAGCCCTAGACATGCTTCAAAGATGGATTAACATTGTAGGATCTTTTCCCATTTATATCAGATTTAGTAGAATCATGTAATAAAGAATCAAAAGACACACCATCTTTCCCCATTTATATGAAATTCATAATCATTTTCGAATTAATTTAGAATTGGTTTTAAATGCAATTTGATTTTAATTCAAATTATTTAATTAAATTTAAAAAATAACTTTTATTCATAAAAATAAACAACTATACTTGTTTTTGAAAAATAACTGTTTTAGTTAAATAAAAAATTTATTCCAAAATTATTTTAAGTAATATTTTTTCTTCAAAAAATTAAAAAAAAAAATTCCGAAAAACAAAAAAAAAATCTGAAAATAAGTAATTTTTTTTATTCCAAAAATTAAAAAATATTTTTTTTGAAAGTAAAAATTATTTTTTTCAGATAATTAGCAAAAATTAATTTTGTGAAAATAAAAAATAAGTATTTTGAAAAAAAAATCTTATTTTGTGCTAAAGAGAATTTTTTCCTAAAAATAAAAATGTATTCCAAAAATAAAAATTATTTTTTTAAATAAAAATTAAAAATTTCTGAAAAAATATATTTTTTTAATCAAGGAAAATATATTAATTCAAAAAAACTATACAAACAAGGGATCCAACCACAACAAAAACTAACTTTACATCATTAAACTAGCTAGGTGGCTCTTTTTTTTTTTACTTTGCCACCCTATTTAGTAAAAAAAAATATTTCTTCTAAAATAAATAAAGTTTTTTCCGAATATAGTTTTTTATTCGAAAATAATAAAAAAAATTCTACAATTTTTTATTTTGAAATAGAAATTATGAATTTTTTAAATTGATTTTTTATGAAATTTGAAAAAATTAATTTTAAAAGAATTCAATATATAAAATTGATTTATAATATATAAATGATGAACTATGAAAACCGGTGTATATTTTTAGATATCAAAATGGATATCCAATTTTATATTTTAACATTTGGATTGATTTTTAAAAATTAAAATATTTTAAATACCAATTTAATTAAGAATAACAAGTTTTTTTACACCTTTACTTATTTATATTTCATATAATGAATAATTAAAAGACTCTCATCGCATTTTTGTCAAGTGAATGCTTAAGGATCAACTACCTACCTATAATTGAAGCATACCACTTAAAACTTTTAATTACCCTTTATGTTATGAAAAACGATACCTTGAAACAAAATATTAACGGTTTCTTTATGGGCAAGAAACACGCAAGGGTTAGGGTTAACGAGGTAAAACAACTGAAACCCTATTATGGTTCACAAAGGAAGAGAAAAGAGGAGGAAGAATAGAGAATTGGTTAAATCTGTTTTACTATTCACTTTCTCAATAGGGTTCAAAGATTACAAGTGAATACCAACAATTAACCTCTCTCAACCTAATAAGGTTTTGTCACACTTAGGAAAAGAGACTAGTATGTTATTTATAATAAACCTAACATACTAAACTAATGGCTTTTTAACAATTACCCATTACAAGCTAACTTAGGGTACAAGCTAACTTAAACAATTGGATCCATAACACAAGGCCCAATTCGATCTCCTACATACTAGAACACAATTCGACTACATCATGTAGGTCTTCGACAACAGCATGTGAGCGAACTTCGACGGCATGCTAAAACTAGAGTTCGATCCAATATCTCACAAATCTCCACCTTGGATCTAACTCTATATCCTCAGGAAATAAACTAGCTTTCTTCATGCAGTTTTGTCAACTGCATACAGTGGAAAAACTTGCAACTGGGCAACGTCTTAGTGATCATATCAGCAGCATTATGATCTGTCGAAACCTTCAGCACTTGGACTTCTCCACGCTCGATTATCCCTCTGAAGAAATGCAGCCTCACATCAATGTGCTTGGTTCGCTCATGATAGGCTGAATTCTTCGACAGGTGTATTGCACTTTGACTATCACATTTAACAGTGATAACTGGACCTTGTAGTTTCAGCTCCTTTGCAAAACCTTCAAGCCACAATGCTTCCTTTACAGCTTCAGTTAGGGAGATATATTCCGCTTCAGTGGTTGATAAGGCAACAACCTTCTGAAGTGTTGCTTTCCAACTGATTGTTGTCCCAAACATAATGAACATATATCCAGAAATAGATTTTCTGGAATCCATACAACCTGCATAATCAGAGTCGACATATCCTACGATTGATGCTTTATTATCTTCACCCAAGGATCCACCATAAATTAGGACTCTATTCAGAGACCCATTTATGTACCTTAAAATCCACTTCAATGCTTGCCAGTGAGCCTTTCTAGGATTCACCATGTACCTGCTTACAAGACTTACTGCATATGCTATGTCAGGTCTAGTACAGACCATAACATACATCAAAGAACCCACTATATTAGCATATAGAATGCTATTCATATAGGATTTTTCGACATTAGTACTGGGACACTGATCTATACTCAACTTGAATTGAGGGTTTGTCGGAGTCACAACAGGCTTTGAATTCGACATACCATACTTTTCGAGAATCTTCCGTAGGTATGCCTCTTGAGATAAGCATAATTTCGACTGCTTTCTATCTCTTCGGATGTCAATCCCAAGAATCCTGGATGCAACTCCCAGATCCTTTATGTCGAACTCTTTATTGAGTTCAGACTTCACCCTCATTACATCTTCAACATTGTTGTTTGCTATTAGAATATCATCCACATAAAGCAACAAAATAACAAATGAATTACCAGGTCGAAATCTGAAGTAAACATAGTGGTCGAACTGACTTCTAATGAAACTTATGCGTGGAGGAGATTATTTCACTCCATATAAAGATTTCTTCAGCTTGCACACATAATATTCCTTCCCCTTTTCAACATACCCTTCAGGTTGCCTCATCAGGATTGTTTCATCTAGATCACCATACATGAACGCAGTCTTCACATCCATCTGTTCCAGTTCAAGATCAATGTAAAGTGGAAGTTGTGCTACTGCAAGTGACTCCATAAATCAGAAACACAAGGTGCTTGAACTTTTGGTCAATAAAAACGAAATGGCTAGAACAGAAAGTAATGAACAATGCAACAATGGACAAGAAAATAGAGCTCAATCCCAAAAGAATCTTCCTTTCTAGACAACGTTAATTAAACCACGAATGAAGCATTGGACCTAATAAACTTATAAAAGGTTAAAGAAAAATGGAATAACTTAGGGTCATTTGTCATGCACAAAGATCTTTATATACAACATAAGTAGGAAATCCAATCTTAAAGAATGAAAGTGTTGTGAATCTTGTTGTGAGTTACGACAAAATTCTATATCAATTTGTGAGGCAAAGAACAATAACAACCAAAATAAATGGTCTTCAGCAATAATAATCCGTACACAGATAATATAATAGAATAAGGCAAGGAAAAACAGAATGTTTGTTTACCCAGTTCGATCAAACGATCTACTCTGGGAAAGAGCAGCTCTCCAATTCAATATACTCAGAAAGTTGTTACAAGAGATTACAGACGAGTTACAAGAAAATAACCTTCGCCTCCAAGTTCTCAAGAACAAACCTATTTTCTACCCAAGTGTTTCCCAACCTCTCCAACTCTCAATATATGAATCACTCAAACCCAAGGTGTAACAGTGTTTCACAGTAACCTTAAACAACTCCAAAGGTTTCCCTAAACCTTTGCTTTTCTAAGGTTTTCCTTGTGAATAGCTGAAACCCTATGTTATGCCTTTAAACCCTTGCTCTCCCTTGTTGGTGTAAACTCTACGATTGTCACACACCAAGTATATAAGAGATACATATTTATAATAGCAAATACCTAACAAACAAAGCCCAAAATCACATGGATCCATTGACCGAATCGAAAAAGCCCGAAAACTCACAAACACTATTCATCGCACGGACAACACTATTCACCGCACGGGCGTCACTATTCATCCGTATGGATAACACTATTCAACGACCGATTTTTTTCCTTGGCTTTTCGTCCGACTTTCTAAAACTTCTGTTTTTCTCGGTAAATGCAATCTCCAAAATATGTTTTCTTTCTCTTCATCAACAAAGGTTTTAAGGCATATTTACAATAATATCCACCTTGATTTTAAACTGTGTTGATACCAATTTAACAATCAACAACATTGCTGCTTTCTACCAAGTTGAAACTTTAATCAATAACTTTGATCAAATTCAAGCAACCCTTGAATCTTGATCTCGCAACTTGCATCCACTTATTCCATATTGGCTTTTTCTGCCTAGGTAATTTAACAAGCCTACAAGTATGATTTTTTAACCATCCTTGACTCCACCTGTTTTCAAATGCCTCCCTTAAGGTTTTTCTTCTTTTATTTTGCAGTCCTTCAGCCACATTAAAAACATAATAATCAAGGCTAGCATAACCGTCCCTTTGAGATGCTACAATAACCCTCCTTACCTTATCAAGAGTTAAATGATAATCAGAGATCTCTGTAACCATTTCCTCACTACTGCTAGCATCCATAGTAGGAAACTCTACCTCAAACTGAGTTCTCTCCGTTATAGTTTCTCCCAGGTTTCTCCCTTGTTTTTCGCTATTGTTCTTCTGAAGAAATTCTCTACCAACCAAGTAAGCTGTTTTAACCTCAGCTCTTCCCCAAAAACTCAATAACAGCTCAGTGGTAACATGCATTTTTATCCCTTGATTTATGCAAAATTCATTGTACTCCTCTGAAACTTTCTCAAGGCATTCATAACGCCTTAAACTCAAATCCCATAGCTCTTCCTCGTCATGATAACCTCTACTAGTTAACGATGAATGAATAATATCATTTGAACCTTCTAAAATATATAGACCACATATTTTAGACCCTTTAGCAATAATCAATTCATCACGCGAAATCTTCAACACTCCACGTTCAACTCTAGTACAATAGCCTAGATCATCAAACATACTTATAGATAACAAATTTCCCTTGAGTTCTGGAACATACCTCACATTGTGAATAAGAAGTTCACGATCATTAAACATTTTAAATCTGACCATACCAATACCATGAACCTTGCATGCCTTATTATTACCAAGGCGAACTACTCCACCTTGCACCATCTTCAAAGTTTCAAAGTATTCTATTCTTGGACACATGTGATAAGAGCAACCTGAGTCAATGACACAACTATCTTCAATTTCTAAACTCGATACTACTAGTGCTTCGGCATCCTCGTAACTTTCCTCACCCAATGTAACTACAGCTTGAACATAATCTTCATTGACCTTTCTTTCAAGACAATCCCTTTTAAAGTGACCGATTTTCTGACAATTAAAACATTTTACCTTTGACTTGTCAGACCTATTTGATTTGGACACCCCTTTACTCTCACCTCCTCCTCTTGACACGTTTAAGCCTTCACCACTATCTTCAATCTTCAAATCTTTCAACTTTGAAAATTCTTTCACCGTTGTCTGGACTTCATCCAAAGTAATAGTACCTTCCTTACCATAAAGAAGGGCATCCTTAAAGTGCTCAAAGGATCTGGGTAATGAAGTCAACAGGAGCAAAGCCCTGTCCTAATCATCAATCTTCACTTCAATATTCTCAAGATAATCGATAATCTTGTGAAATTCTATGAGTTGCTCAACTATGGATTTATTCTCCACCATTCGAAATGAATAGAGTTGTTGTTTCAGATACAACTTGTGAGCCAAAGACTTTGTCATATACAATGATTCAAGTTTTGCCCACATAGCAACCGTAGTTTACTCCCTAGCGACTTCTCTTAGAACTTTATCCCCGAGGCACAAGATAATGGCACTCCTGGCCTTATCCACCATCTCGGTCTTCTGTACCTGTGTAAGCCCTACAGGCATCAATGCTTCACTCTTCAAAGCATCGATACACTTATCTTGAATTAAAATTGCTTGCATCTTAATTTTCCACAACCCGAAGTCGTTGTTACTGGAAAATTTCTCGATCTTCCATCTACTAACCATGGTGCTCACTTGTCAACAATATCTCTTTGCTCCACGCTCACCGCACCACTTGTTGTGAATCTTGTTTTGAATTACGACAAAATTCAATAACAATTTGTGAGGCAAAGAACAATAGCAAGCAAAATAAATGGTCTTCAACAATAATAATTCGTACACAGATAATATAACAGAATAAGGCAAGGAAAAATAGAAGGTTTGTTTACCCAGCTCGATCAAACGATCTACTCTGGGGAGAGAGCGGCTCTCCAATTCACTATACTCAGAAAGTTGTTACAAGAGATTACAGATGAGTTACAAGAAAATAGCCTTCGCCTTCAGGTTCCCAAGAACAACCCTATTTTCTACCCAAGAGTTTCCCAACTTCTCCAACTCTCAATATATGAATCACTCATACCTAAGGTGTAACAGTGTTTCACAATAACCTTAAACAGCTCCCAAGGTTTCCCTAAACCTTTGCTTTTCTAAGGTTTTCCTTGTCAATAGCTAAAACCCTATGCTATGTGTAACGCCGATTTTTGTTAGATTTATTTAATCGAGTCGATTTAATTATTTTTGTTTTTATATTATTTTATTCTTGGTTTTTATTTGGTAAATATGTTATGTTTATCGTTATTATGTTTTATCGCGTTTTGGGAACGTTTGCGAGGAATTGAGTGTAGGGGTATTTTGGTCATTTTGCTTGGTTAGATATTATTGTTTTTCATTAAATAGAAACATAGAAATTAGAAAGAGAGAAAAAAAGAAAGAGAAGAGAAAAGGAGAGGGAGAAGAAGAAAAAGAGGAAAACTTGGAGTGTAAGAAATCGATTCAACCGACATTTCAAAGCACGATTAATCGGGTAAGGGTGCGAAACTCGATTACTATATGCTTGTGTATGAATATGTATGTGTGTGTTTGAATGTTCTCTTGCTTTTCCTAGTTTTTTCAATTCTAGGTTGAAATGAGAAAAATGAATAGAAATCTATGTTTTCACGGTCGGAAATCGATATAAACTGTGTTGAATGATCACACTATGCATATGAACATTTGTTGATACTTGTTATGCTGTTTGGAACTGATTTGAGATGAAAATGGTGATTTTGGGAAGGACTATCGAAGGGTTATTTTTCTGAAAATCGCAGTGCGCGCTTAGCGCGCAGACGCTCGCTTAGCGCGGTCGGGAGAATTTGCAACCTCTCCAGGTAGTGAGGAGCGCGCTTAGCACGGGGTGGAGCCCGCTTAGCGCGACCTGGAGCAAAAATAAAACTTGTTTTTTTTCTAAAATCCATAACTTTTGATCCGCAACTCAGATCGAGACGTTCTTAGTACCGTTGGAAAGCTAATGAGATGTTCTTTCTTATAAAAATGGTTTTGGGATTAGTGGCCGATTTAATTGTGTCAGGAATTTGGAAACGTGTCATTTTGTCGACTTTTATCGTCGTAATTGTGTGCGATTGATGTGTTATCATGTGATATGCTCTTGATATATATCGTATAGCTTGTGTGCTATTATATGATGTGAATGCATGTGATGAAATGTTGTGATGATGGTTTGTGGCCTTATGGCAAATAAATGCATTGTTTTGGGTTTGATTGCAATGCATGATTATTGATGTTGAGATGGTTCACATGGTTGTATATATGTATGCATTGGATTGTCATGGGTCAATTATATGCCAAGCATCATGATATGCATCTTGTGATGTCGTGTGCCCTTGTGGGGTGTGAGCGATGAAACAATTCCAGAGGGAATCTGCTGTAACGGTCGTGTGCCTTATACAAAGAGGACCTAAAGCGACGTTATAGACGATCGTGTGCCTTATACAAAGAGGACCTAAAGCGATCGGATCGTGTGCATTATGCAAAGAGGACCTAAAGCGATCCATAAACGTCGTGTGCCTTATACAAAGAGGACCTAAAGCGACGGGGAACATCGTTTGCCCGACGGGGAGTTACACTAAGTAACAAGCGATGATTCCAATAATTCCTGAGTGAATTAATGATGAAAATGATGGATGGAATGGTACCGCATGCATAGAGTCGTTGTGTCGGTCTCTGTGCATTTGCATAAGTCATGAATGGATTGATTATGTGTGGAAAAGTGTGAATGGGATTGATGAGTTGATATATATATTGGTGATAAATGTGTTGAGCATGATTGATATGCCTTTGTGATGGATGCATTAGTTATGAATTGTTTTGGTTTGTACTTGAACTATGGTGTACGTTGTGGTGAGAATGTTTTGCATGTGTATTTCGTGTTATTACATAATTGTATGCAACTATATTATAATTGTGTTTCTCACCCTTCTGCTGTTTTGAATGCTCTATGAGGCATTGCAGATTAGATGCTGGAGGTCTTTTTGTGAAGATTATGTCTTCATTCTTTTGTCGGTCGGCTCTGATATGTGGCACCGGGTAGTCGGGGAGATCGTTATGTGATTATGTGTATATATATCTTTTTGGATTGTACATGTATGATTCTGTATATGGCAGACAAACTTTTATGTTTATATATGAGATTTCAGTTGTAGATTTTTCGCTTTTATTCTGTATCTGAATTGTGGGTGTTAGGAACTGAGTTCCTCTGTTTATGTTGCTACCTGATTGTTGCATATCTATATGAGCAGGTTGTTATATTTCGTTACTTTGATGTGACACTCCCGTCTATGCCATGAATGTTTTAATTATACTCTGATTATTTGATATTGCTTTAATTGCTCGGGGTGTAGATTGGGGTGTCACATTAAGTGGTATCAGAGCCAGTCCGTGTCAGTCGTTTTGACCAAGTTGTTTGTTGTGCGTCAATTGTGTTCTGGCGAGTTGATTGTTTAACCATAGTTACTGTTATTGGATATGAATAGAATATGGCTGGTAGGAATGATGCTGCTCTTGCTGCTGCTATGCAAGCTATGGCTCAGGCTGTGCAGAATGCATCTAATTCTGGTGGGAATGATGAGTTCAGGAAGAACAAACCGCCTGTTTTCAAAGGGAGACATGATCCTGATGGTGCTCAGATTTGGCTTAAGGAGATTGAAATAATCTTTCGAGTGATGGACTATGCTGAGGAACAGAAGGTGAGACTGGGTACTCACATGTTACAGGAGGAGGCTGATGATTGGTGGGTTAGTATGCGTCATGTGTGGGAAGCTACAGGTGAAGTTGTCACTTGGGCTTTGTTTAGTAGTGAGTTCTTGAGGAAGTATTTTCCTGAAGATGTTAGAGGAAAGAAATAAATAGAGTTTTTAGAGTTGAAACAGGGTAACATGTCTGTTACTGATTACACTGCTAAGTTTGAGGAGCTTGTTCAGTTTTATCCACATTATGCTGAAGCAACTGCGGAGTTTTCTAAATGTGTGAAGTTTGAGAAAGGGTTGCGTCCCGAGATCAAACAGGCAATTGGTTATCAAAGAATTAGGAGGTTTTCAGATTTGGTGGATTGTTGTAGAATTTATGAGGAGGATAGCAAAGCTCGTTCTACTCATTATAAGAGTGTGAACGAAAGGAAGGGAAAGCAACCGTTTCGTGGTGGTCCTTATGTGTCACCAGCTGACAAGGGAAAGCAAAGGGCTAATTTTGATAAAAGGCCAAGTGGGGGAGGTATGTATAATCCTCCGAGATGTTTTAAGTGTGGTGACTTAGGACATCGTCAGTTTGAATGTAGAAAGGATATGAGGAAGTGTTCCAATTGCGGAGGTATAGGACATGTCGCAGCTGATTGCAAGAGGAATGTGGTGAAGTGTTTCAACTGTGGTGAACCTGGTCATGTTAGTATGAGGTGTCTGAAACCAAAGCAAGCTCAAGCTGGGGGGAAAGTATTTGCATTGGCAGGGACTCAACCTACTAGTGCAGATCGTCTGATCAGAGGTACTTGTTTTATTAATAGTACGCCTTTAGTTGCTATTATTGATACCGGAGCGACTCATTCGTTTATTTCGTCCGAGTGTGCGCGGCGTTTGAATCTTTTGTTGTCGTCGTTGGGTGGAGAGATGGTTATCGATACTCCAGCAATGGGGTCGGTAACTACTTCTCTGGTTTGTTTAAGTTGTCCTTTGACCATTTATGGTAAGGATTTTGCTATGGATTTTGTGTGTCTGCCGTTGGAGGGTTTAGACGTAGTTCTGGGAATGAATTGGTTGTAGTTCAATCGAGTTCACATCGATTGTTATCATAAGTTGGTAAGATTTCCTTCTCTTGAAGAAGACGAGGAATCGAGTTTCTTATCTACCAAAGAGTTGAAGAAACTTTTGGCGAATGAAGCTCAGTTGTTCGGGTTGTTTGCATCGTTGACTGTGGATAGTCAAGTTGCAATTAATGTGTTTCCAGTCGTGTGTGATTTTCTGGAGGTGTTTCCGGAGGATATTTCTGATGTGCCGCCAGAAAGAGAGGTGGAGTTTTCTATAGATCTAGTTCCTGGTACTAGACCTGTGTCTATGGCACCATATCGTATGTCGGCATCTGAGTTGGTTGAGTTGAAGAAGCAGTTGAATGAATTGTTGGAAAAGAGGTTCGTGAGGGCGAGTGTATCGCCTTGGGGTGCTCCAGTTTTATTGGTGAAGAAGAAAGTTGGAAGTATGCGATTGTGTATTTATTATCGCCAGCTGAATAAGGTGACGATTAAGAATAAGTATCCTCTTCCGAGAATTGATGATTTGATGGACCAGTTGGTAGGTGCGTGTGTGTTTAGTAAAATTGATTTGAGGTCAGGCTATCATCAGATTAGAGTGAAGGAGGAAGATATTCAGAAGACGGCTTTTAGGACACGATACGGACATTACGAATATTCTGTGATGCCGTTCGGGGTTTCTAATCCGCCGGGAGTGTTTATGGAATATATGAATCGCATATTCCATGAGCATTTGGATCAATTTGTAGTTGTGTTTATTGATGATATCTTGATTTATTCCAAGTCTCGGGAGGAACATGCGGAGCATTTGCGTATTGTATTGCAAATTTTGAAGGAGAAGAGACTTTATGCCAAGTTGTCCAAGTGTGAGTTCTGGTTGTCAGAAGTGTGTTTTCTTGGGCATGTGATTTCAGGTAATGGTATTGTTGTGGATCCATCCAAGGTATATGCAGTTCTACAATGGGAGGCTCCTAGATCTGTTACTGAAATTAGAAGCTTTTTGGGTTTAGCTGGATATTATCGAAGATTCATTGAAGGTTTTTCCAAGTTAGCACTTCCTTTGACCCAGCTGACTTGTAAAGGTAAAGCGTTTATTTGGGATATTCAGTGTGAGGAAAGTTTTAGTGAGCTGAAGAGAAGATTGACTACAACTTCGATTTTGATCTTACCGAATCCTAGTGAACCGTTTGTAGTGTACTGCGATGCGTCTTTGAGTGGTTTAGGTGGAGTGTTGATGCAAGAAGGTAAGGTTGTGGCTTATGCTTCGAGACAATTGAGGGATCATGAGAAGAATTATCCTACGCATGATTTGGAATTAGCTGCGGTGGTTTTTGTATTAAAAATTTGGAGACATCATCTCTACGGTGCAAGATTTGAAGTCTTTAAGTGATCATAAGAGTTTAAAATACTTGTTTGATCAGAAAAAGTTGAATATGAGGCAACGAAGATGGTTGGAATTTTGGAAGGACTATGATTTTAGCTTGAATTACCATCCTGGTAAAGCTAATGTGGTAGCCGATGCGTTAAGCCGAAAATCTTTGCATATGTCTGCTTTGATGGTTAAAGAGTGGGAACTTTTGGAAGAATTTAGAGATTTGAGTTTGGTGTGTGAATTGACATCTGATAGTGTGAGGCTTGGTATGTTAAAAGTCACTAATGATTTTCTGTTAACCGTTAGCGAGAAGCAGAGGCTAGACGTGAAATTTGTTGATTTGATGACGGTTGGAGATAAAGGTGTGAATGGTGACTTTAAAGTGGATGATCAGGGTGTTTTGCGATTCCGTGATAGAATTTGTATTCCTGATGATTCGGAATTGAAAAAGATGATTTTAGAGGAAGGACACCGGAGTAGTTTGAGTATACATCCGGGAGCTAATAAGATGTATCAAGATTTGAAGAAGATCTTTTGGTGGTCCGGATTTAAGAGGGATGTGGCTCAGTTTGTTTATGCGTGTTTGACGTGTCAGAAGTCAAAGATAGAACATCAAAAGCCTAGTGGATTATTGCAACCGTTGGATATTCCCGAGTGGAAATGGGATAGCATTTCTATGGATTTTGTGACAGGGTTGCCGAATACTCAGAGGGGACATAATGCCATTTGGGTGATTGTGGATAGGCTGACTAAATCGGCGCATTTCATTCCGATTGACATCAGTTTTTCTTTGGAAAGGTTGGTTGAGATTTATATCTGTGTGATTGTGAGATTACATCGTGTTCCGTTGTGTATTGTTTCAGATCGAGATCCGAGGTTTACTTCCAGATTTTGGGAAAGTTTGCAAAAGGCGTTAGGTTCCAAGTTGAGATTGAGTTCTGCTTATCATCCTCAGACGGATGGTCAGACCGAGAGAACTATTCAGTCACTGGAAGATTTGCTGAGAGCTTGTGTTCTTGAGCAAGGTGGTGATTGGGATAGTTATATTTCGTTGGTTGAGTTCACGTATAACAACAGTTTCCATTCGAGTATTGGAATGGCACCTTTTGAAGCGTTGTATGGAAGAAGATGTCGAACACCTTTGTGTTGACATGAATCTGGTGAGAGTTCGGTGGTTGGACCGGAGTTAGTTCAACAAACTACGGAAAAGGTGAAACTTATTCGTGAGAAAATGAAGGTTTCTCAGAGTAGGCAGAAGAGTTATCATGATCGAAGGAGGAAAAACCTTGAGTTTCGAGAAGGCGATAATGTATTTTTGAGAGTTATGTCGGTGACGGGTGTTGGTCGAGCATTGAAGTCGAAGAAGCTTACTTCTCGGTTTATTGGTCCTTATCAGATATCCGCGAGAGTGGGTGTTGTGGCTTATCGGGTGGCGTTGCCACCGAATCTTTCGAATTTACATGATGTGTTCCATGTTTTACAGCTTCATAAGTATGTTCGGGATCCGTCGCATGTGATTCCGATGGATGAGGTTGAGGTAAGGGAGAACCTTACGGTTGAGGCATTACCGGTGAGGGTTTTGGATCGCGAGTTGAAGCGGTTAAGAGGCAAAGATATTGCGCTTGTGAAAGTAGCGTGGGGAGGCGCTGCTGAGGGCAATTTGACTTGGGAGTCGGAGAGTCGGATGCGGGAATCGTATCCGGAGTTGTTCGTCTCAGGTAATATTTTCGAGGACGAAAATTTCTAAGTGGGGGAGAGTTGTAACGCCCGATTTTTGTTAGATTTATTTAATCGAGTCGATTTAATTATTTTTGTTTTTATATTATTTTATTCTTGGTTTTTATTTGGTAAATATGTTATGTTTATCGTTATTATGTTTTATCGCGTTTTGGGAACGTTTGCGAGGAATTGAGTGTAGGGGCATTTTGGTCATTTTGCTTGGTTAGATATTATTGTTTTTCATTATATAGAAACATAGAAATTAGAAAGAGAGAAAAAAAAAGAAAGAGAAGAGAAAAGGAGAGGGAGAAGAAGAAAAAGAGGAAAACTTGGAGTGTAAGAAATCGATTCAACCGACACTTCAAAGCACGATTAATCGGGTAAGGGTGCGAAACTCGATTACTATATGCTTGTGTATGAATATGTATGTGTGTGTTTGAATGTTCTCTTGCTTTTCCTAGTTTTTTCAATTCTAGGTTGAAATGAGAAAAATGAATAGAAATCTATGTTTTCACGGTCGGAAATCGATATAAACTGTGTTGAATGATCACACTATGCATATGAACATTTGTTGATACTTGTTATGCTGTTTGGAACTGATTTGAGATGAAAATGGTGATTTTGGGAAGGACTATCGAAGGGTTATTTTTCTGAAAATCGCAGTGCGCGCTTAGCGCGCAGACGCCCGCTTAGCGCGGTCGGGAGAATTTGCAACCTCTCCAGACAGTGAGGAGCGCGCTTAGCGCAGGGTGGAGCCCGCTTAGCGCGACCTGGAGCAAAAATAAAACTTGTTTTTTTCTAAAATCCATAACTTTTGATCCGTAACTCGGATCGAGACGTTCTTAGTACCGTTGGAAAGCTAATGAGATGTTCTTTCTTATAAAAATGGTTTTGGGATTATTGGCCGATTTAATTGTGGCGGGAATTTGGAAACGTGTCGTTTTGTCGACTTTTATCGTCGTAATTGTGTGCGATTGATGTGTTATCATATGATATGCCCTTGATATATATCGTATAGCTTGTGTGCTATTATATGATGTGAATGCATGTGATGAAATGTTGTGATGATGGTTTGTGGCCTTATGGCAAATAAATGCATTGTTTTGGGTTTGATTGCAATGCATGATTATTGATGTTGAGATGGTTCACATGGTTGTATATATGTATGCATTGGATTGTCATGGGTCATTTGTATGCCAAGCATCATGATATGCATCTTGTGATGTCGTGTGCCCTTGTGGGGTGTGAGCGACGAAACGATTCCAGAGGGAATCTGCTGTAACGGTCGTTTGCCTTATACAAAGAGGACCTAAAGCGATGTTATAGACGATCGTGTGCCTTATACAAAGAGGACCTAAAGCGATCGGATCGTGTGCCTTATACAAAGAGGACCTAAAGCGATCCATAAACATCGTGTGCCTTATACAAAGAGGACCTAAAGCGACGGGGAACATCGTTTTCCCGACGGGGAGTTACACTAAGTAACAAGCGATGATTCCAATAATTCCTGAGTGAATTAATGATGAAAATGATGGATGGAATGGTACCGCATGCATAGAGTCGTTGTGTTGGTCTCTATGCATTTGCATAAGTCATGAATGGATTGATTATGTGTGGAAAAGTGTGAATGGGATTGATGAGTTGATATATATATTGGTGATAAATGTGTTGAGCATGATTGATATGCCTTTGTGATGGATGCATTAGTTATGAATTGTTTTGGTTTGTACTTGAACTATGGTGTACGTTGTGGTGAGAATGTTTTTCATGTGTATTTCATGTTATTACATAATTGTATGCAACTATATTATAATTGTGTTTTTCACCCTTCTGCTGCTTTGAATGCTCTATGAGGCATTGTAGATTAGATGCTGGAGGTCTTTTTGTGAAGATTATGTCTTCATTCTTTTGTCGGTCGGCTCTGATATGTGGCACCGGGTAGTCGGGGAGATCGTTATGTGATTATGTGTATATATATCTTTTTGGATTGTACATGTATGTCTCTGTATATGGCAGACAAACTTTTATGTTTATATATGAGATTTCAGTTGCAGATTTTCCGCTTTTATTCTGTATCTGAATTGTGGGTGTTAGGAACTGAGTTCCTCTGTTTATGTTGCTACCTGATTGTTGCATATCTATATGAGCAGGTTGTTATATTTTGTTACTTTGATGTGACGCTCCCGTCTATGCCATGAATGTTTTAATTATACTCTGATTATTTGTTATCGCTTTAATTGCTCGGGGTGTAGATTAGGGTGTCACACTATGCCTTTAAACCCTTGCTCTCCCTTGTTGGTGTAAACTCTAAGATTGTCACACACCAAGCATATAAGAGATACATATTTATAATAGCAAATACCGAACAAACAAAGCCCAAAATCACATGGATCCATTGACCGAATCCAAAAAGCCCGAAAACTCAAAAACACTATTCATCGCACGGACAACACTATTCACCGTACGAACATCATTATTCACCCGTACGAATAGCACTATTCACCGTACGGACGTCACTATTCGTCGACCAAAATTTTTTCCTCGGCTTTTCGTCCGACTTTCTAAAACTTCTGATTTTCGCGATAAATGTAATCTCCAAAATATGTTTTCTTTCGCTTCATCAACAAAGGTTTTAAGGCACATTTACAACAGAAAGCTTACTTTCTCAACTGCAGATGTTAGCTTGAATGTTATATACAATCCTGTGATCAGAGATGAGAAGAGACTTCCAAAGTCCTTGTTAAAGAAAATTGGTACCAAACTGGTGTTGGCAAGATAACACGATACAGCAGCAGTGTGTACTCAACCAGAGTTAACATTTGAGCCTTAAAACAGTTTAAAACACTTTCAGATCGCTACAACAAGAAATTATACTCGAAAACTACATACATGATTTGGAAAGTAAGGAAAATACTCCTAACTTGTCGACAGAAGTTATGGCATCTTCCATTTTTGTAGTAAAGCAGCAACAAACACTTGAAAGCCATTATCGCCTGCCGCACCCATTGTAGAAGATATATCTTCTCTCATACCACACTAATTAAACAATCAAATAGAAAATAGAAAAGATTTGCTGAAATAGAAATAATACCTGGCAAAATAATCAATTTCATAATCAAGTTCAGCCTCCTCTTGTAATGGTTCAATCCATGAGCTCCTCTAGAGAATGAATTTGAATTTCACAACGAAGCATCACTCAAGGAGAGTAATATGAACACCCTGTTGAGTTCATGAACACGACTTCAAGGAGAGTAGTAGGAACATGCTGAGACAAAAATATATACAAAGGTCTCAGAATCAGTTGAACTGTGTTTAATATAAAACAGAAGTATATTTGGTTATCCTTTGTATCATACAACCATCCTACCACACTTATATTGTATTTAACATGTGAAGATATTCAAAATTCTGACATAACTAAACCATTTAAAATAAATGGGATGGAAACAGATCAATATACCATGGATTACGCGAATTGCTTTTATGAGGAAGAGACGTGAGAGTTATTGATGCTTCAAATAAATAATGCCATATTTCATCATCAGAAGCTATATTCTGGCATCAGGCATCAAATATCACATCCATAAACACACCTAGTTCAGCAGAGTCCACATTTTTTCCAAGATGCATAAAGCTAACCATGCCCTGTCCCTGAAATTATAAACAATAAATAACCACACACCGAACAACTTTCAGATTCAACCCCTTCCATAAAGTAGTGATTTTCCAAGTTTTTAATCCATCACAAATAAAACAATATTGTTTTCATGGGCATGCCCTTCCCCAGCTTCACCTTTCATTTGTAGTTATCGGTATATTTGGATTGACATGTTCGTAAGTTGTTCAAAGTAATATGTGTGTATTATGTTTCATGCCAGATCTATAAAAACAACACGAGGAACATAAAAGGAAATCAAACTAAATGAAACTTACCCGGATTTAAACAAAGCTTAATGTAAGACCTATAAAAGTTCATTAGCAGGAATTAGAAGTTTGGAATATTAAATAGTATTATGCTATTTTATTTTATCGTTTTCCTATTTAATTGTTTATTTTGACAAATTTTGTTGAAATTGTGTTGCTCTAAATGAGACTTTCACAATTGACACAATGACTATAGTAGATTTAAATCTTTCTATTGTGTCGAAATTTCAAAAATATATTTCTTCTGATTCTTAAGAAAAAGAGCAAAATATGCCCGTCGTTTAAATTTTCACTGACTCCGAGTGTTATCAAAATTTAAATAGGAGTTTTATATATCGTCTAGAATGAGAATTTAATCTCATTATATTTTTCTAAGCTAAGGAACAAAAATTTATTCGGAATAAAAATTTATTCGAAAATTATGTTTTGATTTAATTAAAAGGTTACGGTAGAATTTTTATAATTTTACTGAAAGTTATTTGTGAGGGAATTACGACTCGTCTGAGAGTAAACTAAAACACTCAATGAACTAATAGAATTAGATCCTAAAAATATCTAGATATTTTGGATTATATTATTATTTATTAAAATTAATATATAATATTAATATATATATTTGGTCGGATAAGTATGAATTATGCACATTGATCACTAGTGGCCATAATATAAGCCACGTCCACCCATTTCATTCCATTGTGTGGTTATGGAAACAAAATACTTTAAGTCATTTAAATATAAGTAGCTAAGTTAAGGCTTAAACTACAATGTCTCATCTTTCTCTTGAAAAACCAAACAACCTCAAAGGCATAGTGTCATTCTTCTTCTTCTGTTACATTTTCTTCACCTTTGTAAAAATTCTCTTCCTTTCATTTTATTCTGATTGAGACACGGGCGTTAAAAATATTGCCACCGTGTCGGACCACTATCGGCCAACGTGAGCTTATCTTCACTTAGGGGAATATATTCTTCCCTCAAATTTCATTGTTCATGCTTCTAAATTTAAAGTGATTAATTATTTTTAATACCGTATATATATATATATATATATATATATATATTTGTTTTCTCAAATATATATATATATTTGTTTTCTCAAATAAAAGATAAATCTGAAATTGAACTCTTTTGGGGAAATTAATTTACTAAAAAAACTTGTTAGTTTGCCATGCCATTGTTGTTTATGTTACTTACTTTCATTATAGCTCTGGTCTCATGAAAATGGTAGTTGATAATTATCAAATATATTTAATATCTCAATCGTGTATGATTTTCTTTTGTAGTGTTTTGAGAGAAATTGGTTCAGTATAAAAATTATTTATTTTTGAGTAGTCTAATGGATACTCAACTAGTTGGGAATAATTTTCTTTTTGAATTAAGTATATGAAACAAAAAATTTGTTTTTTTTAATGAGTAAATTGATTTGGTATCATGAAACAAAGCATTTAGATGACTTGAGTTGACAAAATTAACATATCATGTTCTTGGTGAAGATTTAGTATAATAATTTTCATGATAAGCTTTAATAATTTATTCTAGAAGAATTTAAAAGAATTATTATTTTTGTTTTGAAAATAATCTTAGAAATTAGAAATTTGCACTAAAGTTCTGTCACTTTTTTTTTTATCCGATAGATAAGACCTTTAAATTTTAAGGATTTTAATCTCTACTTGAAAACTCTATACCATTATTTTCTCCTAAATAAGTTTTTCCTCACTATTATGTTAGGGTTTATTTGGTCTAGCTCATTTGAATATTTAAGTTGTGCTTAAGTATATGTCCTCGAGGTTTATAAATGGTTGTTGTTGGAAAGAACCTTCACAATAGAGTTGTCTCTGTTTTGTCATTGGCATGCGCTACCATTTTTAGAAGATAAGTTCTTTTGAAATTAACTTAGAATTCACGTGTGATGTCATATCCTATATACCTACAATTTCAAGAGGCAATGTCAATCAAAGGATCCATAGATTCTAGTACAAAAAACTTAAACTACGACAAGGAGGAAAAGTAGATGCGTGAACCGTATAATCTTTAGGGACCCTTGGTGTAAAGACTGATGTGTAAGAATTTTACTCGCAGCGGTAAGGGCACTTTCTAACGATATTATATGTGATTGAATGCTTATGTGTTGGTATGAATGAATTATGTGCCCACTTGGGGGTTTTATGATTATTGTGTGCCTGATTGAGAATGTTTAATATTGGTGTGCCCAATTATGAATATGTGTTTATGCTATAATGCTAAACGTGTGAATATGCTTTCATATGATTTTGAATAAATATATGAATTGACATGTGGTGATAATTACGTATGAGGAGATTATGTAATTGTTGCATTAGTATGTGTAGGGAAAGCATATACTCATGCATATCATAGTTGCGTGTGTGTCGAGGGGACAACACGGGGTGAGGACTGTAGGGAACGCAACCCACCTAATCCTGCGGGATTTTATTGAGTCGATGTCTGTTGGGATCACTTCTAGTGAGGCAGTACCTTAGTGTCTGTTGGGATCACTTTCAGTGAGGCAGTACCTCGGTGTCTGTTGGGATCACTTTTAGTGAGGCAGAACCTTTTTAGTGAGGAACCCGGTTAGGGGGATCACACTCATATAGAGTTTGCATTAGGATATTTGTGCATTGCTCTATGAATTGAAATAACTGCTATAATTGTGATATGTATCATGGTGTACTTGCATATGTGTATTCTTTCATATATGCTGTTTTTAGATTGTGACCCTCTACTATTATTATGATGTGGCTAACGACCACCCAGGTTATTAGAAGTTGTGATAGTTAGAGTATCCAGGTGCCGTGAAGACTTGCAAGAGGTGAATGTCTTTGGCGGTCAGAATCATCAAGACTCGATGTCTTAGTGAGTCTTTTATACTAAGTCAGCATTGGCTTGGAATTCAAGATCAGCTTAGGGTTTTGTTCGGAGTGTGATCCATGTTTGTTTATTGGGAAGTTGGTTGTTTAAGCTGAATGCTTAATTTGTGTGTGTGGTTTTGACCTTTACTTGTTGTCAGATACTTTGTACGAAATTATATTCAAGTGGTCAAATATTTTATAACCTTGGGCATTGCTTTGGTCCTATTCATGGAAAAGACTTAGACCGAAAAGCTCGTACTCTGATTTATCATTTTTATTATTTCCAGAAAAGACAGTTGTCAATATTTTGGGTGGTATTAGTTTTGAAAAAAAAATACACTCCCGCTGTTAAAAATCGGGGTGTTACACTTAACAGAAGAGATGACATTCGAAACCACGCTCGTCTTCAATCCCAGAACATAATCCCCTCTCTTGTAATAAACACAACTCTTAGCAGCTCTCCATTCAGCAGTTTCTATTCCATCTAAAAACATAAACCCAAAAGAAAACACAAATCAACTAACCAAACAAACAAACCTAATTTCAAAACCACCAAACTTCACTAACCAAAACAAACAAAAAAACTCAATGATTATTCTCACAAACAAAAATAGCAGGAAGATCCCAAATAGCAACAATATTAAGAGCCTAAAAAAGTTGTCCTTGATGGAGCGGGAAGGGGGTCGTAGTTGTGGGCGGTGAAGGGGAGGGAGGTTTTGATTGTGAAAGTGGCGGTTGTGTTGGAGGAGATCAAACGGTTGAGAGTGGAGGCATCAGAGAAGGGTTTGAAGAGATTGGATCTGATGGAAGAAGAAGAAGAAGAATGGAAGAGCGAGGAAAAAACAAATTTGAAATGAAAATGAAAAACAGGAAATATGGGAAAATCGAATTTTGAAAAATGGAAGAGAGAGGACATTTGATTGAGGCAGCAAATGACTATTTGACACTTGGTATGTAAAGAGAGGTTTGATAGAGTTTTGTTTGTGATATTTGTTAATTACTGAAATGTCCATTTGACAATGTATTTTTAAAAATGTTAAAGGGCAAAAAAGGCAATGCATGCAATCAATTTTTGATGGGTTGATAGTAGATAAATTAAACATATGAATACTCGATAAATTCTAAACATTGTTGGAGAAATTGTATTTTCATAACCTTTCATTGTTTGATTAATAAAATTCCTTAAAGCACAAAATATACGAAATTCACTAGACCGATCATACAAGTATTAGTCGTATGAGAAGATTCACTAATGGCAATCAATATTGAATTTACGTATTGGATATTTCATAAATCCCTCTTCCTTATCATATTGATTACTCTACTAAAGCAATAGTAAAGCAGTTTTGATTACTCCACTAAAGCAATAGAAAAACGTTTTAACCGACTATTTTAAGAACATTCATTATCATCGAACTATAAAAGAATAAATTAATAAAAAATACAAACAAATCAAAATAATAGAAAACACTAAATATAAATTTTGGAAAAAAATAAAATTAGCTAAAAATTTAAAAATTAGAAATTCTAACCAAACCTTTTTTTGGAGCTCACTTCTTCAACCTTTAATTTCAAATTTTCATTTTATTTTCAACAGCAATACTTATTTCTTTAATTCCAATTAATCCCTGGTAATTTAAGAAATCATATCAAAACTAAAAATTAAATTCAAAAAATATAAAAATAAAAATAAAATAATCAAAAATAGCAATATATATATATATATATATATATATATATATATATATATATATATATATATATATATATATAGTCCTTGTAACTTGAAACCTCTTCATTGTACTTCTTCATCATCCCTTATTCAACAATGATAGCCTAAATATTTTAAAGTCATAACAAAGATGACAAATTGAAAAGAAAACATATTACAAAAAATTTAAAATCCTAATCAAGAGTATATTAGATAAATTTACTTCCTCTTTTTTTTTTTTTGACAGCTTTAGATATTGTGAATACTTGTTGTTTTTGTTCATACCACCAACATAAATTCCCTGATAATTTTTCAAATAATAGCAGATGTACCAAATTAGGGAGAGAAAGAATTACAAATAAATTAAAATCTTAATAGGAAAAAAATTATTTACTTCATCCTTTCCTCTTGAAAGAGCAACATACTTGTTCATCATACCACCATCAAAAAGAATTCCCTAAAAAATTTACAAATGACAGCAAAACAAAAAAATTAGAGTAGAAAACAAATTACAAAAAGTTAAAATCTCATTAAATAGAAGAATGAATAACTATTCTTATCTTTTTTTCTTGAAAGTTCCAAAAATTCCATGTATTTGTTTTTCATCCCACAATTAGCAAGGATGCACTTATAAATCATAACATAAACACAAAATTTAGTGCAAGAAGATTATAATTATAAAGTTTATTTAAATAAATATAACAAAAAAAATTAAAAACATAATCAAAAGTAATATAAATGAAGTTACCTTATCTTTTTTTTCTTGCAATCTCTACATATTCAGTGTTTTTGTTCTTTGTGCTAAAGCCAACCCAATTATTTTTATTTTTAGTAGATAAAAGGAAATATTTGTGTATTTTGTGGTGTTTGGTGGTTTCTAAGATTGTTTAAGGAACATGATTGTTTCATAGCAAACGTCAATATCAATATAAATGCTTGGCCGAGGCACTGGGTTAGGTCAAAATGGTACAACATATTTCTTTACCTCTACTAAAAAGGTCATATTGTTTTTTTTAGGTGTTTTATGTATTATTGTGCTTACTTAAGTATCACAATTTTGTCTTTTGTCTATTAGCGGGTCATAAACATTTTTTTTTGTATGGTTAATCATGATGTCTCTCAACATGACTTTTCATGCAATATTGAATGTATTTTTCAGTTGTCATTTGTAGCACAACTAACTCATATGACTATTGTAGGGCTGGACAACGGGTCGGGTTGGGCGGTTTCGGGTCCAAAAGCATCAACCATCCCAACCTGCGGTTGAACAATATATGCCCAATTTCGCCCATTTTCTTAATCGGTTTGGACGGGTTGGGTTAGGATGGGCCACGGGTTAATATAATCGGTTAAATCGGGTTATTGGGTTGATTTTTTGTTAAGCCCAATAACACATTTTAAGATACAAATTACTACAAACTAAACCCAACATAAATCCAAATTACAAAGAATTTAAATTCAACAAAGCCAATGACCTGTCATTCAATATTCTATCAATGGCCTCAATAAAATTCAACATAAATTCAAATTACTTCAAAATAGATTCAACATCAGCATAAATCCAAATTACAACAAGTTACTACAACTTATATATATAACTACTATCAATGGCCTTCCACATTTATCTTCAATCGACTTTCCCATGGCCAAGTTGTTCTTGCTATGATTGTGGTTGGACTTTTGTCCAAAGTTTCTAGCATTAGCAAGTTGTATATCAATTATATATATAGTACTGATTAGAGTTGCTCAAGTTATGTATTAAGCTTTGAAAGACATATATTCATTTCACTTACAAGGAGGCATGCATTAATTAGAATGGGAGATGTCACTGTCCTTCATCTTTCCCCCAAGTGACAAAAGTGAGCATTGCATCCAAATGAGCAACCATAAGCATCAAAACTCATCTAGTAAATATCATGTGAAACATATATTTGACCAACCTACATGATTTAAAATTAAAGAGCTTAACATGGAAAACTGGAAATGATTAATATATATGTACATATCTACACCAGCCTACATGATTTAAATTTAAAATATCTTGATATAAGTATTTAATATGTATCAATATATATGTTTCAACAAGATTAGAAGCTTGTTTGTCAAAATTTCTTTCTAGCTCAATCCCAACCTAACAGTAGAAGTGAAGATATTAGACATGAGTCACATGACTATGACATTTCAAGAGATACTTATTATTTACTAATAGTTACATTCACAGGAACAAGAACAAATCCGAAAGAAAACACAACAGAGAAAATAATACAAAACAAAAACAATCCAAAAAAGTCTTCAAACCTTTTTCTATCCCTATCACCAAAAAGATTTCAGCTTGGATTCAAACTTGCATTCAAATCTTTAGCTATTCCTAACACTAAAAGGATCACAACTTTGGTATGAAACAGATAGAAATTATAAGCCACAAAATCATACTAAGCAAAACAATCAAAAGAAAAGGTTCAAACCTTTAGATGAAAACGTCTTCAAACCTTCGATGTCACCTTCGATTCAAAGGTCCAAAACTCTTCAAACCTTCATAAGAAATCACAAAGATGATTTAGAAGAGAAGTGAAACGGATTGATGGAAAATAAGAGTCATAGATGTGAGTTAAAACCTCATAAGCGAATCAGTGAGTGAATCGGTGGTGATCGGTGAGAAGAAGGGGAGGGACGGTGGAGGTCTGCTAAGGTTTCTTTTCGTGTTAGAGAGAAAACGAGAAAGAAAATAAAAGTGGAATGAGGGAAATGAATGTTGGTTTAGAGTGTATTACCCCGTCCACTTACAAAATGAGACAGTATTACCCCTACACTTGGGCGGGTCAGGGTACCCGTGAGTCAGTTTTTAGTACCCAACCCGCCCATATTAACCCGCTAAAAACTGGATATATCAACCGCCTGGCCCGTTGGGCTGAATTTACCCGCCCAGTTTTCATTTTTTTTCGGTTTCAAATGGGTTGGACAGGGTGGGCGGTTCTTGTCCACCCCTAGACTATTGAATATGTAGTAGTAAACTTTTGATTTAATGCATAAAGTTGATTGACTGTTGTTGATTATGCACTTCATTATGGGATATGATAATCAATTACTTTAGTTTAATAATATATTTGTGGTACGTATTTCTACATTCAAAAGCCTTATGTTTATGATATAAATAGTCACTATGTCCATTAATTTAATTTAATGTTTTGTTTCAGTCCTTTAACTTAAAAAAACATTACACTTTAGTTCCTTAAAAACACTTCTGTTAGCCGATTTGATCATTTACATTAAATTTTGACAAAAATCGTTAAGTTAAGCTGACATGGCTTTACATCAAAGCGAATGTACAAATTTGATTCAAAAGGTGTATTAAAAATCAGATTTAAACTACGAGGGTTTTGTTTTCGGAGGTTAAAAACTCCCATAAATCGTTAATAATGTCTAAAAAAAATATAACTCTTCATATTGGAGCACTTTAATGAAGCATATTATTTGTTCAACCCACGGTTTATGCTTGTTTTTATTTTGTAAATCCTTTTCTTGATTTAGTTTGATAGTCACCATGGGTGTAATAACAATATTTATCACCATCACTTTTAAAATAACATATTGTTCTGTTCAGAAGCAGAAATGTGACACATTTGTTTAACTAACTTTGATGAATTGATCAAAAAGTAAGAGCATGATGCAGTAACATATTGCAGCATTTCCAAATTGGCACAGTAGTTTTAACATGGTGCATCTCATTTTGTACCGCATTACAATCTCTATAATGTAAACCTTTTACCAATGTTTAAGCTCTGGGCCAAGTTTGGGACAACCATGAGTAAGAGGCTGATCCATGTTTTTCCAATTCTAAAAGTTTTAGGTACCATCTTATTTACATTTAGTGTTCCACAAAGTTATCACACTCATGCTATAAAATCTGAGTCTGTCATTCAGAAGCTTTTATTTTGATTGACTTGCCATAATGATCAAAACCTGTAACCTCAACATCAAGATACCGCTCTACCACATGTTGATATTGATTAACACTGCAAAATGTTATTGTTGATGATGTTAAATGAACTTGTATATAAGTAATTATCTCACATTATTACCACATAAACTACAAATATATGGAGTTAGCTAGAATTACCTTTTTTTGATGATACATAGGATGAGTAAATTGAACTTAAGCATAATCCACTTAATTATACTCTAGTGACCCAATGGTATGCAAAAATACATACAAATACAAACAACCATATTTTGAAATAAATATTTGCACTTATGCTTATCATTGGTTATATGGATGTCAACTTAGATGTATAAGCAGTTGCGAAATATTTGTCATCTTAAGAGAATAAGGTCTTTGATACTTTTTAGTCTTTAGGAAACAAAAACTTATCTTCCAAAAACTACACTGAACTAACTTAGCATTTGTTATAATAAACACTGAACCAACATAGGTTTTAGACAAAATGTTCTAGGCATATGTTTACTTCCGATGTCATCTCTATGATTTTTGTCACTGTGGTAGATAACAACATGGAGCGATGATACAAACTTAAACAATGAAAATGAACAATATAACAAAACAAATAAACTAACATTCATAAGAAAAAAGTTAACACAAACAAAAAGATTAAAAAATGAATACCAATGTTATGTCATCCATTTTCTCTTGAAGAAACTTCGAGTATAGTTTGATTTGTGTTAAAAGATTCATCATCTGCAACCACCTCTCCCTCAAACTTAACCTCCACTTCTTTCTCGCATACAACATTTCCATCTAACAAACATAAAAAACAAACAAAAAATCAAACCAATCGAATAAGAACTACACTAGTTTCACTAAAAATACTAAAAATCACAACAAAATATTACTCAAACTAAAAATACCCCTTCTTCTAGGACGAAAGTTGGTGACTCTACTTCAGGATCACCGTTCTTCACTTTGTTATTGGCCTTTATTTCGAACCCTAGAAAACAAATAGATAAAATGAGAGAAACATATGCAACATTGCTAAGGTTACAAAACGTTCGATTGAGAGGCAAAGAAAGTGAGAGATTTGGTTGAGAGGCGGAGAAAGTGAGAGATTTGGTTGAGAGGCGGAGGTTTCCAATTGACTTAGGGTTTGCTATGAAAACTAATTGGAACTTCTTATACTAGATCCAACAACAATAAACAAAAGTTGTAAAGAAAACAAATCTTCACAGGAAGTTGTGAAGATCATTTACTATGAAAACAAATCTTCTTATACTTAGGGTTTGCTACTTCCGATTGACTAGATCCAACAACTTCCCGTGACTATGAAAACAAATATTCTTATACTTAGGGTTTGCTACTTCTGATTGACTAGATCCAACAACAATATACAGATCATTGAGAATGTGGTTCTTAATCATGAGGAAGACACTATAAAGTGGCCAAGAAGTTGTGAAAATAAGTTTAGTGTGAAAGCATGCTACTTGCATTTGAATCAAAAAAAGGAGGGGGAGGAATTAAACCACAAATTGTTGGAAGCTTTGGACATTTTCTGGAAGGCTAAAATTCCTCTCAAGGTTAAAGTGTTCGGTTGGAGATTATTTCTCAATAGGCTGCCAACCCGTAAAACCCTTGCTAATAGGGGCATCATTATTGATCCACATCAACTGTCTTGTATTTTCTGTTTTCAGGATATTGAAGAAATAGCTCATATTTTCATATCATGTGAGAAAAAAAATAGCTGTGGAGAGAAGTATAAGTCTGGTTGGGAGTCGAGTTTCCAAAGGAAACTAACTGTATATAGTCATTCTTATGTTGGGCCAATCTGTCAGGGAAGGGTAGAAAATTATGTTATTTCTGGATGGTGGTATGTTGGAATATTTGGAGGTTCGGAAATCAAGTCCTCTTCAATGATAGCATTACAGACCCTAAGGAAAATTTTCAATCTATCATCATTAGTACTTGGAATTGGAAAGTTTTTGAACAACAAATACAAATCAAGAAGCAATTTGTATGATTGGCGTAAGCAGCCATTGGAATTGTATTGATTGAAGAAGCCATTCTAGTTATGATTTGAACTATGTTTTGTTTTGGAGGGAATCTTAAGTGTTGAAAGCTTGAATTTTACGGATGCCAATGCCTTTGGATTCACACTAGAGAATCTGTTTGGTGAGGAAGTATAGTAGCTGCTGTTTAGGACTTTCTGATGTAACTTGTATCAGGTTCTAGTTCCCTGCAATTTGCAGGCCTTGTATCAATGGTTGGGCTTAATTGGCCCTTGGCAATGAATGAGATTATTAAAAAAATAAACAAAAGTAATAATAAATTAGAAGTAAAAAATCCAAGTAAGACAATAGTCCCAAGTAGATTGCCACGTCAGCATAACTTAACAATTTTCACAAAATTTGACGGAAAAGACCAATTCGAGTAACAGAAATGTTTTTATGAGAATAACATGTAACATTTATAAAAAGCTCCACCAAACACTTAAAATACCATGTCGTATATTTGTTTATATTTTTTAAAAAGTGTAACGACACACTTTATTATCTGTTTGTCTTATATTTTTGGATAAACTTTGTCATATATAATGTAACAATTTCCTATAAACCTTAGCATGCTATTTTATACAATAGGATACTTTATTTGAATACATCTAACTTTCTTGTGTTTGATATCTTAAGATGTGGTTTTCGACAACAAGAAAATCAGTTTATTTCTTGAAAAAACATTTATCAGTCTACAAAAGTTAAGGTTAGCATTTTTTTTCAATATTTTGGATGCTGCATGAAGAATCCTTATATACTTGAAGGGAACTGTGAATCTTGGTGTCTTATATAAGAGAAGTGACATCCTAGAGCTACAAAGATTTTTGGACTCAAATTATGTAGGAGATAACGATGATAGAAAAAACACATCAGACTATATGTTTATGCTTGGTCCAAAATCCATTTTCTTTGTCATCAAAGAAGCAACCCATAATTACTCTATCTACCATTGAAGCAGAACATGTAGCTACAGCCTCATCTACTTGTCAAGGCACATGGATTCAAAATATTCTATATCAACTTGGACAAACTCATAATTATAACACAATTATAATGTGTGACAACAACTCCACCATAAAATTGTTGAAAAATCCAATCATACATGAAAGATGTAGTAGTACACTAATGTTAGGTTTAGATTTTTAAGAAACCTAACAAAAGATGGAATAATTGAAATACATCATTGCATTTTAGAGAACCAACTTGCAGATGTTTTAACAAACCCTTTGAAGCTGGATTGGTTTTGCACTACAAAAACAAAACTTGAAGTATGTGGATCGAAAGAAATTAGATAGTTAGTTGTGAATCTAAAATAAAATCTAAAAAATATGTAAAATGAAGAATTTTTTTTAGAATAATGTATATATATTCAACAAAAATACAAAAATAACAACGTTTTGAAATTTTTTATCAAAATGGCGCAATTTCTGAAAAAAAAAACTGGATGCGCCATATGATATGGCGTACGCACTTGGTTTGTACACGTACGTCATATCATATGGCTTATACATGTAGCACAAGCCATATCATATGACGCCTCCTTTTTTTTCTTTCAATTTTTTATTAATTAATCATGATACCCTCTCCTATATATATGAGCACTTGTGTGTGTATGTCTCTGCAACAACGTCTTAATTTTCTCTGCACTTCATTCTCTTCATATTTCCTTATTTTTCAGCTAAAATGGCTTCCTCTTCTTCCTCTTCGTCATCCTCATATATCTATCAGGTTCCATATATCACCAAGAGAAATATCAATCTAATTTTCTCCCCAGTCAAACTTCCAATGAAGATTCGCTTCTGGAATACATTGACGTTAGAACATCTCAAGAGGAGTCTGATCCACTGGTTAGATGGAGACATCCTAGAGGGTGAAAAGATCAGAAGAATTGAAAGGCTTGTTACCACGTTTAACCAAAACGGAGAAGTTTGTTTCTGGGAGAATGTTACTATTGACCGAGATGTTCATACGTTGATGTATAGTTCTCACAAAATTGTGTTGATGGTTGTAATCTCTTAGTTATGTTGTTGAGTTGTTGTATTTGTTTTTTTTAAGTTATTGTTAATTGTTACTGTTTCGACTCCACATCTACTTATAGCCCTGATGACTCTTTCGACTCCACTCCAACCCATCATAGCCCCCCACAAATAAACACACAATCGTCCTACCACCAAAACACTCAACCACTATTTGACTACCTCACCCCACAACAACCATTGAATCGTTTCCAAAATGTTTCAATGTACCAATTCGGCCAACCATATCGTCCGCACCTAACCCAACCACCTCGTCCCAACTTCGAAAACATGGGCATGAAACTGAATTACGGAAGCGCCGTTGGCAGCAACCCCCCGACTATTGGGGATAGATGATTCAGAATTTGTCAGATACCCCGAGACCCTCTCAACAAATACATTTTCCGCAGGGCAATACGCAAAGACCACAAACACCTCAACAAAATCGTGGTAGACCTCGACGCCGTGCTAATGCGCCGGGATGTGCAATCAGGGTACGTTTTGATCGGGCCGATCATTGATTTTTTTTTCATTTGTTGTAAACTTTTTTATATTTAAATAATATCTTTAATTATTTGTTATTTATTTTTTCATGAATTTTTTTAAACTATTTTCTAATTTATTTCCTAATTAATCAAAAAATTCAAAAATAAAATTTATTAAGGAGGATGCGTCATCCCATATGGCGCATACACTCCAAGTCATCTAGGGCAAATAAGGTGTTGGCGCCATTTGATTTGGCTACACCTTGTGTATGTTCCAAATCAAATGGCGCATGCTCTTCCTTTAATGAATTGACTCCAAATAAAATGGTGTATGATCTTATTTCCACTCTGAAACTCCGCCACATTACTAAATATTTTGAAAATTTTATTATTTTGGAAATTAAATTGAAAATATACGGTTATTTTAAAAAAAAATTAAAATGAAATTTGTTTGAAAATCTTTAAAACGTATAAAAAAATATTTAGAACGCTACTTCAAAACCTTCCATCGTGTTAACAGCAATGCTATGCTTACACCCATTCATACACCTACACCGTATACACTGTTCATAAATACGGTGAACAGTGTCGTGAACATGAATAGTGACGTGAACAGTGTCATGTGAACAATACCCGTAAACAATAACTTTTAATTGTAAATCAAAGTTGGTTAATGAAATGTAAAAAGTTGGTTAATTAAGTGATAAAGTTGGTTAACAAACGCCCAAATATGAAAAATAATTTTTACAAGTAAAACAAAGTTGGTTAATGCAATATAAAAAGTTGGTTAATGAAGTTATGAAGTTGGTTAATAAACGTTCAGATATAAAAATAATTTTTACTACTAAAACAAAATTGGTTAATACAATGTAAAAAGTTGGTTAATGTAGTTATAAAAAGTTGGTGAATGAAATTATGAAGTTGGTTAATAAATGTTCAGATATAAACATAATTTTTAGTATTAAAATAAAATTGGTTAATACAATATAAAAAGTTGGTTAATGCATTTATGAAATTGATTAATAAATATCTAAATATAAAAAATAAATAATTAATTTTTATATATATTTTTTAAATTATTTTATTATTATAATATTTTACTGTTCACCGTATTGGTAATGAGTGAAATAAGGTGTATATGTACACATGAGATGTAAGAATAACATTTCTCATCGTGTTAAATACGTATCGCTCATCACTGCCGCTCACAACCGACGTCCACTGCTAGTTTCTCACAACCGCCGTCCACCTCAAGCTTCTCACAACCGCCGTCAGTCGCCAGCCTCTCACAATTGCGTTCGCCGCTAACAAACATTGCCCCCTGGTTTCCGTTCGCATTAAGGTTAGATTGTCTTTCTTTATCTCTCAATCGAAACAGTACATAGATTTAGGTATTTAGGATTCAAAAGGTAAATGGATTTAGTGTTCAATTTCAATGATAGTTCAATAGTTACAGTAACCATTTCATAGTTCAATTAGAGGTTTGATTTAGGTATTTGATAGTTTTCTTTATGAAATTAGTGTTAGTATTCCTAATTCCTGCCTCTAGAAATTGAATAATATTTCGTACTTTGCTTAATTTTTCATTAAATCCACGTTTTATGTATACAGTAGCATTTCTAGGAGCAAACTGTGGATTCTCAAGTTTTCAATCATTATGCACGATGTTCCGTACTTTGTTTGATACCGCAAGAAGTTTTGGTTTCCTTCGTAGTCGGAAACAAGGATTCATATACCAGCAGAAGTTTGGTCTAGTGAACATAAAGTTGAAATGGGTGAAAGATAGAACAATGGATTCTGTTGTCACTGGTCAGAGGGATCTTAAGGCAGCTGGAATCCTTATTTCAAACATTTATTCTTCTTCAGAATGCTGCCTTCCGATATACCGTCTTTCTCGTCATCGCGGACAACTTGGACTTCCAGATGACCTTAAACTCGCCACGTTTATTAGAAGATATCCGAATATTTTTGTTGAGTCGTCTTTTCTTGATAGCGGCGGATCTCCTGTTCCTTGTTTCGGTTTGAGTCCCGAAGCGTTGAAGCTCCATCGCGAAGAGGTTGATGTACTTAGAGAAAATTGGTTTGATCTTAGGGATAGGCTGTGTAGATTGCTTATGCTTACGAGAGATTGGATGCTTCCGTTGCAGACTATTGATCAGTTGAAATGGGATTTGGGTTTACCGTATGATTACCAGGATTCTTTTGTTTTGAATCATCATGAAAGATTTTCGCTTGTTCGTCTCCCTGACAACCGTGTTGGGTTGAAATTATTATTTTGGGATGATAACCTTGCTGTATCGGAGTTAGAGAAGAATGCTTCTATACAACAAGAGGAAGAAGACATAAAAAATGGAACCTTTGCGTTTCCGGTTAGTTTTACAAGGGGTTTTGGTTTGAAAAGGAAAAGCATGGAGTGGTTGAAAGAGTGGCAGAAACTCCCTTATACTTCGCCTTACGCTGATGCCTCTCATTTGGATATTCGTACCGATGTATCTGAGAAGAGCGTAGTTGGAGTTTTTCATGAGCTCCTTCACCTTACACTTCATAAGAAAACCGAGCGTAAGAATGTTAGCTACTTATGCAGACCCTTGGCCTTACCGCAGAAGTTCACTAAAGCATTTGAACGACATCCTGGTATTTTTTTATATTTCTAAGAAGAATGACACCCAAACTGTTGTTTTAAGGGAGGCCTATAATGGCGGGGAACTCGTGTAGAAACACCCCTTGTGAAAATTAGAGAGGAATTTGCAAATCTAACGAAGCAAAGACTACTTGATAGGAGTAGGGGTGTATACAATAAAAGTATAGATGCTAATTTGGTTGAGGAAGTGAGAAAGGAAGTTTGCATTGCCGAAAATACTAACCAGTTTAATTCTAAAGATGAATCAGATTCGATGTTTTTATGAATATGGTTCAGATTGCACTCTGCATAACCTGTGGTAATATATGTTAACATTGTTTTTCTCTTTGCCATAATGTTAATATGGTTGGTTTAGTGAGAGTCTTGAAATGCCTTGGTGGGATGCTTTAATGGAATTATCAATAAACTGAACATATCCGCAGTCCTATGATCATAGCAAGGGAGGGCGTTGTGTTAATGTCAGATGTAATATCATAGAATAAGAGTGCCTGCTCAATCTGGTTAGAGGATAAGTGGCTTGGGTGAGAATCGGGAGATGGAGATACCGACACGGGTGCAGGTACAACTACTGCTGAGTTTCACTGCAAGAAAAATTTGTTCCAAAATGTCTCAGATTATTTGTAGGAATTGAAATGTTGAAAAATCAGGCTGCCTATACTTGTAGAACATATTTCTTGCAAGCTGATATGTACTTTTGTAGGTGTTTGAACATAATCGTTTCTTCAACGGAAAATGTCTACAACAGGTTACAGAGGTACAACTTTCTAACATCTCTGGCTGCAGTGAAACTAACTTTCAAAACATATATTTTTTAAATGGTCCATTTTCTTAATCTATAATATATCTTAATCTATATAATAAATGTCATTTGTGACGTGGAATTCAATATGTTATCTTTTTACTACTATTTCATACATAATACTCTCTTGCAGGGTGACATTTATATATGTTAATTTTTGGGAGAAAATTCTCTGTTTGAGCTTATATAAGGTTGTTTATTGGAGGAAGTTCTCTCTGTTTGAGCTTACATATGGTTGTTTTTATGGAGAAAATTCTCTCTGTTTTAGCTTGTATATGGTTGTTGTTCGAAGAAAATCAAGTGTTCTCTGTTTGAGCTTTATTTATACACAGTCGTTGTTTGAGTTTATGGGGAAAAAGTGGAAGCCACATAAATGATTTTATAATATATCAAATTACCTCGTCTTTTTGCGTTAGATTTTTTATATATAGACATTTACCTAGTGATAGTAGGCCCATTCGTATTACAAGGAAGCCCATTTGGATGAAGGATTATGTGTCTAAATAATATGTTTTTATTGCAGCATTTTAAGTTAGTTTATTTTTTCTGTTTTGGGCCTGGCCTTTTAAGCTGGTCCAGCTAGGGTCTGTTGTATTTAAGTCACTTGAATTTTGTGAATTGAGTAGAGAAGTTATTCAGAATTTATTTTTTTCTTCTTTGTTTTGTGTTCATTTAATGGTAAACCCTAGATTTGGTAGTAGTTGCTGATCCCCCTTCTATCATTGGTGCTTTCATTTTGTATTCATGGCTCCTCCCCCTAAACCACCCCAACCCACCCCTCAAGAAATCGTTGAACAAGCTGTCCAAACCTCTCACATCCATCTAGATAATGCCATTAACCAAATCCATACAGATTTAGATGAGAGACTTGACAAAGTTCACACAGATCTGGAAAACACCCAACGAAATCTGGGTGCTACCAACACTAGAATGGAGAACAGCAAACAGATCTAAGATTCCCGCTATGACTCAATCATGAAAACCCTCAACAAACTGCTCACTAAAAATACATCACAATCCGTTGCTGCTGCTTCATCAGCAGCAAGTTCTTCAGGTATAACCCAACTACCATTTTCTATACCCATGGTTACAGCACCTGTTTCTAATGTGATCTCTCCAGCATTCACACCCCTGCGGCAATCTGCCACATTTTCACCAACCTCCATACACCCCAACGCCACCTCAGCCTCACACACACAACACAACTTCCCCCACATTTTATGTCATACCCCTTTGTTCCAACTAGTTTTCCACAAAACATACCTTATAAAAAACCCCTTTCCCCAACAGATCCCATATAATCATATCCCCCCCTTTTCATACCCCAAAATTAGAGCTTGCTATGTTCGATGGTTCAAACCCTTTGGAGTGGTTATTTCAAGCTGGCCAATTTTTTAGTTTTTACCAATTACCACCTGAAAATAGGTTGTCCATGATGTCTTTTTATATGAAAGGTGAAGCATTAGGCTGGTTTAAATGGATGCATCAAAGTCAGCTATTAACCGATTAGTTCAATTTTACTAGAGCTTTGGAATTGCGGTTTGGACCATCTACTTTTGAAAATCATCAGGCAGAATTGTTTAAACTTAAACAAACTAGTTCTGTTGTGGAATATCAAGCTGCCTTTGAAAAATTGGGCAATCAAGTTGTTGGATTATCGCATGAAGCTATACTAAATTGCTTTATTTCTGGGTTGATTCCAGATATTCAAAACGAAATTGCTATCCATAAACCTACCTCTATCTCCCAAGCCATTGGGCTTGCGAAGCTGATTGAATCCAAATTGAGGGAGGCAAAACCCAAGTTTCAAAAATCCTTTAACAACCCATATACCAAACCAAACCCACCCTCTCAACCTACTGCCCTATTACCAGCCCCACCTAAACCCCCTTTACCCTCTCAATCATCTAAATTACACATTTTCCGTTTATCCAATGCTTAACTCCAAGAGCGTCTTGCACAAGGTTTATGCTTTAATTGCGATGAAAAATTCATTCCGGGCCACAAATGTTCTTCAGGAAAATTCCTCTTGTTAATGGTTGATGATGAGGAATCCTACATACACGACAACACTGAACCTAGTGACAAAATAAGTATTCCTGCCAAACCGGAGGGAACTTACTTTCAACTATCCCCCCAAGCTGCAAGTGGCCAATTCTCACCAAAAACCCTTAAATTCAATGGAGTCATTCGGGGTCTGTCAGTCACAGTACTAATTGACACGAGCAGTACTCACAACATTTTGCAACCCCGCATTGCCAATCATCTCAAACTCCCAACTAAACCAATTTTAAATTTTTCAGTCATGGTCGGTAACGGTTCTAAATTACTATGCTCAGGCCTCTGTCCATCACCCTCTTCATACAATCACATTTGTCATCTTCTCCACACCGACTCAATTCCATCCATTCACCTGTTACTCTATCAACCCACCACACCACAAGAGCCTCAACCTCCACCACAAAACATAATTATCCTTGATTCCTTACCCACTTCCCTCCCACACGAAATTTCCACTATTATTAAGTCTTTTGCTGCTGTTTTTCAAAAACCTCAAGGCTTACCCTCTCCTAGACCCCATGATCACCACATTCCCATTCTACCCAACACCGCTCCTGTTAATGTTAAACCATACCGATATCCCCATTCCCAAAAAGATGCCATGACAACCATAATCCAAGACATGCTTCAAGAGGGTATCATTAAACCCAGCAACAACCCATACTCCTCCCCAGTTTTATTAGTTCAAAAAAAAGACGGCAGTTGGCGATTTTGTGTATTGAATATCGCGCACTTAATGATGTAACCGTTAGAGACCGTTTTCCTATACCCACCATAGATGAACTCTTTGATGAATTAGGATCGGCGACTATTTTCTCTAAGATTGATCTTCGATCTGGATATCACCAAATTAGGGTAGCACCAGAGGATACACACAAAACTGCATTCAGAACGTTTGATGGACACTACGAGTTTTTAGTGATGCCTTTCGGCCTAACAAATGCTCCTAGTTCTTTTCAATCAGCAATGAATGACTTACTTCGTCCATTTCTATGCCGGTTTGTTTTAGTTTTTTTTATGACATTTTAATCTATAGTTCTTGCATTTCAGAGCATGCCCATCATCTAAGGTTGATTTTAGAGATACTTTTATCCCATCAATTTTATGCCAAATTATCAAAATGTGTTTTTGCTGTCCCTAGTGTTGATTATTTAGGTCATATCATTTCAAGTGAAGGTGTAACCCCAGATCCCTCGAAGATTCAAGCTATATTGGATTGGCCTCCGCCTCGTTCACTCACGACACTCAGGGGTTTTTTATGCCTCACCGGCTTTTATCGATGATTTGTTCGTTATTACGCCTCTCTCGCCGCTCCTCTCACCGATCTATTAAGTTCCACTAAGTTATGTTGGAGTACATCAGCTAAAACAACTTTTACAATTTTAAAGAAAAAAATGACAGAAACTCCAGTTTTAAGCCTTTCAGATTTCTCCCAAGTCTTCGCCCTTGAGACTGATGTTCCATCGGTGGTTGTGGGAGCAGTGTTGTCGCAACAAGGCCGCCCCTTAGCTTTCTTCAACAAGAAACTTTGCAACCGGCTACAGGCATCTTCGGCGTACGTTCGCGAAATGTATGTGATTACATAAGCTGTCAAAAAGTGGCGTCAGTATTTAATAGGGAGGAAATTTCACATCTACACTGACCAAAAGAGTTTAAAAAATTTGTTGGTCCAAACTATCCAAACCCCTGAACAACAGAAGTGGGCTGCAAAATTACAAGGATTTAATTTTGAGATTTTTTACAAACATGGAAAAGCTAATCAGGTTGCAGATGCTCTGAGCCGCAAACAAATGGACGATGCTGCAGTACTTCTCTCCATTTCCTCCCCAGTTCCGCTCCTCCTGACATAGTTAAAACAGTACTATGAATCAACTCCTGAAGGTCAAACACTTATGAAGCAAATTCAAACAGATATCTCAATGCAAACACTTTTTCACTCTAAGGATGACCTTCTATATTACGAAGACAAAATTTACATACCTTTCACTGAAGACCTTCGCGAAGCTTTAATCACAGAATATCATTCCACACCAACTGTAAGCCATTCTGGTCTTCAACCCACTTTGGCCCCGCCTCTCTTCCTCTTTTCTCTTACCTGGAATCTACAAAGAGACCAAAGCTTTTGTTAAAAAGTGTTCAGTTTGCCAACAATACAAGTACATGCCCAAGAAGAAACAAGGACTCTTACAACCGCTAAATATACCAACGCTTGTGTGGGATGAACTAAGCATGGATTTTATTACTCACTTACTAAACTCATTTGGACACACGGTGATTTGGGTTGTATGTGACAGGCTAACAAAATTTTCTCACTTTATTACTCTTCCCACGAAATTCTCAGCTAAGGATCTGGCACTTCGTTTTTCTGTTGAGATATGCCGCTTACACGGTATTCCTTCCTCTATCGTCTCAGACCAGGATCCCCTCTTCCTTAGTACCTTTTGAAAAGAGTTGTTTCGAGCACAGGGCACCACTTTGAAGTATAGCTCAGCCTACCACCCTGAAACAGACGGACAAACAGAAGTAGTTAATTGCTGCCTGGAAACGTATTTACGCTGCTTTACAAGTGACAATCCAAAGAAGTGGTTCCGATACTTACTGTCGCTCCCGGGATTTTCATCCAGGTACAAACGCGAGAGTGGCGCGGAAAACAGAGTCGCCAGCCGTGTAAATTTATCCCAAGAGAGGGAAAGGGAACACCGCATAAACCTGAGGAAGGGGGAAAGGAATGGTCATCGCAACCATAACCTGGGTTCGGGGGTCGGTTACGCGAGGGGAAGGTATTAGCACCCCACGCGTCCATCGTACTCGATGGGATCCACGCTTGTTGTCTATTCTAAGGGTGAGTTATTCTATCATCTATGGCTGCACTAAAACGGGAAAGGGGAAGACAAAGACAGACTCGGTAGGACGTCAACGTCCTAGGCCTACATACCCCCTTTGTGCAATGGGGAATTCAGAGTCAACGTAGTTCGGACCAAGTTCTTTTTGTGTTTTTTATGAGCGACGTTAAGTCCGCGTCCGGCAGTTAGGGTCGATGCCTGTTTGCGACTCAGACGGAAAGTAACGTGCCCTTTTTGAAAATAGCCTTTAGTTTGACGATCCCGAAGGATAAAAAGGTTTGAAGTTTGTTTGTGTTTTTTTAGGACAGAAGTGACTTGAGTTAGTTCATAACTCGACTTGAACCAAAGTCTATGACACGGGAACGAATGCGTCACATGGTCGCCCCCAATGGGACGTATGCTCAACACTCTAGAGGAGAGAAGGGGGACCCCTCAATCTTCATTTCCTATGTTTAAGGCTCGTGTGCAAGGCAAGTTGACCTTATTAAGTATCTTAAAGATGTTTTGAGATGAGAAGAGTGACTCAAGAGAAAAGAAAAACACTACGGGGAGAATCTATCCTAATGTTATCATGCAAAGGTGGCCCTAAGGGGAGGTTTGACAACAACCTAAACCTAAAGAAGGGAAAAGATGAGAGGAAGAAAGAATAAGAGTGGACATGGATACTTATCCACACCCTCAAAGAACTTACCTCAGCCCCTGCATAAGAGGTTAGCACAAAACAGACACAAGTAATATTAAGGCAAATGAAAACCAAACAATGACATATAAAAGTGATAAAATTACCTATGACGATCCAAACATGAATTGAGAAATCAAAGAAACAATCCCCAAAATAATGGCACAAGTGCCTTCTCACACAAGTAATCAGATAAGGTCAAAGGTACGCCTACAAGAAGATCCCACATAAAAGCAATCAAACAATTAGCAAAATATCTTCTAAAATCACCAAATTAATTATCAACATACCTAAACCAGAGGCAAACAACATGCCCAAAGTTCATGCCAAAATTCAAAATAAAGGTCACTCAAACCATCATGCAAAGCTCAGACAAGAAACATGACTCAATATGCACAAAGGAGGACTAAAATGCAATATGAAATGATTTTAAAAATGAGGGAAAAATATTTTAATGCAATTCAATTTATTGGTGAATGAATGCAAAAAGAATGAGTTCTAAATAACTTATGTGTGATGAGAAATAAAATAAACAAGTCTAGGTATGCATAATATGGATAATTCAAAAAGAACATGAACAAATAAATAATTCAGATGATGAAAATAAAATAAAATAATAAAATAAAATTTGTGAAAATTTTATAAAATTACAAATATGATGCATGAATTTTTTGGTAATTTTTAAATGCATATAACTAGTTTTAAAATTTTGAAAATGAAATGCAAACAATTAAATAAAATAAAAGTATGAAAATGTGCAAAGGGGGTGTGAAAAGTAACAAAAACACGTTGGGAAGGCAATTGGGCTCATAACGAGGGGTGCAAATAACAAGGCCCAGACACGTTGGATCCATCAGCGAAAAAATAAAATAAAAAGAATACCATACACCCTAGTCAAAAGATTGACTCAGCCCTCACCCTATGATCAATCCAACGGTTCATGATATAGTCAACCAGAATAAAAAGTAATACAGATCAATGGCCATGATTAGCAATCACACGATAATAACCATGCACACACACTTACGCAATCGCCCAGTACACCGTGCACACACCACGTGAGCTGCACGCTCTCATTTTAAGGCGCTGGCGAGATCTTGACCACACGACTCATCCCACGCACGCTAACAAGTCAAAGTAATTAAAATGGGAGAACATGATTGGGTGTTCACAATAACAACTATGGGTAATAAACACACAATCACTAAAATAAAAATCAGAAAAATAAAATAAAATAAAAACGTGGCAGAATGATGGCCCTTGGATCCAAGCCACGAACGACCGAGATTATCTCTCCTACCTTCAGCCTCTCCCTCCGCCGGAGCTCATACCAGTCGCCGGAACCCTAGTTCCGGCCGCCACCTGCAACTTTAGAAACCCAAAAAACGCAACCAAATACACCATTTCGTCCAGATTTTCATGAGGATCATTAATATGCCATCAAAAATCACAAACAACGCATGGATAAGGAGAATCGAAGGAAATAAAGTGTGGGTCCAAAACTTTAAACTCATAATACAACCAATATACACATCCATATTCAAAACAAAACACATCAGAATGATCCATGGATGTCACACATCAATATGCATACTTAAAAATAGAGTTCTATGATCATGTAAAACATCACTAACCTGAGATAGTGCAACCTGAATCCTTGCTTTTGGCTGCGAATGAGGATTGATTCGTGCTCTAGAGATCCCAAGGGTTCTGATGGTGAAAGAATTTTTTGAAAAGACCTAATGAATTGAGAGATTCAATGAGAAAAAGTCTTAGGGTTCAAGCTTTCTTCTCCTCCAAATATCACGTGTTCTTAACCCTAACCAGTGCATGAATTGGCTTAAATACATTAGGTTGACCCACTGATGATCAATTGGGCCTTGGCAATTCCTTTGTTAAAGAGTTTTGGATGATTTTAGAAAAATTACATTATGTGAGATACACCTCCTTCCATGCATGGATATCCAAACTTTCTATGATGGATCACTTATGTTTGAATTGCTAACCACACCTGAATTGGAATTGGGCCTTGAGATGCTTTGGTTCATGAGTTTTAAATAATTTGGCAATTTTGCATAATGGAGAATAAGTGAAGAATAAGCCATGGAATTTCTTGATTTAAAGGCCAAAGATACTCCTTAGGGATTGTTCTTTGATATTAGAAAGTGACATGAAGCAATGGAATTGATTATAGGTCACTATGCCCAAAGTTGTGAAAATGGAACCATGAGAAACCCTAAAAACCACTTTGCCTTCTTTTGATCATAACCTGAGTTTCACAAATGATATGGAGACCTACCAGTACTTGTTGGAAAGAGGAGAAAAAGATCTTCAACTTTCATGTTTAAGGAAAATTCGGTTGAAGCTTTCTTGATGGTGAAAAGTTAAGCTGAATGTAGTGTAGTAACTTGCCCAAAAAGGAAACTTTCAAATTATAGGTCATTTCCATATTTAGTAACTTTTGTGCCAACCCTTGATTCTTGATAAATGGCATGAAACTTGACCCCTGAAGGCCATATGAGGATGTGGGGCTTTGAAAACCTTGAAGAGCACCTCAAAAATCCACAGTTGACTTCCTCCTTTACAGTTGACTTTTCCCCAATTCACCTGATTCCCAATCCATTGGCCAATTGGACTTCTCCTGAACCAAACTGATGGACAACCTTCCCTTCCTAGATACTTAGGGACCCAAGGAATACTATGGAATCAAGTCCTGCCCAAAAAATCAGAAATAAACTGACTTTATAGCAAACCCTAATCTGGGTACCTCAGTCTAGGAGGAAATAGCACAGTCCCCAAATCCAAATTCCTCTGAATATGATGTGTATCCTCTCCAACAAAGATAAGATATGCCATTTGGTGATGATAAAAACCCAAGGAGCTTGCCTATTGGAGCAATAAACCCAAGAATCTCAAAACCCTAGTTTCTGCACTGGTTAGGAGAGTGATCCACCTGAGCTCTCTTGGACAATATAAGGACTCTTGCCTGACCTTTTTGAAGAACCTCTTCTCCTCTTGAACTTGCCTCTGGCACCCTGGCCCCATGCTAAGAACCAATGATATGCACACATGACAATGCAAAAATGAAATGAAACACAAGCCAGTTAGTACTAAAGTAAGGAGGGAAAATTTTGGGGTGCTACAGCTGCCCCTATTCAATCAACTTGGTCCTGAAGGTATGATAGCGACGGCTCTCAGACATTCCAGGTTACACGGGGATTGAATACCGAAAGAGCCCCATAAATTTTCTTCTGGTGAGAATAACGAAATGGAGCGTGCTGAAAAATAAGGAATATGACCTCAACCATACCCACCAAAATAAGACGAATACAACCTCGATTGCACCCGCAAAGGAAGAATGACCTCAATCATTCTACCCACAAAGAAAACATGAATACGACCTTAATCGCACCCACAAAACGAATACAACCTCAATTGCACCCTCAAAGGAAGACTGACCTCAATCACTCTACCCACAAAGAAAATACGAATACGACCTCAATCGCACCCACAAAATGAATACAACCTCAATTGTACCCTCAAAGGAAGACTGACCTCAATCACTCTACCCACAAAGAAAATACGAATACGACCTCAATCGCATCCACAAAACGAATACAACCTCAATTGCACCCGCAAAGGGAGACTGACCTCAATCACTCTGCCCACAAAGAAAATATGAATACGACCTCAATCGCACCCACAAAACGAATACAACCTCAATTGCACCCGCAAAGGAAGACTGACCTCGATCACTCTGCCCACAAAGAAAATATGAATACAACCTTAATCGCATCCACAAAACGAATACAACCTCAATTGCACCCGCAAAGGGAGACTGACCTCAATCACTTTGCCCACAAAGAAAATATGAATACGACCTCAATCGCACCCACAAAACGAATACAACCTCAATTGCACCCGCAAAGGAAGACTGACCTCGATCACTCTGCCCACAAAGAAAATATGAATACGACCTCAATCGCACCCACAAAACGAATACAACCTCAATTGCACCCGCAATGGAAGACTGACCTCGATCACTCTGCCCACAAAGAAAATATGAATACGACCTCAATCGCATCCACAAAACGAATACAACCTCAATTGCACCCGCAAAGGGAGACTGACCTCAATCACTCTGCCCACAAAGAAAATATGAATACGACCTCAATCGCACCCATAAAATGAATACAACCTCAATTGCACCCGCAAAGGAAGACTGACCTCGATCACTCTGCCCACAAAGAAAATATGAATACGACCTCAATCACACCCACAAAACGAATACAACCTCAATTGTACCCGCAAAGGAAGACTGACCTCAATCACTCTACCCACAAAGAAAATATGAATACGACCTCAATCGCACCCACAAAACGAATACAACCTCAATTGCACCCACAAAGGAAGACTGATCTCGATCACTCTGCCCACAAAGAAAATATGAATACGACCTCAATCGCACCCACAAAACGAATACAACCTCAATTGTACCCGCAAAGGAAGACTGACCTCAATCACTCTGCCCACAAAGAAAATATGAATACGACCTCAATCGCACCCACAAAACAAATACAACCTCAATTGTACCCGCGAAGGAAGACCAACATAAAGTGGACTTCGCCGGGGATACCGTGAGACAAAATTTCTGGTTTAAACCACCCCTACCGAGAAAGGGAAACTGGCAAACAAAATGTGTCAAGCGAGAACTGACTACCAGGCGAGAACTGGATTTCACAAAAGAGAAAGGCCAAACAGAGGCAAACTTCTAACGGACTCACGATCCACAGATAAGATGACTCCGCCGGGGAAAGGAGAAGTCTAAATAAAAGATTCTGTCGGAGAGCATAATTATGAGGAACACATCCCTCCAAAATCTCCTGAGTTATGCCATCTCTGCTGGGAAAGAGAACTGGTGAGGAAAGCATCAAACCTGGCTTATGCTTCGAATGCAATTGCTTGAATTTTGCCGTAATGCTCCACACGAAGTGGAAATGCTACGCGTTTGAGGATGCGATGCAAATGCTTATGATATGCAAAAGGGTCCCTCCAGCAAAATAGATGCTGGAGAGAAAAGACCAATTCAGCTGGGGATGACAAAAATAAATTGTCCTCTGAATCCAAGAACTCTGCTGAGAAGGATCACGCTGACCGACCCTTTGGGTCAACCACCTCTACTGGGGATGAAATCCCAAAAGAACATCCACACTACCGGGGATTACACCTGTCCTTTACTGAAGGCAACATCCAAAACCTGGGATTTCTCCTCTGCTGGGGGAGTTGAGAATGAGTGCCAATAACGGAACCGAAGGTCTGTTACCAATAACAGATGGTCTTAGAACCTGCTGGGGGATGCCGGCTCATAATACCATCCTGCTGATGGGTGAGAAAGACTTTACTCCCTTCTTGCTGAGGACTAGAATATGACATCGTCGGTGAAAGCACGCTTCCTGACTAGATGGGGAAAGTGAGCACCCTGATTCTGTGGGGAAATAACGTCTTGATCCGGAGAAAATACTTCCCAAGTCTCCTGTTGGGGAAGGTCTGCTCTGCTGAGGAAAGTGTAAGCTCAATGCTGGGGAGAGCAAACTGCTGGGGAAATACAATCCTGTTGCCCTGCAAGTTCAAATAACAATAGAAAGAATTTGCCACAACATGACTATCACCGTTAACGCCTATGTAATTTCTACTGTTTTTCGTTATGCTCCGCAAAGCTCGAAGTTTTATATGCAATGTTTATCAAAAATATCGGACGTTTTTTGCAAACAAAACAGTAAAAGTAAAACAAACAATGGAAAGCTCTTTGAGTGAAATGAATATTTTATTGAGAAAAGTGGCCTGTAAATAGGCATTTACAAGAGGAAGCAATCCCTAAAAAGAGGTAATTGCGCAAAAGCAAAAAGAGAATACATATGTCGGCAATGCGGGAACAGATATCCACCATGATTCGACTCAGCTATGACCCATATGTCTTGCTTATCCATAAATATCTTGACCTTTGAAGAGACTAACTGTACTGATTCCTTTCTTTCAGAACTTCCAGGCATTGAAGGTGATCATAGATCGAACGCAGACCATAGCCTTTCGCTTATAGATCCCTAACTTTTGCCTGGATCGCCCTTTTCGGGTTTTCAATCCATCGGGATACCCATTCTTGCCAAAGTTGCCGTTACCGGTTTTCAACTTTGCGGGTTTACACATTTCTTTTTACATTTTATCCCTAATTTTTGCCCGAACCTTTTCCTTGTTATGGTTCGCCGGGATGCCCCTTTTTTGCCTGGACTTTCTTTTTATGTCCAGCGGGTCTCTTTTATGCGAAATATTTTTTGACTACGTCTGCGTTCACAGGGGATGTAAAATCTTCGCCATCCATAGTTGAAAGTAGTAAGGCTCCACCAGAGAAAACCTTTCTTACTACATATGGCCCTTCGTAGTTTGGAGTCCATTTGCCCCTGTGATCCGTTTGAGGAGGAAGGATCCTTTTCAAAACCAATTCACCAACTTGAAAACACCGAGGACGTACTTTCTGATCAAAGGCTTTCTTCATTCTGCTCTGATACAAACGACCATGTGTAATGGCTGCCAATCTCTTCTCTTCAATAAGATTCAACTGATCCAACCTGGAACGCACCCATTCAGCTTCATCAAGCTTCACATTTTCCAGAACTCTCAAAGACGGAATCTCGACCTCTAAGGGTAAAACTGCTTCCATACCATATACCAATGAGAAAAGGGTTGCCCCAGTTGACGTACGCACCGAAGTACGATAACCATGTAGGGCATAAGGTAGCATCTCATGCCAGTCCTTATATGTTACCACCATTTTCTGCACAATCTTCTTGATATTCTTATTCGCTGCCTCAACAGCACCATTCATCTTCGGACGATATGGAGAAGAATTGTGATGCTCGATCTTGAAACTCTGACATAGTTCCTTCATCATCTTGTTGTTCAAATTCGAGCCATTATCAGTGATGATTCTCTCTGGGACCCCATAACGACATATGATATCCTTCTTTATAAACCGGGCTACCACTTGCTTGGTGACGTTGGCGTACGAGGCTGCTTCCACCCACTTTGTGAAATAGTCAATGGCAACCAAAATGAAACGATGCCCGTTGGAAGCAGTGGGCTCAATCTTCCCAATTATATCTATGCCCCATATTGCAAAAGGCCAAGGAGATGATAACACGTTTAGAGGCGTAGGCGGTACATGCATCTTATCTGCACAAATCTGGCATTTATGGCACTTTCGAGCGTACTTGAAACAATCAGACTCCATAGTCATCCAATAATATCCTGCCCTCAACAACTTTCTAGCCATGGTGTGTCCACTGGAATGAGTACCGAAAGAACCCTCGTGAACTTCCTCCATCAATAAACCTGCCTTGTGTTCATCAACACAACGTAGCAAGACCATATCGAAATTCCTCTTATATAACACATCATCCTTGTTCAGAAAGAAGTTTCCTGCCAACCTTCTCAGAGTCTTCTTATCCTTGGTGGAGGCACCCTCTGGATACTCCTGTCTCTTCAGAAAAACCTTAATATCATGATACCACGGTTTGCCATCAGACACATCTTCAATTGCAAACACAAAAGCTGGTCTATCCAGACGCATGATTCTAATCGACGGTGTTTCATTCCAACGGTTCACCTTATACATGGATGCAAATGTCGCTAACGCATCAGCCATCTGATTCTCAGCTCGGGGCACATGATGAAAATCCACCCTATCAAAGAACGGTAACAACCTTCGGGCATAGTTGTTATAAGGTACCAAATTTGCCTGACGAGTCTCCCATTCTCCTGTAATCTGATTAACTACCAACGCGGAATCACCATAGACATCGAGGTTCTTAATTCTCAAATCAATTGCTTCTTCTAACCCCATGATGCATGCTTCATACTCCGCCTCGTTGTTGGTACACACGAATGCTAACCGGGCAGTGAAAGGTATATGAGAACCCTTCGGGGTCGTAATGATTGCCCCAATTCCATTACCATATGAGTTGACAGCCCCATCAAAAATCATCTTCCATTGAGACCCAATCTCAGGTCCTTCATCAGGCAGCGACTCTTCACAATCTTTCATTTTCAGAAACATAACATGCTCGTCTGGAAATTCAAACTTCATCGGCTGATAATCCTCGACCGACTGTTCAGCAAGATATTCTGACAGAACACTTCCCTTAATGGCCTTCTAGGAAACATACTGAATATCGTATTCTGTCAAAACCATCTGCCAACGGGCTATCCTTCCAGAAAGTGTTTGCTTCTCAAACACGTACTTAATCGGATCCATCTTCGAAATCAACAAGGTTGTGTGGTTTAACATATACTGCCTCAGACGCTTGGTTGCCCAAGCGAGTGCACAACATGTCTTTTCCAACATAGATTATTTGATTCACAATCATTGAACTTCTTACTCAGGTAGTAAATGGCGTGCTCTTTCCTACCTGTCTCGTCGTGTTGACCGAGCACACAACCCATCGAATTCTCAAGAACTGTAAGGTACATAATCAACGATCTCCCAGACACCGGTGGCATAAGGACTGGAGGTTCCTGCAAATATGTCTTTATCATTTCGAACGCCTCTCGACAATTTTCATTCCACCTGACCTCTTGATCCTTTCTTAACAACTTGAAAATTGGTTCACACGTGGCTGTCAAATGAGAGATGAACCTAGCAATGTAATTCAACCTCCCCAAGAAACCACGAACCTCTTTCTCTGTCCTCGGCTCAGGCATCTCCTGTATGGCTTTTATCTTGGCAGGATCAACCTCGATACCTCTTTCACTAACAATGAATCCCAGCAATTTACCGGACCTCACACCGAAAGTGCACTTGTTCGGATTCAATCTCAGTCTAAATTTCCTCAACCTCTCAAATAACTTCTGGAGGTTTACCAAGTGTTCTTCCTCTGTTTATGACTTCGCAATCATGTCATCAACATAGACTTCAATCTCCTTGTGAATCATATCATGAAAGAGAGTCACCATTGCCCGCTGATAGGTTGCCCCAGCATTCTTCAATCCAAAGGGCATTACCTTGTAGCAAAATGTTCCCCACGGTGTTATGAACGTTGTTTACTCCATGTCCTCTGGGGCCATTTTGATTTGGTTATACCCAGAGAAGCCATCCATGAAGGAAAACACAGAATATTGAGCAATATTGTCTACTAACACGTCAATGTGGGGGAGCGGGAAATCATCCTTCGGGCTCGCCCTGTTCAAATCTCGGTAATCAACACACATCCTGACCTTCCCATCCTTCTTAGGTACAGGTACAATATTAGCAACTCACGGAGGATAATTTGTTACAGCGAGAAATCCGGCGTCTAACTGTTTCTGAACCTCTTCCTTGATCTTGACAGCCATATCTGGTTTCGTCCTTCTTAGTTTCTGCTTGACTGGAGTACAACCCTCTTTAAGCGGCAGTCTGTGTGAAACAATGTCAGTGTCAAGCCCGGGCATGTCTTGGTAAGACCAGGCGAAGATATCCACATACTCTCGAAGTAACTCAACCAATCTTCCCTTAACGGTGTCTTCCAAAGCTGCCCCAATCTTTACTTCTCGTTTAACATCCTCGGTTCCCAGATTAACAGTCTCAACTTCCTCCTGATGAGGTAGAATAACCCTTTCCTCCTGTTTCAGTAGCCGGGATAATTCTTCTGGTAAGTCACAGTCTTCGTCAGCCTCTTCTTCGGCTTGATAGATAGGATTGTCGAAGTCATATCGAGCCATAGCTAAGTCGTGAAGGGTGGAATCTGAACAAAGGAACCTGCATGATGGATATTTTATGTTTATTATGAGTGCAACAAACAAGAAAACACATTGCCATTTTGATGTGGGTTAATGCAAAACGTAAAAATAGAAAGACAGGGATCAAAATATTTGAATGAAAAACGTCCTTTATTGATGACAAAAATAGCAAATAAAACATCCAAGCCCTACAAATAAGTATCACTACGTCTTGGGCAAAACGCAGGATTCAACATAACAGAAAACAAAAGTAAATTACTCAGGGCGTGTCACTTGGATGACTTTCTCGGAAGACCAGTTGCCTAAACTCTGACCAGGGGTGCAGGGACGGATCCACTCATCCATGTCACAGTCACTATCTCCTTCCTCCCCAATAGCATTGACTCTGTCGAAGAAAACACTGGCACTGGTGAAACGGACCGGACCATAGAACTTGGGAGGCTCTTCAGAACGCCTAGGTGGCTTGTAACCCAATCCATGAGTATCCTGCTTTCTTTGAACATCAATAACACTGCCCCACTTCTGAGAACCACCAGCTTCAACTATAGCACGCGCCTCTTTGAAAGAGGACATTGGAACCTCTGGTTGTCTGATGACTTCCGGTTGGGCAACCACCTCAGGCTGACTGGCTGCCTTTAGGGGTTCCTCGGGAATTTTCACAGCCTCAAAGGCTTGGCACAAAGTTTCCTGTACTTCACCATCTACCTCTACATACTTGAAGGTCGATATGTGACTCACCATAATTTCTTCCTCACCACAAACAGTCACAACGTGGCCATCCACCATATACTTCAACTTCGGATGCAGCGTAGATGTTACTGCCCCAGCACTATGGATCCATGGGCGACCCAACAAACAACTATAGGCAGGCTGAATATCCATTATGTAAAAGGTGGTGTTAAAAATCTCAGGGCCCACCTTGATTGGTAGAACTAACTCTCCAAAAACTGACCTCTTGGAGCCATCAAAAGCACGTACCACCAAGTCACTTGGTGTACAAATCAACCCACGAGTATCCAATTTCATCAAAGCCTTCTTCGGCAGCACATTCAAAGACGATCCAGTATCAACTAACACATGCGACATTAAGGAACCACGACATTCCACTGAAATATGCAGAGCGTTGTTGTGATTCCTCCCAGCCGGAGTCAGATATAAATCGGTGAAACCCAAACCATTACCAGCATTCACATGAGCCACAACCCCTTCTAACTGGTTGACAGATATTTCCTACGGTACATAAGCCATATTCAGAACCTTCAGCAATGCATTCCGGTGCACCTCAGAGCACAGTAGCAAGGATAGAATGGAAATCTTCAATGGAGTTTGGTGAAGTTGATCAACAATCTTGTAATCACTTTTCCTGATCAGCCTCATAAACTCTTCTACGTCTTCTGAGAAAGTATCCCCAACCTACTTTGTCATACGATTAGGCTCGTCCATCATCTGTTTACCTTTGTCTTGTCTTGAACTGCCAGCTTGATCCTCGGACGGAATAAAGACTCTACCACTCCTAGTGATAGCCCCTGCTTCAACAAGATTTTCAACCCCTGTATTCACAGCTGATGTCTCTTCCAATTCCTGCTTTTTACCATTAACAAACACCTCGGCCCCATAGTTCCATGGGATGGCCTTGGTACTCTCATACGGGACTGGTCCAGGAACATTGATAGTGACCGGCGCTGGTCTTGCCGGCGCTGATATAGTTATTGTCTTGAACGGAATTGTTATTGTGGCAACATCGATCTCTTTGTCAGTAACATTACTCTGCCTACAACCCCTGTCAAACTGTAATATCCCTTCGTTGATCATTTTCTGAATATCTGCTTTCAATAAATCGCAACCGTATGGTTGCGCCACACACCCTGCATAGCCTTCATCACAGCCAGGAAACACCCCTCCCTTCAACAGTCTGTCCTTCACCACACGCAAAGGGGTTTGAACCTCGTTCACATCTGAAATCAAATTCAAGTCTTCACAGTCTTTAATAATAGCATTGACCCTTGGCTCACCGTGATTCGGCATCGGGTTCTGATTCACATTTAGAACATCATTGGAGAAGTTGATGGCTTTGGAATCCACCAAATCTTGAACCTGATGCTTAAAAGCTTTACAGTTCTCAATATGATGTCCGGGTGCCCCAGAATAAAACTCACAGTGGGCGTTGGCATCATAGCCGGGAGGTGGATTACCAGTGGGTGGAGCCAAGGTTGTCTTCTGAATCAACTGGAGCTTTAGCAAGTGCTGAAATAATTGAGAATAGGGAAGAGGTGGAGTGTCAAAATGCCTATCACGCCTAGTCAGAGGCTGCGATCGGCGAGGAGCCTGATTTTTTTGTTGAGACACTGGCGGCTGCTGAGTTGCTGCTGGGATGGTTACAGAAGCCACCTGCTGATTGAAGTTCTGATGAGGTCCTTCTCTACAACGATATGATGACACGGAGTTTGCATCTCCCTCCCTCTTCTTATAACCACTGGCATAAGGCTTCTTACTCCCTCCAGATGAGGATCCGTCACCGCCTGATATTTTTCCCGCCTTAATTCCGCTTTCCACCATCTCTCCTACTAAGATCAAGTCAGCAAACTTTCCAGTCAAACACGGTACCCAGCTTTTCATAATAATGACCCTGCAAGGTGGCCATAAACATAGTTATCATTTCACGTTCCAACATGGGAGGCTGAACCCTTGCTGCCAATTCACGCCACCTCTGGGCGTACTCCTTGAAACTCTCATTGTTCTTCTGTGACAAATTCTGCAGCTGTGTTCTGTTCGGAGCCATGTCAGTGTTATATTGATAGTGTCTAATAAATGCCCCTGCCAGATCTCTCCAACTACACACATCTTTCCTTTCCAGTTGCATGTACCACTCTAGGGATGCCCCAGATAGGCTATCCTGGAAGCAATGCATCATCAGCTTCTCATTCTTCGCATGTGCAGCCATTTTACTCGCGTATGCCCTCACGTGGGTCCTTGGGCAAGTCATACCATTATACTTCTTAAAAGTAGGAGTCTGAAACTTGTGCGGGATAACAACGCCTGGAACCAGCCCCAGATCCTCTAAATCCATACCCACAGAATCCTGATTCATAACACCCCTCAGTTGTTCCTCGATCAACCTGATCCTCTGATCATTGTCAGTCTGGGGACCAGCATCCCCACCTGGCAGAGAAAATGCATCATCTTGAACATCATCATACTGACGACCATGAATTGCGCCAACACCGTTACCACCTCCCCCAGCATTAGGAATCACAACATTTTCTCCTCCGCCCGGAGGAATCACAACACCAGCAACAGGAATACTTCCGCCCGGAGGGCCATTCTGAACATTGTTACCAGTAACACCAGTATGAACGACACCGTCCTCATCAACCCTTGCAATCAGTGGCTGAACAAGAGTCCTCAACTGCTCTTGGCCTTGAGCAACACCTTGCATTAATTCCATGAATTGGTTCATGCGAGTCCGCATCTCAATGATCTCATTCTGTAGCTGATCCATGAGCCTCTTCTGATTTTGTCTGGTAGAATACCGGTGAATGTGCTGATCTTCAATCCTGAGATGAGAACAAGGTAAGAACACCGGAGATAAACACCTGTCATGCAAAATGATTATGCAAAAATGATTATGAATATGCAAATGCAAATGAACATGTTTGAGTATTCGTAGGGCGATCCACCCCTTGATTCCGGTTTAACAACAAGATAGAATGGAACTTCTGCTCAAATATTAAGAAAACCAGAGGAAAACCAAATGTCAACAATCACAACCCAAAATAAATGAGTCTGAACACCATAATCATAGAACCCAACCAACAAGCCTGGCGGTGATCCAAATACAATGAAAGAGAAATATGAAACTACGGCATGTCATCAAAGTCCACAAGTGTCAATCCCCCCCATCCATTATGCTTTTTGCTCCAGTCTTGAATTTCCCTAAACAACTTTCTGGTGTCGGGATGCTTCGGTCTCTGAATTAGCTCTTGAATAAGAACGTCTCTCCTATGCATGATCCCCTCCAAGTATCGGCAATGCAACTCCCAAGCGTCTTCTCCGGAAACACCCTCTATGCTAGGACCCTCATTTCTAGGTCTCTTCACTTCAGCTTGGACCTTCAGTTCCTCTATGGAGGCTATGGCTTCATTGAGTCGACCCTCGACTGCTTGTCTCTGGAATACCCCTGATAAGATCTCAGCGTCTTTTTTCTTGAGCTGCGACTTCAATTGATCAATCTGAGCTAGGTAATCGTCTTCTTTTCTCTTATTCTCAGCCATTGCAGTTTCTCGGTGAGCATTGAACCTGTGAATTTTTAACAAAGCCTTGTCCAAGTCCTCCTTCTTAGACTCGAGAACCTTACTGACACTATCTAAAGCTTGTTTCATCCTTTGTCTGGCCGCGACCTTGTCAGCTAGCTCCTTTTCTGCTTCAGCAAGAAGCTCTGTCTTCAACTTGGCGATATGAACAGCTTCACCCCGCTCATGTTTCAACTGGTAAATCTCTCTTTTTAGCTCACTGTTTTCTTCTCGCAGCTTTTCTTTTTCAGCCCACAACTTGCTAAATTTCTCTATCTTAACTGTGGTAGGAGGCTCAATCAGCAAGGGGTAAAATGGTGGTTCTTTGGAGAATGGCAGAAGCTCCTCCTCTACCCTTTTCTGAATCCAATCTTCATACGCAGGAAATGTTCTGTTGTTGCTCTTCCCAAAATAAGTCTTCCCTTTCTTATAACGATCTCCCCAAGTATTTGCAGCTTCTTTTAACAGTTCTGGATTGGTTTCCCCACTCAGATATAAAGATTCTTGGACCTCCTCGTCCCTTGGCGGCTCTTTCAAGGCATACCCGAATTGCCTAATAGCAAGAATAGGGTTGTAGTTAATTCCCCCTTTCCTTCCTATTAGAGGCACATTTGGGAGACCTCCACAACTAATCATAATATCCTGGCCCAACAAGTCACGGTTAACCCAAATTAGATTATTTGCTCTTAAGCCCATCAATCTTTTGGACCAATCCAATGTCCCTTGAGTATCTACAAATGCCCCAGATTTAGGAAGACGATCAGCAAACCATTTGTAGAAGACTGGCGCACAAAAATAAAGGGGTCATCCCCTCATCTTCTCGTTCTTATAATGCATTGAATAATACAGATCTCCAAGCAAAGTAGGTACTGGATTCTTCATGGTAAATATCCGGACAGCATGCATGTCCACAAAATCCTTCATACTCGGAAACAACACCGTTCCATAAACACACATAGCCAAGATGGCGTTGAAAACTGACCAACATCTAGCTTTAGCATACACAGCAGCCTGTTCTATAAAAAATTTCACATGAAAACCTTTACACCCTCCCTTACTGGCAATGTTATTTTTCAACAAAGACAAATCCAAATGCAAAGCCTCAGAAATCTTTCCCAAATCAGGAAGCTCTTTAGAGGGATAAAAAGGAGCCTCTTCTTTAATAGAAATATCCAGAATGAGAGCAAATTCCTCCAATGTCGGAGCCAAAAGATAATCAGTGAACAGAAAACAACGCAGGTGAGGGTCATAGAATTGCACCAGAGTGTACAAAGCCCTATACTCGTATTCAATGATGTTGCGAGCAAAATCCAGAATTCTTCCATACTCTCCTCTAAAGTCTGCGAATACTCCATGTTCTGCCATAGACACAATCTGGTGAACAGGATCCAGAATAAGTGACGGGAACCTGTACATTATAATGTTCTTTTTATTCTCAGTACTCATCCTTAATAGTCTTCAGAAACCAGAATCAAAGTTAGGATGCAACCCTGCAAATGAACAAACATGTTAGGATGCAAAATGATGATGCAAATGCACACATGGGGTCAAGGATGCCACACAGACTGGACAACTGCTGCACTGAACAACTGTATAATCTCAAAGGGTCTGCCCAAATAACCAGAATACCAGAATAACCATAATATCACACTGATAAATTTGCTGACCAGAAAACCGGGTATGTTGAAGGTCAAAGTTACCTGCAAACCTGTAAACACCCTGCCCTCTCACATGTGGGTACTAGAAAGCCGAGGATCCTCAATATCACGGGCTCTCAGGTCGAGAAATGATGATACGGTCACCATTTCTGGTTTGGCATCATCACCAATCGAGGAGGCCTCAACTGATTCCCCTAAAAAAGAAAACATCCTATGGCAAGTCCTCAGCTTCGGCACTGAGGTCGAGAAGCAATAGTACATTCATCCCTCGGGGTACAGTACTATCGCCAAACGAGGAGTGCTTCCACCGATTCTTTTCCAAAAGGACACCCTATAGCAAGTTCCCAGTATTGGGTCCTCGGATCGACATGTGCAATGGGTTTGCCATTTCTGGTCTGCCATTATCACGTCTCGGGAGGAGTGTCGTTACTGAGTTCTCGGGAATGGTCACCAGAGTCGACAGTTTTCCAGGTTACATTCAATCATCTGCTCCAATGCGCAGTATATAACATTACCAAAGAGAACCTCGTCTGGATGTGAGTTTTCATGTATACTATGTCTGGCCAAATGCCACACGAGTCACACTACTTGCCACGCTAATCCTACGTGTATGCTCAAGCCTGGGTATTGGGCTTATCTCTCAGAATTCCCAACCCGCCAAACAGAAAAACAGTGCAGCAGCTGATAATAATATGCAATGCGAAAAATGCGGTAAAAATAAAATACAACAAATAAAGCAACACAAAAACAAAACACCCAAAGAGAACGAAGACAAGCAAGCGCTAGGATTGACTCGCTTAGGGATGGACCAGCATAGGTCAACCAGATTCCCCAGCAGAGTCGCCAGCTGTCGCTCCCGGGATTTTCATCCAGGTACAAACGCGAGAGTGGCGCGGAAAACAGAGTCGCCAGCCGTGTAAATTTATCCCAAGAGAGGGAAAGGGAACACCACATAAACCTGAGGAAGGGGGAAATGAATGGTCATCGTAACCATAACCTGGGTTCGGGGGTCGGTTACGCGAGGGGAAGGTATTAGCACCCCACGCGTCCATCGTACTCGATGGGATCCACGCTTGTTGTCTATTCTAAGGGTGAGTTATTCTATCATCTATGGTTGCACTAAAACGGGAAAGGGGAAGACAAAGACAGACTCGGTAGGACGTCAACGTCCTAGGCCTACATACCCCCTTTGTGCAATGGGGAATTCAGAGTCAACGTAGTTCGGACCAAGTTCTTTTTGTGTTTTTATGAGCGACGTTAAGTCCGCGTCCGGCAGTTAGGGTCGATGCCTGTTTGCGACTCAGACGGAAAGTAACGTGCCCTTTTTGAAAATAGCCTTTAGTTTGACGATCCCGAAGGATAAAAAGGTTTGAAGTTTGTTTGTGTTTTTTTAGGACAGAAGTGACTTGAGTTAGTTCATAACTCGACTTGAACCAAAGTCTATGACACGGGAACGAATGCGTCACATGGTCGCCCCCAATGGTACGTATGCTCAACACTCTAGAGGAGAGAAGGGGGACCCCTCAATCTTCATTTCCTATGTTTAAGGCTCGTGTGCAAGGCAAGTTGACCTTATTAAGTATCTTAAAGATGTTTTGAGATGAGAAGAGTGACTCAAGAGAAAAGAAAAACACTACGGGGAGAATCTATCCTAATGTTATCATGCAAAGGTGGCCCTAAGGGGAGGTTTGACAACAACCTAAACCTAAAGAAGGGAAAAGATGAGAGGAAGAAAGAATAAGAGTGGACATGGATACTTATCCACACCCTCAAAGAACTTACCTCAGCCCCTGCATAAGAGGTTAGCACAAAACAGACACAAGTAATATTAAGGCAAATGAAAACCAAACAATGACATATAAAAGTGATAAAATTACCTATGACGATCCAAACATGAATTGAGAAATCAAAGAAACAATCCCCAAAATAATGGCACAAGTGCCTTCTCACACAAGTAATCAGATAAGGTCAAAGGTACGCCTACAAGAAGATCCCACATAAAAGCAATCAAACAATTAGCAAAATATCTTCTAAAATCACCAAATTAATTATCAACATACCTAAACCAGAGGCAAACAACATGCCCAAAGTTCATGCCAAAATTCAAAATAAAGGTCACTCAAACCATCATGCAAAGCTCAGACAAGAAACATGACTCAATATGCACAAAGGAGGACTAAAATGCAATATGAAATGATTTTAAAAATGAGGGAAAAATATTTTAATGCAATTCAATTTATTGGTGAATGAATGCAAAAAGAATGAGTTCTAAATAACTTATGTGTGATGAGAAATAAAATAAACAAGTCTAGGTATGCATAATATGGATAATTCAAAAAGAAAATGAACAAATAAATAATTCAGATGATGAAAATAAAATAAAATAATAAAATAAAATTTGTGAAAATTTTATAAAATTACAAATATGATGCATGAATTTTTTGGTAATTTTTAAATGCATATAACTATTTTTAAAATTTTGAAAATGAAATGCAAACAATTAAATAAAATAAAAGTATGAAAATGTGCAAAGGGGGTGTGAAAAGTAACAAAAACACGTTGGGAAGGCAACTGGGCTCATAACGAGGGGTGCGAATAACAAGGCCCAGACACGTTGGATCCATCAGCAAAAAAATAAAATAAAAAGAATACCATACACCCTAGTCAAAAGATTGACTCAGCCCTCACCCTAGGATCAATCCAACGGTTCATGATTTAGTCAACCAGAATAAAAAGTAATACAGATCAATGGCCATGATTAGCAATCACACGATAATAACCATGCACGAACACTTACGCAATCGCCCAGTACACCGTGCACACACCACGTGAGCTGCACGCTCTCATTTTAATGTGCTGGCGAGATCTTGACCACACGACTCATCCCACGCACGCTAACAAGTCAAAGTAATTAAAATGGGAGAACATGATTGGGTGTTCACATTAACAACTATGGGTAATAAACACACAATCACTAAAATAAAAATCAGAAAAATAAAATAAAATAAAAACGTGGCAGAATGATGGCCCTTGGATCCAAGCCACGAACGACCCAGATTATCTCTCCTACCTTCAGCCTCTCCCTCCGCCGGAGCTCATACCAGTCGCCGGAACCCTAGTTCCGGCCGCCACCTGCAACTTAAGAAACCCAGAAAACGCAACCAAATACACCATTTCATCCAGATTTTCATGAGGATCATTAATATGCCATCAAAAATCACAAACAACGCATGGATAAGGAGAATCGAAGGAAATAAAGTGTGGGTCCAAAACTTTAAACTCATAATACAACCAATATACACATCCATATTCAAAACAAAACACATCAGAATGATCCATGGATGTCACACATCAATATGCATACTTAAAAATAGAGTTCTATGATCATGCAAAACATCACTAACCTGAGATAGTGCAACCTGAATCCTTGCTTTTGGCTGCGAATGAGGATTGATTCGTGCTCTAGAGATCCCAAGGGTTCTGATGGTGAAAGAATTTTTTGAAAAGACCTAATGAATTGAGAGATTCAATGAGAAAAAGTCTTAGGGTTCAAGCTTTCTTATCCTCCAAATTTCACGTGTTCTTAACCCTAACCAGTGCATGAATTGGCTTAAATACATTAGGTTGACCCACTGATGATCAATTGGGCCTTGGCAATTCCTTTGTTAAAGAGTTTTGGATGATTTTAGAAAAATTACATTATGTGAGATACACCTCCTTCCATGCATGGATATCCAAACTTTCTATGATGGATCACTTATGTTTGAATTGCTAACCACACCCGAATTGGAATTGGGCCTTGAGATGCTTTGGTTCATGAGTTTTAAATAATTTGGCAATTTTGCATAATGGAGAATAAGTGAAGAATAAGCCATGGAATTTCTTGATTTAAAGGCCAAAGATACTCCTTAGGGATTGTTCTTTGATATTAGAAAGTGACATGAAGCAATGGAATTGATTATAGGTCACTATGCCCAAAGTTGTGAAAATGGAACCATGAGAAACCCTAAAAACCACTTTGCCTTCTTTTGATCATAACCTGAGTTTCACAAATGATATGGAGACCCACTAGTGCTTGTTGGAAAGAGGAGAAAAAGATCTTCAACTTTAATGTTTAAGGAAAATTCGTTTGAAGCTTTCTTGATGGTGAAAAGTTAAGCTGAATGTAGTGTAGTAACTTGCCCAAAAAGGAAACTTTCAAATTATAGGTCATTTCCATATTTAGTAACTTTTGTGTCAACCCTTGATTCTTGATAAATGGCATGAAACTTGATCCCTGAAGGCCATATGAGGATGTGGGGCTTTGAAAACCTTGAAGAGCACCTCAAAAATCCACAGTTGACTTCCTCCTTTACAGTTGACTTTTCCCCAATTCACCTGATTCCCAATCCATTGCCAATTGGACTTCTCCTGAACCAAACTGATGGACAACCTTCCCTTCCTAGATACTTAGGGACCCAAGGAATACTATGGAATCAAGTCCTGCCCAAAAAATCAGAAATAAACTGACTTTATAGCAAACCCTAATCTGGGTACCCTCAGTTTAGGAGGAAATAACACAGTCCCCAAATCCAAATTCCTCTGAATATGATGTGTATCCTCTCCAACAAAGATAAGATATGCCATTTGGTGATGATAAAAACCCAAGGAGCTTGCCTATTGGAGCAATAAACCCAAGAATCTCAAAACCCTAGTTTCTGCACTGGTTAGGAAAGTGATCCACCTGAGCTCTCTTGGACAATATAAGGACTCTTGCCTGACCCTTTTGAAGAACCTCTTCTCCTCTTGAACTTGCCTCTGGCACCCTGACCCCATGCTAAGAACCAATGATATGCACACATGACAATGCAAAAATGAAATGAAACACTAGCCAGTTAGTACTAAAGTAAGGAGGGCAAATTTTGGGGTGCTACACTTACACTTGGCTGAGTTTTGGTATAACTCTGCTCACCACTCCTCTATCAAAATGTCTCCGTTTGAGGCCCTTTATGGACGGACACCTCCGTCTTTGCTCACCTACCGCCACGGATCTACCACTATTCCTCAGTTAGAGGTGTCCCTGCAACAAAGAGATGAAATATTGCAAATACTTAAACTCAACCTTGAAAGAACCAGAAAGAAAATGGAAACTCAGAGTAATAAAAAATGTCTTGACTGTACCTTTCAAGAAGGCGACCTAGTTTTTTTACGCCTTCAGCCCTATCGTCAATCATCCGTCCAACGCCGTGTTTCCCACAAACTTACAAAACGGTATTTTGGTCCATTCATGATTCAATGATGGATTGGAAAAATGGCGTATCAACTGGATCTCCATCCCTCTTCACGGATCCATCCAGTCATCCACATTTCTCAACTCCGTGCTTACCATGGAAGTGATCCTACAGCTCACTTTACTCCGATCCCACCGAAGCTTCAAGGTACTGATGAAAATATAACTGACGAATCAAACGGTTCTGATTCCCACACACCCTTAACTCAGAATCCACATGCATCCTTGGATTCAAACATTAACGACATGGTTATTAGAGAAGAAGGGCAAGGTGATATGGTTCGAAGAGAAGAAAGACAAGGTTCTATGGTTAGAAGAGAAAAAGAAAAAAAATGCTATTGAGGGAGTTGTGGTTCAAAAGGAACGTTTGAAGCACTTTGAAGGAACTCAGAAAAATAAGGCTCATGAGAATACGGATCAGGAAGTGAAGAGTTTAGAAAATGGTACTGATGAGTTTCAAGGCAAAACACTTAATGATTTGTGGTTTCCCAAGGCTCCCCATGCGGTTCACTCTCCACCGCAAGATCTTGTGGATTCTTTGACTACACAATCCTCACCATCTAAATTTCTGCCAGCTACAGACCTCGAGCCACGTGATGGCTCACTTCCCCATCAACCTACTGCTGCCTACCTGCCCATGACTACTTTTCCCAACAGCACACGTTTCAACCTTCCTCACCAGCTGACACGCATGCAACTTCAATCTGACCCAGCTGGCACAAAACCCATCGCTACTTCACTAATCCGTTCAAATGTTTCCAATCTGCCAGTTTCACATGGGTCTGCCAATGTTTCCAAGTGGGCCTCAGTTTTTCAACCAACTCAAACCCTTTTTAATCCCAATCTTGAGGACAAGATTGTTGTTGGGTCGGATAGTAATGATAGTAGGCTCATTCGTATTATAAGGAAGCTCATTTGGATGAAGGATTATGTGTCCAAATAATTTGTTTTTATTGCAGCATTTTAAGTTAGTTTATTTTTTCTGTTTTGGGTCTGGCCTTTTAAGCTGATCCAGCTAGGGTCTGTTGTATTTAAGCCACTTGAATTTTGTGAATTAAGTAGAGAAGTTATTCAGAATTTATTTTTTTCTTCTTTGTTTTGTGTTCATTCAATGGTAAACTCTAGATTTGGTAGTAGTTGTTGATCCCCCTTCTATCACCTAGTTACACTGAATCATACCAAAGTAGTAAAAAGACAAAAAGGGAGTTGAAATATAAACAAATTAACTAGAGGTTCTTATTTTCTTTTATATCTTTGAAATTAGATGGTTGTCCATATATCTTATATATTCTTCTATATTTTGGTTTATGGTGTAAATCTAACTTTTAACTATGTATTTTAAATAAACTAGTTATGTTAAGCTTGCACTTTCTATTTGACAAGTTTTTTAATATTAAATGTTTCTCTTACAAAAAATCATACTAGTCTTATATGTTTCTCTCATTTCAAAATTGTGTTCAAATTCCAATTTTACTTGGAAACGATATAATAGCATGAATAAAACATCTTCCAACAATCATTGCAATGGTTGCACAGCTACTCACCAAGCCTCGTTTTGTATTTCCTTTAGTTAGTCATCATCCAATAATGTGTAGAGTTGTCAATTTAATTGACCTTTTAAAATTGGCTCATAATTTCCACGTTTAAAGGCCTAAAAATGCATGAAATTTTTTTAAGTATTTTTATGGCTTCTAATTTAATTATAAAGGCGTTGGCCTCGATAAAATTTACGTCTTCTTGTTTATTTTATTGTATTTATTTCTTAAAACATTGCAATTTTTATACAGTTTGTTACTAGAATTCCATTTGATTCGAATCACTGGTTTAAACATGAGACCCTCATTTAGTTCCAATCACTAGTTTAAAGGTAGTTTTAGGAACAAGTTCTCAAACTTTGTTTCTCCTAAATCGATCTAACATAATTCAGGTATGCACATTTGCGTGTGTTATTTTTCTAATTTATATTATTTTTTATCTTGGTTACACCTATTTTTAGCATCTATTTTTATTGGACTAGTGTGTTAATTAATACCTCATTTTTAGGTTCGAGCAGAATAATAACTAAACAGAGCCAACAAATGTCTCATTTCTATCTGCTCCAAACTAAAGAGGAAACTCGTCAACAATCTTATAGGCTCATTCTTCCTCTTGCCACATACTTTTATATTTAACAGGGCTTTCTCCTATGCTTCCTGGTATTCAAAGAAAAAATAATATCGTTATTATTATTTTTGTTTTTCATAAATAAATTAAGTTTCATATATTTGTAGTGTTGCTTCCATCCTAGGGTGACGTTGTCGTCATCCAGATTATGAAGAGTATGATTTGGACAATGCTTGTACTAATGAATGCATGTTATTACTTTATCCAAAATAGGAAAAACAATCATATATATAAGATATAGGGTTAATACCTATTTTCACCCCTGCCATATGGGCGTGTTTTGAAAAACTCCCCTACGAAAAAAAAAGTTGCAAGATTGGCCTTAACATATTTCAAAAGTTACCATTTAGACCTTCATCAGGCCACATCATCAAAAATAATGATGTGGCAGTCATTTTTTTAATTTTTTAATGAAAAGAAATTCCACATCATTAAAAGGCTTTGTGAAATGACTCTTATACCCCCACTTTTTAATTTTTTTTATTTAGTTTTTCTTTTATTTAATTTTTTTAGATTTTATTTAATTTATAATTTTTTTATTTATTTAATTATATTTTAATTACATGCATTGGCATTTTACTATTATTTTATTATTTGAATGTTGAAATGTTTAAAGATCAAAAATCAAAATTTTTGCTCTCACCAAGGATGGAACCCATGTTCTCATGATTGCAAGGAGATACTCTTCCATTAGGCCATTCAGTCTTTCTTGTCCATTTGTTAACTTCAAATGTATATATTACAACATCTCAATTAACAATTAAATTAACACTTAAATTAACATATTAAATACATAAATGACTTTAAATAAATACTATAACTTATTATTATTTTATTTTACGATCAATTTATTATTTTATTTTTTATTTTTTTAATTTCAGTTTAATATTTTATTTTATTTATTTATTTTATTTAATTTCAGTTTTATTTATTTTATTTAAAAATATACGTTAATATTTATTTTCAGGTAATTTATTATTTATTATTTATATTTATATTCAGTTTATTTATTACTAAATTTATTTTCAGTTTATTTATTATTTATTTTCAGTTTATATTTATATTCAGTTTATTTATTTAATATTTAGTTTATTTATTTATTTATTTATTTATTTTTATATTTATATTTAGTTTATTTATTTTCAGTTTATTTTCAGTTTATTTATTTTCAGTTTATTTTTATATTTATATTTAGTTTATTTATTTTCAGTTTATTTATTATTTATTTTTAGTTTATATTTATATTCAGTTTATTTATTTAATATTTAGTTTATTTATTTATTTATTTATTTTTATATTTATATTTAGTTTATTTATTTTCAGTTTATTTTTATATTTATATTTAGTTTATTTATTTTCAGTTTATTTATTATTTATTTTCAGTTTATATTTATATTCAGTTTATTTATTTACTATTTAGTTTATTTATTTAGTTTATTTATTTATTTATTTAGTTTATTTATTCAGTTTATTTATTTAATATTTAGTTTATTTATTTATTTATTTTTATATTTATATTTAGTTTATTTATTTTCAGTTTGTTTATTAAATATTAAATAAATAAAAAATATTTAGTTTAAATAAATAAATAAACTAAATAAATAAATAAATAAACTAAATATTAAATAAATAAACTGAAAATATATATAAACTGAAAATAAATAATAAATAAACTGAAAATAAATAAACTAAATATAAATATAAAAATAAACTGAAAATAAATAAACTGAAAATAAACTGAAAATAAATAAACTAATTATAAATATAAAAATAAATAAATAAATAAATAAACTAAATATTAAATAAATAAACTGAATATAAATATAAACTGAAAATAAATAATAAATAAACTGAAAATAAATAAACTAAATATAAATATAAAAATAAACTGAAAATAAACTGAAAATAAATAAACTAAATATAAATATAAAAATAAATAAATAAATAAATAAACTAAATATTAAATAAATAAACTGAATATAAATATAAACTGAAAATAAATAATAAATAAACTGAAAATAAATTTAGTAATAAATAAACTGAATATAAATATAAATAATAAATAATAAATTACCTGAAAATAAATATTAACGTATATTTTTAAATAAAATAAATAAAACTGAAATTAAATAAAATAAATAAATAAAATAAAATATTAAACTGAAATTAAAAAAATAAATAAATAAAATAATAAATTGATCGTAAAATAAAATAATAATAAGTTATAGTATTTATTTAAAGTCATTTATGTATTTAATATGTTAATTTAAGTGTTAATTTAATTGTTAATTGAGATGTTGTAATATATACATTTGAAGTTAACAAATGGACAAGAAAGACTGAATGGCCTAATGGAAGAGTATCTCCTTGCAATCATGAGAACATGGGTTCAATCCTTGGTGAGAGCAAAAATTTTGATTTTTGATCTTTAAACATTTCAACATTCAAATAATAAAATAATAGTAAAATGCCATGCATGTAATTAAAATATAATTAAATAAATAAAAAAATTATAAATGAAATAAAATCTAAAAAAATTAAATAAAAGGAAAACTAAATAAAAAAATTAAAAAGTGGGGGTATAAGAGTCATTTCACAAAGCCTTTTAATGATGTGGAATTTCTTTTTATTAAAAAATTAAAAAAATGACTGCCACATCATTATTTTTGATGATGTGGTCTGATGAAGGTCTAAATGGTAACTTTTGAAATATGTTAAGGTCAATCTTGCAACTTTTTTTTTCGTAGGGGGGTTTTTCAAAACACGCCCATATGGCAGGGGTGAAAATAGGTATTAACCCTAAGATATATATAAGATGTGTTAGTAATTTATTGCAATATACATGTTTATAAAAAAATTAATATTATAGATGGCTCAATATTTGGTTACATTATATTCAAAATCAATAGTGGGATTACCGACTATTACAATGGTTGAATGTGCATAGCAGAATTCCATTGTTGAACAAAGGTAAAGATGAAGAAGAAAAATCAATTAATTTCACGTGCGTTTTACAAAACAGAAAACCTGAGATATAAAGCAAAAGGTAAACTGGACCTAGCTAGACAGGCCCACTAATAACCCAGGCCCAATAAGCCTATTTGTCTAATACCCCCCATAAGCTTGAGGGTAGATGTTATGTAACCTAAGCTTACTAATATTAGAAAGAAAAAGAGATACATCCAACGGTTTAGTAAAAATATCTGCGAGTTGTTGAGAAGACGTGACGGGAAGTAGATGAAAAAGACGTTGCTGCAGTTTTTCGCGAACTATGTGACAATCAAGATCAATGTGTTTGGTACGTTCATGGAACGAGGAATTGTTGGCAATATGGATGGCTGATGCATTATCACAATATAAGAGAGCAGGTTGTTTGAAAGGGATCTTAAGTTCAGTCAAGACATTAGTTAGCCATTGTAGTTCACAAACAGTAGATGCCATGGAGCGATATTCGGCTTCAGTGGAGCTTCGGGAAACAGTAGCTTGCTTCTTAGATTTCCAGGATACCAAGGAATCACCAAGATACACACAAAACCCTGTGACAGATTTGCGTGTCTCTGGGCAAGTGGCCCAATCTGAGTCAGAAAAAGCCTTAAGTTGGAGGCTGGATTTGCTGGGGAAGAAGATGCCTTGAGTGAGAGACGATTTGAGGTAGCGGAGCACACGTATGGCAGCATTGTAATGAACATCAGTGGGTCGACTCATGTGTTGGCTAAGCTGCTGCACTGAATAAGAGATGTCAGGACGTGTATTCAACAAATAGATAAGTTGACCAATCAGTCTGCGATACTTGGAAGGGTCTGGCAGGAGTGTTCCATCAGTAGTCTGCAATCTGGTATCACGAGCCATAGGTGTCGAAGCCGATTTGCATCCAAGTAAGCCTGTCTTAGAGAGGAGATCTAGAGTGTATTTGCGCTGATTAATATGAATACCAGAGGTGTTTCTAGCAACTTCCAATCCTAAAAAATATTTGAGAGTTCCAAGATCCTTAATGTGAAAATGTGCCTTAAGTAATTGCTTGGTGGTATTGATGATATCTATGTTGCTGCCTGCAATAAGAAGATCATCAACATAGATAAGTATGAAAGTATAATGAGAATTAGAATGATGGATAAAAAGAGAGTGATCAGAGGAACATTGGGTAAAATGATTAGCTAAAAGGACTTTGGACAATTTGTCAAACCATTGTCGGCTAGATTGTTTTAAACCGTATATAGATTTCAAAAGTTTGCAAACTTGATTTGGATAAGATGGTATAATACCCTTTGGAAGAGTCATGTATACCTCCTCATCCAAATCCCCATGGAGAAAGGCATTATGGACATCGAGTTGGTGTAAATGCATATTAAGGGAAGAAGCAATAGCAAGGAGAAATCTTACTGTAGTAAGTTTAGCAACAGGAGAGTAAGTGTCAAAGAAGTCAATACCTTGTATTTGATTAAAACCCTGAGCAACTAACCTTGCTTTGTGTCTCTCTAAAGTACCATCTGAATGAAATTTGGATTTATAAACCCATTTGGAACCAATAGCTTTCTTACATGGGGGCAGAGTGGTGAACTGCCAAGTGTTGTTCTTGGTTAGAGCTTGAATCTCATCATCCATAGCTTTAACCCAATGCTCATGAGTACTAGCTTGTTTATATGAAATAGGATCACAAGAAGTAGAAATAGCAGAAATAAATTGAAAATATGCAGGAGATAGATTATGATAAGAAACATAGTTGGAAATGTCATGTATGATGTTGGCATGAGCAGTATTACAAACAAAGTCCTTTAAATATGCAGGAGGAAGTCTAGTTCTAGTAGATGTTCTAATAGCTGTAGTAGAGGGAGATGAAGGTTGTGGTGTATCATCATTAGGTGAATGGCCTGATAGCTGTGTGTTTGTGTTAGAATGTTGAGGTGTATGGCCTGTAAGCTGTGTGTCTGTGTTAGAATGTTGAGGTGTATTTGGTGGTTCTGCAATAGGAGTATTATGTGGAGTAGGGTCAGGAGATGTGTGAGTGATGTCATGGGTATTATGTGGGTTAAGAGAAAGTTGTATGTCAAACAAAAAAGGGATAGTGGACTGGTCCAAATTAGAAGAAGCAGCAGGTGTGTTATGTGCAGTATAGTGTGAAGTATAAGGAAAAATCTTTTCATGGAAAACACAATCCCTAGAGATAAAAGTGGATCTAGTTTTGAGGTCAAAAAGAAGATATCCTTTGATACCTACGGGAAATCCTAAAAAAATACATTGAGTAGCGCGAGGATCCAATTTATCTCTATGTCTAGTCAAGGTAGAAGCATAGGAGAGACATCCAAAAATCCTAAGATTAGTAAAAGAGGGAGGTGTTTTAAACAGTATTTCATAAGGAGTATGATTATGTATAACAGGGCTGCAAAGTCTGTTAATTAAAAAAGTGGCATGACATAAAGCATAAGACCAAAAACATTTGGGCAAATTGGCATGAAATAATAAAGATCTAGTGACATCAAGAAGGTGCCTATGTTTTCTTTCAACAATAGAGTTTTGTTGAGGTGTCTCAACACAACTTCTTTGATGAAGAATACCTAGAGAAGCATAATAAGAAGGCATGATAAATTCACTACCATTGTCACTCCTAATGATTTTGATAGTGCAGTTAAATTGGGTTTTACAATATGAGATAAAATGCTTAATGTGAGTTCTTGTGTCAGATTTATTATGCATAAGGAGAGTCCAAGTATAACGAGAAAAATCATCCACAATGGTAAGGAAATAATGAAAACCATCTAAAGAAGGAATAGAAATAGGACCCCATATGTCCATGTGCACCAAATCAAAACAATTAGAAGTAAGAGAAGTGCTTCAAGGAAAGGAAAGTTTACATTGTTTGGCCAAATGGCAAGTATTACAAAGTTGTTTATGACTGTAAGTAATATCAGAAAATTATTGTGACATATGTAACAAAACTTCACTAGAAGGGTGACCTAGTCTATTGTGCCATAAGGCAATATCAAGATCAATAGGAATATTAGTTACAGCAGAAATACAGGAATTAACATGATTGGAAATATGATTGGGTGTCTTGTGAAGGATGTAAAGGTTATGGAGCTGAGTCACAGGTCCAATCCTCTTGTTGGGAGACACATCCTGGATAATACACGAATTATGTGAGAAGGAAATAGTGAAGTGAGAGGTAGTGCAGAGTTTAGATATAGAGATTAAACTAAACCTAAATTGAGGAATGTAAAAAACATTTTCCAGATGAAAACTATCATTAAAGTGAATAGAGCCAGAATATATGGCTTGAATACATGTTCCATTAGGCAAATGAATGGGAATGGCAGAAATGGCATGTATATCAGCAAAACAATGACTAAATGGGCAAACATGATGAGAAGCTCCAGAGTCAAGTATCCAAAAAGAGGGATTATGGAAGATACTACCTGTTTGAATGATACCTGAAATGAGAGCTTTGTCAGAAGTAATGGACTTATCCTGCTTGGTGTGTGTGGGATCCTTCCTTGATTGTTGGAGAAGGAGCATTAGTTGTTGATAATCTTCCTTGGAAAGAACTGTGTCTTTGTCTTGTGCTTGTGAAGTTTTAGCCTCTGATGTAGACTTGGTGTTCTTGGTTCTATACCCAGGAGGAAAACCATGCTTGAAATAACAGTTTTCCACAGTGTGATTGGTTTTACTGCAGTGGGTGCAAATCATCGTGGGCTTGGGAGTGGATTTACTTTTGCCCTTTGTGTTGTGGTTGCTAGTAGAAAGAATGGTCGAGGACGGATTAGAAACAGATGCGGGAAGAACTTGTTGTTGAACCACCAAAGAATACACACGACTAATCGGAGGAAGAGGATCAAGAAGTAGAATCTGGGTGCGAATATTGTGGTAATTGTCGTTCAACCCCTTTAAGAAACAAGTAACATATTCCAAATGTTTGTATTTACACACAGCCTTAGCAAGATCACAAGAACAAGGTGTAAGACAAGAACAAGATGGGGTAGGTCGTAAATCCTCCAATTCATCCCAAAGGATTTTCAGATCAGTAAAATAAGTGGATAAAGAACGGTCTCCTTGTTGTATAGAATGTAACTCACGAAGAAGTTCTGAGAAACGGAAATGGTTACCTTTGGCAAATCTTTCACGAAGATCCTCCCATAAATCGAATGCCAAATCAAAACGTATTGTGCTCTGAGCAATGTGAGGAGAAAGTGTGCGATTGATCCACGAAAGCACCATACTATCAGCACGTTCCTAGAGTTCATAGTTAGGGTCTGAAGATGAGGGTTTCAAGAGAGTACCATTGATGAAAGAAAGCTTGTTCTTTGATGTTAAAGCTCTGCGCATCGATTTGCTCCAATTGTGGTAGTTGTTGTCGTCCAGTGGTGGCGCAACAAGGGTAGCTCCGGGGTTTTCGCCGGGATGGAGGTAATAAGGGTTTCTGGGGTTAAGAACGGGATCTGTAACTGTGTTGTTGGTCGTAGTAGTGTTCTTGGGTATGTTCTTGGGTGAGTTCTCAGGGGAATTGTGTTCAGAAGCCATGGAAAAGGAATTAAGAAGAAGGTAATGCAAGAAAAGATGAATATGTGTGGAAGGAAAAAGAAAAGGTATAGTCTACTGATACCATATTACAATGGATGAATGTGCATAGCAGAATTCCATTGTTGAACAAAGGTAAAGATGAAGAAGAAAAATCAATTAATTTCACGTGCGTTTTACAAAACAGAAAACCTGAGATATAAAGCAAAAGGTAAACTGGACCTAGCTAGACAGGCCCACTAATAACCCAGGCCCAATAAGCCTATTTGTCTAATACCGACGGCCTAAATGTGGGTAATATAAGGCCAAAATTAACGTTTGGTTACCCATAATATATTCAGGGTTTAGCCGAGGGTAATATCAAGGGCTTTTGGGGTTATCTGTAGAAGTTACTAAGGAGCGATTTACCAAGGGCCTTGTGATTATCCGTAAGTCATGGATAATTTACTTTTACTAACAAAAGTTTCTTGATGGTTTTATTTTATATATTTATTTGAGAATATATGCAATTTTTTTTAAAAATAAGATTTGTTAAAAAGATGCTTTATAAAAATTGTTTTAAAAAATAAGTGAAAAATCTAATTGAAATGTAAAAACCCGCCTATTAATCTATTAAAAAAAATAAAGAAAAATAAATAAATAAAAAAGTAGGCGGACAAGCCCGCCACATTGGCGGGACGAGTTAGATTTTTATGTCCCAAGCCCGCCCCGCCTTTTTTTTGCGGGCTTAAGGAGGGGTGGGGCGGGCGACCCGTTTTGCCACCCCTGATCAAAACAATATCAAAAAGGCAACAACTTCATGATTTATAATTAGAACAATATACGAACCTGCAAGAAAAAAAAAGTATGTTAGAAATATGATATAGAAATTACATTTTGATATTAGTGTTTTCTTTACTTATTAGATGTTCTGGAAAACTTCTTTGAATACAATATTTGTGGTTGTATCCAAACATTATTTTAGCCTGTCATGAATGAATTAAGATTTTCAATTCTTCCTTGCTTTTGACTCTAGAAAATGCAACATATATTTGACCATGACTAAAAATCTCTTTAGGTAAGTATAAACAATGATAGTCCAACGATAGCTCTTGAGACTTATTAATAGTCATGGCAAAAGAGAAAGATGAGCAATGAAAATGAGCAATAACATATTTAACAACTATATAGAAAAAGATGCAATTGAATTACCAGGTATTTGAGATTATAAATGAGGAATTTTCACAATTGTCGAAGTTTATAGGTGGAAAGTTATGAATGTTCGGTAATCAAAACTGACACTTTCTTTTATGATTAATCCTGATGTCTCTCAGCATGACTTTTCATGCAGTATTAAATGCATTTATTAGTAGTCACTTGTAACACAACTAAATTATATGGATATTGAACTATGTAGTAGTCTTTTATCGATTTAAGGTATAAAGTTGATGATTGTTGATTATGCAATTCATTATGGGATATGATCATCAATTACTTTAGTTTTATTATATATATATATATATATATATATATATATATATATGTGGTATGTTTTTCTACCTTCAAAAGCCTTATATAAAAAGTTCCGCCATCAACACTTAAAGTACAATGTCTTATATTTGTTTATATTTTTAAATAGAGTAGTGGCACATTTTTTAAATAGAGTAGTGACGCATTTTGTTGTTCGTCTGTCTTCTATTTTTGTAGAAACTATGTCATATATAATGTAACAATTTCCTATAAACCTAAGAATGATATTTTGTACAATAAGAGATTTTATTTGAATACATTCAACTTTCTTGTGTTTGATATCTTAGACATGGCTTTGGAAAACAAAAAATTTGGTTTATTTCTTGAAAAAAAATATTTATCAGTCTATCAAAGGGTAAGGTTTCAATTTTTTTCAAAGAAAATTTCACTTACAATTTTATACACACTAATTTAATGTGCACTCTCCAATTTTCTGCACATTTGTCTTAATGTATCCAATCATTCACATGTGAGACTATACACATAACTTGGAGTATCATAGGAACCACGTGATTTAACTATAAGCCTCATGATTTCTCCACAATACACACAACTTAAAAGTACCATATGACCCTCGTGATTTAACTTTAAGCCTCATGTTTTCTCTGCAATACCCACAACTTAGAGTATCATTATCATAGAAACCTCATGATTTAAATCGAAGCCCCTTGCTATCTCTTTAATAAATCCTATAATTGTGAAAACAACATAAAGGACTCAATTTGGTGGTGGTTATAATGAACCAAAGGTCTCAACTTATACCGCTATAAACTAAATGTTATATTGAACTTTATTTTTGTCTATATAAAACTTTTCCAAACCTTGAAGTTGAAATTTTTTTGTTTTTTTTTACTTTTTTCTTTAACTTTCATTTAAGGGTTCCTTAAGTTATAAGCTAAATATGTTGATGTGTATTTTCAAGTATGGCCATTGTCGAGAGTGTATTTCTACTTTAAAGTTTTATCTTTTTAAACCAAAGTTTTAAAAGACCATGTTATTATTAGTTTGTTTGATCATGGTTGATGTATTGTGTTTAAGTGTATGTTTGAATTGGCTAAGAACATAATTGATTTTGAAAAAATTGAGTTTAGTAGATTTGATTTTAACAAATTTGAGTTTATTAAAATGTATTTATGGTTGGATACATTTATGTAAAAATGAATTTAATAATAAAGTCGAGCGTGAAAATCATGTTTAAACTCAAAAGTTACTTTAAAAAAATCAAACATATCAAAATCACTGCAAAATCAATTTTACGCCTCTAAGCTACTTTTTGAATCATAATTTCTAAAAAAACTTTTGAACATTAGTTAAATCATTATTAACTTACTATTTTTAAGTATATTCATTGTTTAAAAAATTTTCATTTATTTTTTTATTTGTTTAAAAATTTTTTTAGTTAACAAATATTAATCAAATTTATTTATATTATAAATATTAATTCTATTGTTTAAAATATCTCTCATATTATGTTGTGATGTCCTATTAATAAATAAGTTTTATAAATTTCAATCAATAAACTTGTTTAATTATGGGTGGAGGAGCACGTGAATTCTTAATTTTAGTTCAATCATCACAATTTATCTTTATTTTATTAATAAAAAATCACAAACAATCTTCTATTTAAGGGATGTATTTTAACCTTATAAAAAACAATAATCATCCATATAAATCTCTACATTAAAAAAAAACTATAAAAAAAATTTCTCATGTAAGTTTATCTGCATTTAGAAAGTCAATCAAAATTAAATCCTCTTAAAAAAAAATTCTCAGGTCTTCTCTCATATACGTTTATATATCGTTAGATTAATCCAGTTAAAAGACAACACAGAGAAACAAATGTTATAATATATATTACTTTTAACTTTCTTTTTATTAATTCAATATGTAAGAGACAAAAATGATTATACATCTAAAAATGAAATCGGTAGTTTTCTTTAATTTTTGTGGTATTTCTTGTATGTATTAATTCTACAACAATCAACTCATATTAATTGTGTTTAAATAAATAATATTTTAAAATTAATTAAAAAATCAAAATAATCATCTTTTCCACTGTAAATTAAGATTAAAGTTTAATGAAAATCAAAATTTATCTTTAAGACTATAAAAAAAAGCTATGGTTGTATGCTTGAATGCTTTCTTGAATAACTCATTTTTAAATAAAAGAGCATTAAAATTTTAAAGCGTGAAAAAGTAATAGTTAATATATTATAAGTTTTATTTTTTATTTTTATGTTGACAATATGTAAAAAAGCACTAATTTTATTCTTTAACCACAAATATATATTCCTTATATAATTTTTATAATACTATAATAACTATTATTTTTATTTAAGAATATAAAAAATGTTAAATTAACTAATTACATTAATGACAAATAGTTTTTCCATATATAAATTGTACTCTTTAACATCTATCTTAGCCACACATTTCAAAAAATAGTGTTTAAACAATAAAGTATGATAAATTATAAGTGATTTATAATAATATTTTTTTTATATTGACAATATTATAAAATATTAAAATTTAATAATTTTTTACTTACATACATTTACCCTTTGATTTTTAAAATAAATAATTATTATTTTGATTATTCGCAATTTTATTAAATATAAAAATTAATTTAATTAATTGATTATATATATATATATATATATATATATAAATATTTTGATTATTACCAAATAAAAATATTTATTTATTAAAAAATATTAAAATGACAAAAAAAAAACGCAAGTAGCAACAAAGTATATGAGAATATTGTGGTCTTTTCTCTCCCTTCTTTAAATGATTTGTTTTTTCTCTTTATGAGTATTTTTTAACTACTAGATTAATCAAGCAGTACATAATTGCACATGACTAGAGATGACAATGGATACCCATGAGAACAAATTCTAGTTTTCGTTATCCGTCCCGTTTAACAAATATGATATTCTTACTTACTCAAAACCCTTGTAGATATCCATTAGACCGATATCCGTGGACTTTAAGATACCTGCGGGTATTCATGAATACCCATGAATTTTTTTTTAATGGTAATTTTTTAATTTTTATTATATTGAATTGAAAATTTACCTTTAAATACATTTACCATATTAAATTTAGATGAATCTTATATTGAAAAATATTATAACTAATACTTTTTTATAAAGAACAAAATTAATTTGAAATTTAACACAAAATAATAATAGTATAGAATGAGCCCTAACATAAAATCATTAAAGAAAATCATCACTAACAGTAATCACACAAAAACATAATAGCAATATCACAATAGAAATAGCATTATAGCACTAACACAATAACTTAAAATACCAAATAACCATGCTAATATCTTAAAATAGCAAAAACCATGCTAACATAGTAACAAACCATGCTAAAATTGTTGTTCAACCATTCATATTAGCAACATGATTAAGTAACATTATTAAAAACATATGATTCTGTAACAATCCATACTAATAATATGTTTAAGTAACACAAAAACTAAAGGTACAATTTTGATTAAAAAAGAACAAAGATACTATAGAAAAGAACAAGTAGTGTTTTAAATTGGAGGAAATATATTTTAAAAAAAGGGACAAAGATATAACAGTTGCACAAGGTGATAGAAAAGAACAACGAAACATAATGATATGATATGATTCAAAGAAACATGATTTAAACGTCATGTAGAAATAGTGTTTTAAACTTGAGGAGACAACTTAAAGAAAAATATGATGCTTCAATTTTATCTTGGATCGTGAAAAAAAGGTACAATAATATCTCAAACACAGTAGCCAAAAGAGATTAAATGAATGGAATTTTATAAACATAATAATTTTAAAGGATATTTAAATAATTTTGCAATTAATTAACGGATAAGATATCCGCAGGTATGAGTACCATCAAATTCGTATCAGCATCTATACAAAAATAAGTAATTAAATATCCGTTTATTTTAATTGTGGGTACCCATTAAACTATCTAACCGTGACCGTGACGGGTTTTATCTGCTGGTATCCGCGAGTACAAGTTTTTTTTTTGCCATCCCTACACATGATAGAGGACATGAGAGAAAAAATTATAGAGAATTCAATTCCCAATTAGCCACATCAATAGTCATTGAATTGGGATCAAACAATATAAATTTCAAACATTTTAAAATGTTTGAAATCTACACTGACAGATCTTTGTTAACAACCATCAAAATGACCAAATGTGTGAACATGGAAAACCTACGAGAATATGATATCCAAATTCCACTAACACATCAACATAGAAAACTTCATATCGAAAATTTGGAATAACAAATATAGATGATGTCTAAACTCAACTACAGATAACTGACTATGTGTACATGGTTCAGATTGTATCAATCAAATGGCACATGATTAACTATGCAAAACAGAACATAGTCTCCATCTATTAATAAAAAAGTTTAACAAAATGTTGTTTGTGCATTAAGAAAATAGATTTTATATGAAGCAATCCCATAACAGTTGCAACATAATAATCACTACAAATTACCATGTCTAAAGGGCGGATTAGCTAGAAAACAAAATGTGACACTAAGATTGTATAATCTTAATTCATCAAATATTCCCAACATCATCATTGTACAACAAACATGTTAGAGAACAACGACAAAAACCAAAGAAGTACAACAAAGGGGCTTATTCTATTTCTCATTAGTAGTATAACATAACCCAATGTATTTTTTTATACCAAACAAATTAATTGATCAAGGAAAAGCCAAAGAGGCAACACAACGGGGGACACCCAGGTTGGGAATGTGATCAAACCAGGTATGAGACCTGACGGATTTTCCAACACCAACCATGTAATGGAAATCACAATTAAAGGACTTATTGATAAAAACTATAGAAGAATTACATAAATCATGCAGGAGAGTTTTACAATCCAAAACTACATGATCTAAAGCAGCCCTATAATCATAACCATTAATACAGTCCACAACAACAAGAGCATGAGATTGCAGAATGAAATTATCAAGCTTGAAAGTTTTAGCCATCTGCAGACGCCAACGAATAGCCAACAACTCAGCCATAGCAGGATCAGCATGATTGATAGTTCTATTGGAGGCTGCCAAGAAAATGTTGCTCGAGGGATCTCTAATAATGCAACCAAAGGACATAATACCATCATCAAAACACACCGCATCAGACTGAATAACCCAGAAGTTTGGCACCCGATGCAACAAACCTGCATTTCCACCATTATTAGCCTTATTCCTCGACATCACAATTGCTTCCTCCATAGAATTCTAGATGTCAGCAGCCACAAAACAGGGATCAATAGCAACATAGTTGAAAACCACATTATTCATCGCCTTCCACACCTTCCACAACCCACTAAACATAGTTTGGGCAACAATCTGATCCTTGCACGACAAGACATTTGCAAGCCAATCATTGATATCCCCTTCAAAAGGGACACACATTCTAATAGGATAAGCAAAGAAAACTCGCTTAACAAAGTCACAGTGAAGAAAGAGATAGAGTGAAGTTTCAGAGTTATTATGACAAAGACAGCAAGTGTCATAAAAAATTATACGTTTTTTGTACAAATTACTCTTGGTAGGGAGGATATCCTTGGCCAATCTCCACGCAAAGTTCTTTATCCGAAGATTCACTGCAACCTTCCAAATTTTCTCCCACATTGTATTCCTACACCCCCTCGATGAACTAGGATTACCAGCTCTTCTTTTCTCCCCCAACCAGTGATAGGCTGACTTGACAGATAGCTCCCCATCCTTTTCCAGGTACCAAATAAGTTTATCGTCCATAAAACTATTGGAAAGAGGGATGCTACAAATATGAGAAATGCCCATGGGATCAAAATGAGCCCTCAAAACCTGATAGTCCCAGCTGCCAGAAACATGGTCAATAAGGTGACAAACCTTGGTATTAGGATATAAACCACGGGCCTGAACACGCAGCTTGAAGCCAGGGGAGGTAGGAATCTAATTGTCAAAGCATATCCTAACCAACTCACCATTTCCAACTCTCCAACAAGAGCCACACACCACCACCCCTTTAGCACTAAGGATACTACGCCAACGGTAACTAGGCTTAAACCCCAACGGGGCCTCAGTGATCTTACACCTAGGATAATAGTGACCTTTAAAGAAACAAGTATCCATAAGCTTGAAGAAGCCTCAAAAACTGCCTCTCCAACAAACTTAAATTGAAATCCTGGATTTCTCTGAAGCCCAAACCACCATCACCTTTTCTTTTTGACAAACGATCCCAACTCATCTAGTGGATTTTGCGTTCACCCTCCTTGGAACCTAACCAGAACTTTGCTAACATACCCTCAATATCATTACAGCATTGTTCAAGAATTTTGTAACAACTCATTATATAAGTAGGGATTACTTGCACCACCGCCTTAATTAAAACTTCTTTTCAAGCTCCGGATAAAAAGTATTCTTTCCAATGCTAAATATAACTAAAATGGAAAAAAACGTTACATAAAACATGAAAGGGAAACGTAAACTAACAATATCAATATACAAAGAGTACCAATTGTTCCAATGATTCCAAAAATTCATACATTTCCCTACTACAGAATCTCTCCCAACAAAGAATTTCAACCCATTAATTTCTCTTTTTGAAAAAAAAATGAAGAAAGAATTAATAGCTTCGCTTTTTGTCACTAGTGTCGTTCTCAAATCCTTCATCTCCATTAGAAGAATTCTATTTCCATATCCCAAATGGTAAAATCAAATCTCTATCTTTCTTCTTCTCCTATTTCTGTTCAATTCAATTTAACCTAATATGCCATAAAATAATTTTCTAGGTTTTAAAAGTGCTTATGTGATTCAATTTTATGTCTATATATCTTGTGTTGTTAGTTAAGATAGTTGCATTAGAGTCCATTAAATAATAATTTCAGTAGGTAAAGGTGTTGCGAAACTGATACACGCAGTATTTTTTCTACGATACAATTTTTATATAAATGGGCTATAATTCCATTATGCGTTGTTATTTTCACATGAATAGTTGCCTGAAATACAATTTATTCAAATATTTTAAATTATGGAGATAGAGCTTGCAAATGAATGTTTAAGCCAACACTTTGTATGTATTCTAACGTTTTGAATGCAATGTATGCCTTCGACACTTTCGGTCAAATTATCTTTGATTTTTATGAACAAGTCATTAATTCTCAAATTGTAACACGACAATCAAAATAGTTTCTTAGTTAAGACCAGTTCTAAAAAATCATGACATGTCACAACATTATACTTTCTCTTTGTACTTGACCTTGTAACTGTTGAGTTGTAATTCCTTGTGTCGAAGCAGTGTAGCTCGACAGAAATAAGGAGTAGTCGAATTGTTATAATGTGTGTGTGTGTGTGTGTCGAGTTGTAATAGTGTGTTGAAGTGTCGAAGCAGATTGTTTCACACAAGATTTCGACTTAGGCCTATTTTAGTAATGTTAGCTATTTTGGGCTTTTATAGTTTTGAGTTTTGGCTTGGGGTGCAAGCTAACCTAAATCTATAAATAGGGAGAAACCCTTTTTTTTTAAAGAACACATAACAAAATTCATAGTTTGCAGTTACAAGTGAATATTGAAAGTTTCCACAGTTTGTGGGCAGAGAGAAACTCTGCAGATTTTCATATTCTTCTCCAACGTTATTTTTTTCTCTTTCTCAACCATTTTCTTTTCATTGTCATTGTGTGATTGTTAAAAATCTTGAGATCAAGATTGAATAGAAGAATTCTTCATAGGTTGTGGTTGAATTTCCAACATTTGGTATCTAGAGCTCCGGTTGCGATTCAAGGAAGAAAATGTGATGGCGATGAATCATCCAAACGGGCACTTTCCGACGAGCCTTCCGATTCTCAAGAAAGACAATGATGATAATTGGTGCAAGCAGATCAAGGTGGTTTTCTGTTATCAAGATCTTTGGGATCTTGTGAAGGAAGGAGTAGCACCGCTTGCAGAAGATGCTACGGATCAAGAAAAGGATGCACACAAAGAATTGAAGAAGAAAGATTATAAAGCTCTCTTTATAATCCATCAATGTGTTGATCCAAATAATTTTGAAAAGGTTAGTGATGCAGAATCAGCAAAAAAAGTTTGGGAGATTCTTGAAAAATCGTTTGGAGGTGCAGAGAAGGTGAAAAATGTGAGGTTACAAACTCACAAAAGGACTTATGAATTGCTTCAGATGGAAGACAATGAAAGTATAACAGATTACTTCACCAGAGTTACAAAGCTGGTGAATCAATTATGGTATGTGGAGAAGTGTTGACATCAAGATCAGTTGTGTCAAAGATATTGAGGTCATTGGCTCCAAATTTGACCACGTGGTAGTAGCCATAGAAGAGTCGAAAGACTTTTTAGTATTGACAAAGGAAGAGCTTCAACGGACGCTTGAGTCTCATAAACAAAGGATGGCTAAAAAAGCTGCAGGAAAGTCGAAGAGTGATATGGCTTTGCAGGCGCAGTCAGAAAAAGAAAGGAAAGGCAAAGGAAGTTGGAATGGCAACAAAGGTATATGAGACTACACCAGTTCGGCTGGTCGAAATCAGCAGGAAGGAATCTGGTCGAATCAGAGAAAACCCTGGAACTAAGGCAACCAAAGAGGTGGTGCTACAAGTAAAGGAAGAGCTGGTGGTCGAAAGCCTGACAAAAGTCACATTCAGTGTTTCAATTGTCAGAAGTATGGTCACTATTTTAGTGATTGTCCAGAAAAGAAGAAGAATCAAGAAACTGATGCAAAGCTGGCGAAACATGAAGAAGAAGAGATGTTGCTGATGGTCACAACAAGAGACGAAGAGAGATTCCAGGACCAGTGGTACTTGGACTCAAGATGCTCATCACACATGACTGGAAGGAAATATTGGTTTGTCAACATGAAGCCCTCGTCGAAGAACACAGTGAAGTTTGCAAATGACAACACTTTAGCAGCTGAAGGTGTTGGTGATGTTCTGATCATGAGAAAAAATGGCAAGAGGTCAACAATTTCCAATGTGTTGTACATACTAGGTATGAAGAGTAATTTGCTCAGTATAGGGCAGCTGGTCGAAAAGAACTACAAGGTGTCAATCAAAGACAAGATGATGAGAGTTCTCGACTCAAGCGGTAGGTTAATCTTGAAGGCTCCAATGTCTCAGAATAGGACCTTCAAGATTGAACTCAATGTGATGAAGCACAAGTGACTAGCAACTGCAGCCAGTAGAGATGAGTGGTTATGGCATTTTCGACTAGGCCATCTCAACTTCAATGTCATCAGAGAGCTAAAGAGAAGAAATATGGCTTTAGGATTACCTGAAATCAACATTCCAAGTGAAGTTTATGAAGAGTGAGTTCAGTCGAAACAACACAAGAATAACTTCAACAAGGATGCAGGAAGGAAGTCGAAGGCAATTCTGGAAGTCATATACTCTGATGTATGTGGTCCAATCCAGGTGGATTCGATTGCAGGTAACAGATACTTTGTCACGTTCATAGATGATTACAGTCGAAAGCTGTGGACTTACCTCATCAAGAAGAAAAGTGATGTGATCGAGGTACTTTCCAGATTCAAATCTATGGTCGAAAGACAGAGTGGTTGAAAGCTGAAAATTCTGAGGACTAATGGTGGTGAAGAGTATGTATCGAAAAAGTTTGATACATTATGTGAAAAAGAAGGGATTGTGCATGAGGTGGTGCCACCCTACACTCCACATCAAAATGGAATTGCAGAAAGAAAGAACAGAACCATCATGAACATGGTGAAAAGTATGTTGAATGGAAAGCATCTACCCAAAGAATTATGGGGAGAAGCGGTTTCGACAGCAACATACATATTAAACAGATGTCCCACGAAGAAGCTTAAAGGAATCACACCAGAAGAATTTTGGTCTGGTGTCAAGCCTAGTCTAAGTCACTTGAAGGTGTTTGGATCTATAGCACATGGACATGTGCCAGATCAGTTGAGAAGGAAGCTTGATGACAAGTCGAATCAGATGATCTTGATAAGATATCATTCGACTGGAGGTTACAAGTTGTTCAACCCAGTGAATAAGCAGGTAGTGATCAGCATGGGACGTGATCATAGATGAGCTTAAAGAATAAGATTGGACTGATAATGCCAAGAAGGATTCAGTGAGAATCTCTTGTGAAGAACCAGCCACTAAAGTCGAAAGATACGTTCGACAGGAACAAGTCAGAGATGAAATAGGCCCAAGCAGACCTCGATGAACAAGACACGTGCCTGCAAGGTTGCAAGAATGTATGATTACATCAGATGATGTGGTTGATGAAGAAGGTGAGCTAGTACATTATGCTTTCTACGCAGATGTCGAACCAGTCAATGCAGCTGAGGCATTGAAAGATTCGAAGTGGGTGAAAGAAATGAATGAGGAGTTAGACTCCATCGAAGTCAACAACACCTGGTCACTTGTCGAATTGCCTCAAGGCAAAAAGGCAATTGATGTGAAGTGGGTTTACAAGGTGAAAGTGAACCCTAAAGCAGAAGTAACTCGATACAAGGTGAGACTTGTGGCAAAAATATTTCTTCAGAAGGAAGGAATCGACTTCGACGAAGTGTTTGCACCTGTTACTAGGATCGAAACAATCAGGTTGGTTATTGGTCTAGCAAATATGAACAATTGGCACACATGTCAGATGGACGTGAAATGTGTATTTCTTAATGGTCACTTAGACGAAGAAGTTTATGTCGCACAACCAGCTGGGTATGTGAAACCAGGCGAAGAAAGAAAGGTGTACAGACTAAATAAAGCCATGTATGGACTTAAGCAAGCTCCAAGAGCTTGGAATAAGAAAATCGACAGCTTCTTAAGGGAGAAGGAATTTGTGAAGTGTACGAGTAAGCATGGAGTGTATGTAAGAAGAAGCGGTAGTGAATTGATTATACTATGCCTCTATGTCGATGACCTATTGATAACAGGAAGTTGCAAAAAGGAGATCGAAAACATGACCTATGTGAGGAGTTTGAAATGTCAGACTTGGGAAATCTCTCATATTTCCTTGGCATCGAATTCTATAAGACTAGTAGAGGTTTGATGATGCACCAAAGAAGATATGCAGGCAAAATACTCAAGAGATTTGAGATGCAAGATTGCAACCCAACTTCGATTCCAACTGAGACCAGACTACAACTGTCGAAGGAGTCAGATGAAGATGATGTTGACGCAACCCAATACAGAAGACTTATTGGGTCACTTAAATACTTTTGTCACACAAGGCCTGACTTAGCATACAGTGTGGGTATGGTAAGTAGATTCATGCAGAAGCTAAAGGTATCACACCTAGCAGCAATGAAGAGGATACTGAGGTATCTGAAAGGGACTCTTGACTACTGTAACACCTCAAAAATTTCCCTCTTGCTTTTAACTCTAACTAGCTTATGTTTCATTTCATTTGCATCGTCATTTCTGCATGGGCATTTTTTTTCTTTTGGGCATGGGATCAAGGTATTTACCAGCAGCTCATGGTGTTATCAGTTCCAGTATCCTTTGCAACAATGTTCAGAGCTAAGCAGATAGCTTCCAAAATCTTTTTGAGCATTTATTTTGCTCATTAGAGGATTTGATGATCAGAAACTCCAGCAGTCAATTTTTGATCAGTTATTCAGCACCAGACAGTTGTTTTCAGCAGTTTATTCCGAGTGCGAAACACATTTCCCAGCATATTTCAAGAGTGTTTCGGTGGTGATATCCAATGGCAAGTTTCAGAGGTCTATTGTGGCTCAGAACAGGTGGAACCAAGCCATTCTCCAAGTTTCCCTCCAAAAAGCGCAAGAATTCAAATTTTTCTTGTGTTAACCGATTAACACTTTGGTTAACCGATTAACCAAGGCGAAATTTGCCCAAACACCTCATTTTTCCAGCGCTGCATCTTTTTTATTCCAATTTTAATCACCAATTTCATTTTCACATCAGTAAAAGGATCTAGAGAGTTTGATTTTCCATTCAAAAATTTAAATTTTTTCCACTCCAATTCCACATTTTCCTTTCCTAATTCATTTTTCACCCCAAATTCCACCCACTTAACCTCACTCCAAACCCAAACTTAACTCCTAACCTAGGGATTATTTAAATCATTTCATTCCAAACCTTAAGGGGAAGATTCATTTTTCACTCCCAATTTTCAGAATTCTCTCAATTCTCTCTCACTTTTTCACTCTCAACCTCCATTTTCAACCACACTCAAAGCTCCACATTCATAGATTCACAAATTCTTCATTGGAATTTGTGAATTCTTGAGCTAAACCTCCATCACATCCTCATTCTTGGTTCAATTCTGCAGTGGCTACTGATTTGGATCTTGGAGTAAGCTTTTGGAATCACTTTCGGAGGAGCTTTTGCTTATTTGAGTGTTCTTGCTTGGATCTTCAAGTTTTCTTCGTAAAGCTTCATAGATCTCTGGTTTTCTTGATTGGATCCACCAATTTTCGTTCAACCAAAGCAATTCTCAGCTTTGTAAGTTGGTTTTCCTTATATCTATACTTGATTTAGCTTATTTGCAACTTATTCAATGTAGATCCTTGGTTTTGCTTGTGATTTGATCCATTTGCTTGAATTTGATTCTTGATGTTGATGATTATTGGATCTAAGTGATGTTTGAATGATGTGTTTGAGTTTAATTTTCGTGCATTGTTGATTACATTATCATTGGAGATGTTTGTATAAGTGATTTTACTGCTGGAAGTGATTTTTCAAATTAATTGTTGCTGCTGTAACAGGGTTAACCGATTAACAATTGCAGTACAAGTTGGTTAATCGGTTAACTAGTGTATTTTGTTGTTTCTGTTGATTTTGGAGCTGTTAATCGGTTAACACACTTGGTTAACTGATTAACATTGTTGCAGAGTGTGTTTTTTGTGTATTTTTGAGCATGTTTCGATCCCGTTTCATTTCTAATCTTCATGGAATAATATGATACATGTTTAAGGACTGTTTTGATGTTGTTGCACCTCACACCATTGTATGCACACAATTTTCCGACACGCGACTCTTGGATTTTCACCGTTTATGATCATGTTTGCGTTGTTGCGTTTTTGGTGCGATGAACACATAGCACACACTTCTTGAACATGTTGATTATGACTTGTTGTTGGTGTTGCTGGAGTTTTTGTTGTGAACATGATTGCTTGCACTTAACTTCATGAGATGCATGTTTTAACTTGACTTATTCATGTGCCAAATGATATGCATTCTTTCATGATGATTTCAAGAGTTATTTACCATGGTTCGTGGTTTGATTGTGAACATGTTTGATTAAAGAATACATAGTGCTTAATGCATGTTTGCTTTTTCCATGAGTGAATCATTTTTGAATGCATGCTGCCCTGATTTTCTACTGCTGTTTATGTGCATACATGCTGTTATATGTGTTGCTGTTTGGCCTTTTGCACCTCTTCTTGTGCTGATTTGTGCGTTGTTGTAAGCTGTCTTGCTTGTGTGCTGCCTTTTACTGCTGTTTTGGTGCAGGGGCGCTGTTGTAGCCGCTGTTTGTTTTCTTTCACTCCTTCTCTTCCCTTGAATCTCAAGACTTGTTTAAATCTTGGATTTGCTCCCTTAGAGCTACCTAGTCCAACTTAATTTTCGATTAAGCTTGGAGTAGGATTAGCATTAAGCTTTCGTTTTGCATGCTAACTTAGGTAGATGTTCCCCTAATCCTCAACCTTAGGGCCATCTTGCATGATAACATTAGGAGCAATTAGTTTTCCCCTTAGTGTTTTCTTTTCCTTGAGTCTTCTCTTCTCATCTCAGAACCATTCTAAAACACGTAATAAGGGATAACGTGTATTGCACATGAGCCTTGTATATGGGAAGTGTATGGGGGGAACATCCCTTCATTCTTCTAGGGTACTTAGTGTACGTCCTGTTGGGGACGATATGCGACGTATTCGTTCCTATGTTGTAGACTTGGGTGCAATGCAAGTTACAAACTAACTTCAATCCACTTCTTGTCATAAAAAACACAAAACAAATTCAAACCTTTTTCATCCTTCGGGATTGTTAAGTTTCAAACTCATTTTTAGAAAAGAGCACGTTATTTTCCGTTTTGTCGCAAACAGGCGTTGACCCTAACTGCCGGACGCGGACTTAACGTCGCTCATAAAAAACACTAAGACCTTATTAGGTCGAACTACGACTGCTCTGATTTCCTCCTTTTGGTTAGATTGAGGATACGTAGGCACAAGACAACGATGTCTTGGCGAGCAACCTCCCCCTTTTTAGTTCGTGTCCGAACTACGTTGACTCTGACTTTCCCATTGCACGAGGGAATACGTAGGCCTAGGACGAGCGATGTCCTACCGAGTCACTTCTTTTTCTTTTCTCCCCCGTTCCTTCGTTCTTTTCCGTTCCCGTTCCTTCTCGTTTCTAGTAGCAGTGGAGCTCCGGACGACGACACCCTTTGATCGAGACAACAAGCGTGGATCCCATCGAGTACGATGGACGCGTGGGGGTGCTAATACCTTCCCCTCGTGTAACCGACTCCCTTACCCGTTTCTCTTGGTCGCGAGACCATGCTCTTTTCCTTTCCCTCATGTTTACGCAGTGTTTCCTTTCCCTCTCTTGGGATAAATACACATTGATGACGACTCTGTTTCCGCGCCACTTTCGCATTTGTACCTGGATAAAAATCCCGGGAGCGACAGCTGGTGACTCTGTTGGGGACTCTGGTTCCCTAAGCGAGTCAATCCTAGCGCTTGTCTGTTTATTTTCATTGGGTGTTTATTTTTGTGCTTTATTTGTTGTATATTACTGTACATTACTATTTTTACCGCATTTTTACCATTGCATTGCATTGTTATCACGTGCTGGACTGTGCTGTGCTGTACTGGATTTTCTGTTTGGCAGGTTGGGATTTCTGAGAGATAAGCCCAATACCCAGGCTTGATCATACACATAGGTATTAGCGTGGGTGGACGTGTCGCTCCCGTGGTGTTGGCCACGTGCGGGTGTTCACGAGACCCACAACCAGACGAGGTTCTATCGGGAGATATCTGTTGCTGTATGTTGGAACAGGCCAGTAGTTATTCTCTTGAGGAACTGTCGACTCGGGTGGCCATTCCCGAGGACTCAGTTGCGGCACTCCTCCCGGGATGTGATAATGGCAGACCAGAAATGGCAAACCCATTACGCATTCTTGATCCGAGGACCCAATGCTGGGAACTTGCTATAGGATATCTTTTTTGAGGGGAATCAGTTGAGGCCTCCTCTTTTGATTATGATACCAAACCAGAAATGGTGAACGTATCATCATTTCTCGACCTGAGAGCCTATGATATTGAGGATCCTCGCCTTTTTAGAACCCACATGTGAGAGGGTTGGGTGTTTGCAGGTTTGCAGGTAACCTTGACTTTCAGCATACCCGATACCTTGGATTTCTTATCAGGATTTCTTATCAGCAAGAACTTGTCAATGCGGTTACTCTGGTATTCTGGGTATTTGGTGCAAAGCCTTGAGATTATTCAGCTTATTCAGTGAAGCCAGTTTGTGTGGAAGCCTTGATCCCATGTCTGTTGCATCTGCATCATCATTTTTGCATACATGTTATCGTATTTCCAAGGATCTTAACTTTGAGACTAGCTGCAGAGCATTTCCATCTTTTCTTGTGGTTTGTACGGAAAAAAACTTGAATCAAAACAGAATGATTCCTTGGAGATATTCGAACATGGCATTTGCATTGCATTCCCATACTCATTTGCATAACAGGTGTTCAAGGCTAGTTATTCTTGTCCTGATCTGGTCTTCTTCAGAATTGCAGACTTAACTTTTCAAGCCAGTCAGAAGTTGATCATGGAGCAAATTCAAGCGGAATTGAGGGAAGTACGAAGCCAAATGGGGCCTTTTATGGAGAGCATGCAAGCGTTGATTCAAGACCAGAGAATGCTGAAGGAAGAGGTCAATCAACTGAAGGCACAGATGAGCCTGGTTATGGAGGTCGTGAGAGGTGTGCTAAATAAAGATAATACTCCCATGCCTGAAGTTGCGGATGAAATTGTCTCTCCTCCGTTGTTTAAGGGGTCCCTCCCAAAGAGTGAGCAGATTGCCACTGTGACCATCCCAGATGTATCTCCACAACAGAGAAGTGTTCCTCGTCGGTGTCAAGATAGACCAAAGATGAACCGGCACTTTGAGACTCCACCAGTGCCATATTCTCAGCTATTACAGCATCTCCTTCAGTTGCAACTGGTGCAGAAAAGGACTCTAGCTCCTCTTACTGGTATTCCCCCATCGGGTTATGACGCAAGAGCTCATTGTGACTTCCACTCTGGTGCGCCGGGGCATAATGTGGAAAATTGTAGGCCCCTTCAGCATGTTGTCCAGGATCTGATCGATTCGAGGGAAATTGAATTCACGCTGGGCGGCGTAAGCTTTCAAGGTGGTCCTACTCCAGCTGTTGAAAAAGAAGTGGATATCCCTGTTGCCTCTCCCAAAGCTACATCAAGTCAGGGGCATTTCTTGCAGTCCTTGGTCTTAGAATCCCCACGTCCGCAACTGCTGCTTACTCCTCGATTAAGTCTGAGGGGAAAAGTGTCTGAGCCAGAGGAATACGCAAGTCAGAATCAACAGCAGAATAGTTCCCAAGCGGGTCAACGGAAGCCAAGAAACAGACAATTTGCTGTACTACCAAAACTGTATGGTCAGATATTGCCAGAGTTGGTTAAGAGAGGGTTGATTATGCCAAGGAAACCAGATCCGATCATTCCTCCATATCCACCAGGGTTTAATGCCAATGCTCAATGTGGATACCATGCTGGGGCACGGGGGCATTCAACTGAGGATTGTAAGGCGCTCCCGCACAAAGTGCAAGGTCTGATTGATGCAGGGGTCATTACTTGCACTGCAGAGGGTATGCATTTCAACTGAAGCTTCCCAAGTGAGCACTCAGGACTGCAAGGATATTATCAGAAGCAATGAGTCCAGACGGAGTCAAGCCTCCTCAATGGCAATCATCAGCTTCCTTTACTGCATTTTCATATGTAGCTTTCATTTGTTTGTTTAAACAGTGTTTGCATGAAAAAAGCTTGTTTGTGTGTTGAATGATACTTTTAATGCAATGAATGTGTTGTTCTTGAAGTATTTTACTTTTATGCACTCATATCATGTTTATATGCACTGCAATACCAACTTTCTCGCTTAAACTCTTTGAGGGAGGATGATGAAGTGAAAAACGCAAAATCTTTGGTTGTGTGCTTTTGGATAAAACCCTGTTGAGGATGTACATGCATTGTTTCAAATCCCTAAACACTGGAGATATAAGGGAGATAGACCCTTGTCAACCCCGTTGAGCCTTGAAGTAGGAGTTTCTTTCGCACGAAAAAACTCTCATACTTAACCCAGGGGCAGGGTAGGCGTTAGTTAGTTTGACCGAGCGTTCAAATTTCAAAAGGAGTGTGCATCTGAGGATCCATTACCTTCTATTCCACACCATCAGGAGATTAAGGGACGTGAAACCACAATGGTTATCCCTCATCGACCAAGGAATGAGGCAGACACCACCCTTTCCAAACAAGTCAGACAACCAGTGTCACACAATTTGTTCAAAAAAAAAGAGGAAAGAAAGAGAGCCCGCTAAGTCGAAACTTGAAAACAAGCGACTTAGGCAAAAGTTAGGGCATCCCGCTGGACTTCAAAATCGAAAATAAATTTCAAAGAGAATCAGTCCAGGCAAAATCAGGGAAATAAAAAAAAAGAGGCGAAAAACAAAAAGAAATGATCAAAAGAAAATCCTCGAGCAAGAACAAAGTCGTGTGAATACGAACAAAAGACAAAAAGGGGTGACTGTTTCTCTAAAACCTCATCAGGTATCAAACCATCAGTGCATGGATTCCTTAAAGATCATGAAACCTTTTGAGAGATGAGCGTTTGTGCCGAATTAACTGAACATGGGATTGGGGAACATCATGAAGAGTGGGTGGGCACCGATAAACCTTGACCCATAAATCCTTTTTTCTTAAACCGTGAACCAGGCCACGTTACAACCCTCAAAAGTCCTAATTGAAACAGGGTTTATTCCGAAGGCGTACTCCAACGAGATAGCGTTCCTGACTCCCATGAGTTGTGCTAATAAGATTTTTATTGGTATTGCATGTGCGTATTGTTTTCCATTCAAAAATTAATGTCGCATCCCAGCCAGTGATTAGTTCATAAGGCTTGGCGATGCATTTTCAATAAAACTTTAGGTTAACACGGGTGTTATATTAGAATTGTCATTCTCATAATAAACATTTTCTGCTTGCATGTGTTTGACATCAAAGAAGCTTACACAATGAACGTCACTCGAGAAGCTCGATCACGCCAAGCTGAGATGGTGAAAACTCCGAAGGACAGTCATGTCAATGGGTATGTGGCCAGGAGACTATGCGCAACCTGGGGGTTCCCGATGAATGGTGATAAGATGCAGCCAATCTGGAGCCGTCACATTGAAAACTCTCCCTAAAGCAGCCAAACAGGGGCAATCACGTCGATTTGACAAATATCTGTAAGATCAATCAGGGGCAAAGTTTCTTCCAGACTTGGGGCAGGCCACCTCTAGAGCGTAAGAAGTTGTCCACTCCTGAAGACGGTTAATTGAAAACACCTCTTCAAAGTTCAAAATACTGGGGGCAGAGTATTTTCAAGTCGTTACAAATCCTTTCGAGGTAATTTACTGCATGGATTATGAAGTTTGGGGCAGTTGCATCGAGATCTGATAAATCTCTCCAAGAGTTTGAAGACCCTGGGGCAGTGTGAATGCCCGGTCTTCTATAAAATCCTCTTGAGATGATTTCTTCCTTTAGACCTGGTGGTCTGGGGCAAGTGGAGAGTTCAAAGGGCCGTTGATGAACATAGAAACGGTTCAGTTTACCGTATGGCTGCAGGGTAACAAATTTGTTTTCCCCCCAGTAGAGTTTCTCTCCCCAACATTGAAAGTTCATCATCCTCAGCAGAGCTTACTATCCCCAGCAAGAGTACAGAGGATTATTTTCCCCAGCTGAAGTCATGGTTGGTTGATTATTCCCCAGCAAGCAATCAGAAGTGGACTGCTCTGAGGTGAATGTGGAGGTGTATTGGATGTCTTTGAAAAGACTTTATTTTCCCCACAAAGCCTGGTACTCACTTTCCTCAGCAGGCCAGGAAGTGTAATTCTGTCAGCAACGGCATGCTCTAATTCCCAGCAGGGTGAATTCTTTCCTCCAACAGCAGGTTAAGCTCAATGATACCCCTCGGTAGGTTTCGTTGACTATTCTCCCCAGTAGAGCTACTCTCCTCAGCAGGGAAATTTCATCCTACTCAGCAGGTTGTTACTCTCCCCAGCCAGAGTACAGAGGATTATTCCCCATCTAGATTTGTGATTGATTTATTACCCTCTCAGCAAGCATCCAGAAGTTGATACTTCTGCATCCCCAGCAAGAGACCGATGGAATATCTTCTTTGGACAAAGAGGTTATTTCCCCACAGAGTCTCGGCACATATTTTCCTCAGCTAGTCAGGAAACGTTTTCCTCATCAGTAACAGTATGGCCTGATCCCCAACAGATGAGTAAGCTAGATGGTATCCTCTAGCAGAGTTGATGTCGTCAATCACCATCCCCTAAGCAGGTTTGCTAGTCGTGGCTGATATTCCCCAGTAGGGTGGGGGTAAAGATGTCTCCCAGCATCAGATTAAGCTCAGTAATACCCCCATGCAGGTTCGGTATTATTGATTGGTTCCTCAAGCAGAGTTTGGTGGTGATCTTCGTAGTGGTTTGTTCAACAGCGGTTGATATCCCCAGCAGGTCTTAAGTCCGATTGTTATTGGCATCCTTCAGATCCATGTTTTGAGTTCTAACTTCGGTAGAAGTCATTGGTAATCCCCAGGAAGAAAATTCTCTTTGGTTTCCATCTCTAATACTCGTCTTTATCCATCCCCCAACAGAGTGGAATTTCTTTCGGAGTTTTTCGTCTCCAGCAGAGTTTGTGATTAGGAAGTCGTTCAGTGAAATCTTCCTCAGCAGGGTCTTTTAATTCAGGAGACAATTTAGTTTGTCATCCCCGGTGGAGTTGCCTTCAGCATTTATTTTGCTGTAGCGCCTTTTTTTGCATTGCATACGCATTCTTACATGGCATCCTCCTAAATGCGTAGCATTTCCATTTTGTATGGAGCATTACGCCATAGAAAATTCAAACATATGCATTCGAATCATAAGCCAGGTTTGATATATGTTACCAGTTTCTGTCTCCAGCAGAAAGAGGGTAATTCAGGAGAGGTTGTTTGACATTACACTGCAACCAGGGATTCGTCCTTTTTACTGTTGTTCCTTCCTGTACTCCCCTACAGAGTTGTCTGTGTAGATTTCTCTTCCCCCAGCGGAGTCATCTTCTTTTCAGGTCGTAAGCCCGTTGATTCTACTTCCTGTGCATTTTCGGCTGTTATCTCAACTTTTGGTTGGTCTTCTCTTGGTTATTCCAACTTTTGGTTGGTACCCTTCGTTTATCCCAACTTTTGGTTGGTCTTCTCTTGGTTATTCCAACTTTTGGTTGGTACCCTTCGTTTATCCCAACTTTTGGTTGGTCTTCTCTTGGTTATTCCAACTTTTGGTTGGTACCCTTCGTTTATCCCAACTTTTGGTTGGTCTTCTCTTGGTTATTCCAACTTTTGGTTGGTACCCTTCGTTTATCCCAACTTTTGGTTGGTCTTCTCTTGGTTATTCCAACTTTTGGTTGGTACCCTTCGTTTATCCCAACTTTTGGTTGGTCTTCTCTTGGTTATTCCAACTTTTGGTTGGTACCCTTCGTTTATCCCAACTTTTGGTTGGTCTTCTCTTGGTTATTCCAACTTTTGGTTGGTACCCTTCGTTTATCCCAACTTTTGGTTGGTCTTCTCTTGGTTATTCCAACTTTTGGTTGGTACCCTTCGTTTATCCCAACTTTTGGTTGGTCTTCTCTTGGTTATTCCAACTTTTGGTTGGTACCCTTCGTTTATCCCAACTTTTGGTTGGTCTTCTCTTGGTTATTCCAACTTTTGGTTGGTACCCTTCGTTTATCCCAACTTTTGGTTGGTCTTCTCTTGGTTATTCCAACTTTTGGTTGGTACCCTTCGTTTATCCCAACTTTTGGTTAGTCTTCTCTTGGTTATTCCAACTTTTGGTTGGTACCCTTCGTTTATCCCAACTTTTGGTTGGTCTTCTCTTGGTTATTCCAACTTTTGGTTGGTACCCTTCGTTTATCCCAACTTTTGGTTGGTCTTCTCTTGGTTATTCCAACTTTTGGTTGGTACCCTTCGTTTATCCCAACTTTTGGTTGGTCTTCTCTTGGTTATTCCAACTTTTGGTTGGTACCCTTCGTTTATCCCAACTTTTGGTTGGTCTTCTCTTGGTTATTCCAACTTTTGGTTGGTACCCTTCGTTTATCCCAACTTTTGGTTGGTCTTCTCTTAGTTATTCCAACTTTTGGTTGGTACCCTTCGTTTATCCCAACTTTTGGTTGGTCTTCTCTTGGTTATTCCAACTTTTGGTTGGTACCCTTCGTTTATCCCAACTTTTGGTTGGTCTTCTCTTGGTTATTCCAACTTTTTGTTGGTACCCTTCGTTTATCCCAACTTTTGGTTAGTCTTCTCTTGGTTATTCCAACTTTTGGTTGGTACCCTTCGTTTATCCCAACTTTTGGTTGGTCTTCTCTTGGTTATTCCAACTTTTGGTTGGTACCCTTCGTTTATCCCAACTTTTGGTTGGTCTTCTCTTGGTTATTCCAACTTTTGGTTGATACCCTTCGTTTATCCCAACTTTTGGTCGGTCTTCTCTTGGTTATTCCAACTTTTGGTTGGTACCCTTCGTTTATCCCAACTTTTGGTCGGTCTTCTCTTGGTTATTCCAACTTTTGGTTGGTACGCTTCGTTTATCCCAACTTTTGGTTGGTCTTCTCTTGGTTATTCCAACTTTTGGTTGGTACCCTTCGTTCATCCCAACTTTTGGTTGGTCTTCTCTTGGTTATTCCAACTTTTGGTTGGTACCCTTCGCTCATCCCAACTTTTGGTCGGTCTTCTCTTGGTTATTCCAACTTTTGGTTGGTACCCTTCGTTTATCCCAACTTTTGGTCGGTCTTCTCTTGGTTATTCCAACTTTTGGTTGGTACGCTTCGTTTATCCCAACTTTTGGTTGGTCTTCTCTTGGTTATTCCAACTTTTGGTTGGTACCCTTCGTTCATCCCAACTTTTGGTTGGTCTTCTCTTGGTTATTCCAACTTTTGGTTGGTACCCTTCGCTCATCCCAACTTTTGGTTGGTATTCTCTTGGTTATTCCAACTTTTGGTTGGTACCCTTTGTTATTCCAACTTTTGGTTGGTACCCTTTGTTATTCCAACTTTTGTTGGGTACACGCTTTGCTTTATCCCAACTATTAGTTGGTATTTTACCTGTTATTCCAACTTTTGGTTAGTACTCTTTGATATTGAGTCCACCTTCGGTTGGCAAACACTTTATTTTGTATCTCCCCGCAGGTTGCAAATTTCCAGGTTGTTTTGGTATTTAAACCCCGTGTATCCTGATTGTCTGAAAGCTGTTGCTATCATACCCTCGGATCCAAGAAGTTTGAATAGGGGCAGCTGTAACACCTCAAAATTCGCCCTCTTGCTTTTAACTCTAACTAGTTTATGTTTCAATTCATTTGCATCGTCATTTCTACACGGGCATTTTTTTTTTCTTTTGGGCATGGGATCAAGGTATTTACCAGCAGCTCATGGTGTTATCAGTTCCAGTATCATTTGCAACAATGTTCAGAGCTAAGCAGATAGCTTCCAAAATCTTTTTGAGCATTTATTTTGCTCATTAGAGGATTTGATGATCAGAAACTCCGGCCGTCAATTTTTTATCAGTTATTCAGCACCAGACAGTTGTTTTCAGCAGTTTATTCCGAGTGCGAAACACATTTCCCAGCATATTTCAAGAGTGTTTCGGTGGTGATATCCAATGGCAATTTTCAGAGGTCTATTGTGGCTCAGAACAGGTGGAACCAAGCCATTCTCCAAGTTTCCCTCCAAAAAGCGCAAGAATTCAAATTTTTCTTGTGTTAACCGATTAACACTTTGGTTAACCGATTAACCAAGGCGAAATTTGCCCAAATACCTCATTTTTCCAGCGCTGCATCTTTTTTATTCCAATTTTAATCACCAATTTCATTTTCACATCAGTAGAAGGATCTAGAGAGTTTGATTTTCCATTCAAAAATTTAAATTCTTTCCACTCCAATTCCACATTTTCCTTTCCTAATTCATTTTTCACCCCAAATTCCACCCACTTAACCTCACTCCAAACCCAAACTTAACTCCTAACCTAGGGATTATTTAAATCATTTCATTCCAAACCTCAAGGGGAAGATTCATTTTTCACTCCCAATTTTCAGAATTCTCTCAATTCTCTCTCACTTTTCACTCTCAACCTCCATTTTCAACCACACTCAAAGCTCCACATTCATAGATTCACAAATTCTTCATTGGAATTTGTGAATTCTTGAGCTAAACCTCCATCACATCCTCATTCTTGGTTCAATTCTGCAGTGGCTACTGATTTGGATCTTGGAGTAAGCTTTTGGAATTACTTTTGGAGGAGCTTTTGCTTATTTGAAGTGTTCTTGCTTGGATCTTCAAGTTTTCTTCGTAAAGCTTCATAGATCTCTGGTTTTCTTGATTGGATCCACCAATTTTCGTTCACAAATCTTACCAAAGCAATTATCAGCTTTGTAGGTTGAGGTTTTCCTTAGATCTATACTTGATTTAACTTATTAACAACTTATTCAATGTAGATCCCTGGTTTTGCTTGTGATTTGATCCATTTGCTTGAATTTGATTCTTGATGTTGATGATTATTGGATCTAAGTGATGTTTGAATGTTGTGTTTGAGTTTAATTTTCGTGCATTGTTGATTACATGATCATTGGAGATGTTTGTATAAGTGATTTTGCTGCTGGAAGTGATTTTTCAAATTAATTGTTGCTGCTGTAACAGGGTTAATCGATTAACCAATTGCAGTATAAGTTGGTTAATCGGTTAACCAGTGTATTTTGCTGTTTCTGCTGATTTTGGAGCTGTTAATCGGTTAACACACTTGGTTAACCGATTAACATTGTTGCAGAGTGTGTTTTTTGTGTATTTTTGAGCATGTTTCGATCCCGTTTCATTTCTAATCTTCATGGATTAATATGATACATGTTTAAGGACTGTTTTGATGCTGTTGCACCTCACACCATTGTATGCACACAATTTTCCGACACGCGACTCTTGGATTTTCACCGTTTATGATCATGTTTGCATTGTTGCGTTTTTGGTGCGATGAACACATAGAACACGCTTCTTGAACATGTTGATTATGACTTGTTGTTGGTGTTGCTGGAGTTTTTATCGTGAACATGATTGCTTGCACTTAACTTCATGAGATGCATGTTTTAACTTGACTTATTCATGTACCAAATGATATGCATTCTTTCATGATGATTTCAAGAGTTATTTACCATGGTTCGTGGTTTGATTGTGAACATGTTTGATTGAAGAATATATAGTGCTTAATGCATGTTTGCTTTTTCCATGAGTGAATCATTTTTGAATGCATGCTGCCCTGATTTTCTACTGTTGTTTATGTGCATACATGCTGTTATATGTGCTGCTGTTTGGCCTTTTGCACCTCTTCTTGTGCTTATTTGTGTGTTGTTGTAAGTTGTCTTGCTTGTGTGCTGCCTTTTACTGCTGTTTTGGTGCAGGGGCGCTGTTGTAGCCGCTGTTTATTTTCTTTCACTCCTTCTCTTCCCTTGAATCTCAAGACTTGTTTAAGTCTTGGATTTGCTCCCTTAGAGCTACCTAGTCCAACTTAATTTTCGATTAAGCTTGGAGTAGGATTAGCATTAAGCTTTCGTTTTGCATGCTAACTTAGGTAGATGTTCCCCTAATCCTCAACCTTAGGGCCATCTTGCATGATAACATTAGGAGCAATTAGTTTTCCCCTTAGTGTTTTCTTTTCCTTGAGTATTCTCTTCTCATCTCAGAACCATTCTAAAACACGTAATAAGGGATAACGTGTATTGCGCATGAGCCTTGTATATGGGAAGTGAGGTATGGGGGGAACATCCCTTCATTCTTCTAGGGTACTTAGTGTACGTCCTGTTGGGGACGATATGCGACGTATTCATTCCTATGTTGTAGACTTGGGTGCAATGCAAGTTACAAACTAACTTCAATCCACTTCTTGTCATAAAAAACACAAAACAAATTCAAACCTTTTTTATCCTTTGGGATTGTTAAGTTTCAAACTCATTTTTAGAAAAGAGCACGTTATTTTCCATTTTGTCGCAAACAGTCATTGACCCTAACTGCCGGACGCGGACTTAACGTCGCTCATAAAAAACACTTAGACCTTGTTAGGTCGAACTACGACTGCTCTGATTTCCTCCTTTTTGTTAGATTGAGGATACGTAGGCACAAGACGGCGATGTCTTGGCGAGCAACCTCCCCCCTTTTAGTTCGTGTTCGAACTACGTTGACTCTGACTTTCCCATTGCACGAGGGAATACGTAGGCCTAGGACGAGCGATGTCCTACCGAGTCACTTCTTTTTCTTTTCTCCCCCGTTCCTTCGTTCTTTTCCGTTCCCGTTCCTTCTCGTTTCTAGTAGCAGTGGAGCTCCGGACGACGACACCCTTTGATCGAGACAACAAACGTGGATCCCATCGAGTACGATGGACGCGTGGGGGTGCTAATACCTTCCCCTCGCGTAACCGACTCCCTTACCCGTTTCTCTTGGTCGCGAGACCATGCTCTTTTCCTTTCCCTCAGGTTTACGCAGTGTTTCCTTTCCCTCTCTTGAGATAAATACACATTGCTGGTGACTCTGTTTCCGCGCCACTTTCACGTTTGTACCTGGATGAAAATCCCGGGAGCGACAACTACGACATTTTGTTTTCTGCAACTGATGAAGGAATATAATGTAAGTTAGTGGGATACACTGACTCAAGTTGGTGTAGTGATGCTGAGGATCGAAAATCCACGGCTTGCTATGCGTTTATGTTAGGTGGTGCACCAGTTGCTTAGAGTTCGAGAAAGGAGTCAGTAGTGGAATTGTCGTCATGCGAAGCAGAGTACATAGTTGCTTCTCTTTGTGCGTGTCAAGCAACATGGATGGTGAACTTGGTCGAAAAGATTACAGGGAAGAGTCATGGAGCAATTACCATGAAGATCGACAGCATGTCAGCTATCAACTTAGCGAAGAATCCAATAGCACACGGTCAAAGCAAACACATTGAAATGAGGTTCCATTATCTTTGAGAGCAGGTAGCAGAAGGGAAGATAAACTTGGAACACCGCAAGACTGAGAATCAGATTGCAGATATCATGACGAAGGGAGTGCAGGTCAAAATTTTCAGAAGACTAAGAGCCATGATGAATGTAGACAGCTTAAACACAATGAATTAGGTGGTGCGTTGAGTTGTAAATCCTTGTGTCGAAGCAGTGTAGCTCGACAGAAACAAGGAGTAGTCGAATTGTTATAATGTGTGTGTTGAGTTATAATAGTGTGTCAAATTGTCGAAGCAGGTTGCTTCACACAGGATTTTGACTTAGGTCTATTTTAGTAATGTTATCTATTTTGTGCTTTTATAGTTTTGGGCTTTGCTTGGGGTGCAAGCCAACCTAAATCTATAAATAGGGAGAAACCCTTATTTATTTTAAGAACACATAACAGAATTCACAGTTTGCAGTTGCAAGTGAATATTGAAAGTTTCCACAGTTTGTGGGCAGAGAGAAACTCTGCAGATTTTCATTTTCTTCTCCAACGTTATTCTTTTCTCTTTCTCAACCTTTTTATTTTCATTGTCATTGTGTGATTTCTAACAATCTTGAGATCAATATTGAATAGAAGAATTCTCCATAAATTGTGATTAAATTTCCAACAATAACAATTATTTGCTTCTTAAGTTTTCTCCAATCAAAACATGATAATTAGGCATAGAACTATATCATTCACATTATTTGTCTAATTTGCATATGAATATCTAACAATATCACTACAAACTCTATTTGAATAATTAAGTGTTTTCAAATTGACCCTTTTATCATACCTCAAAATCCGAATTACAATGTTTCAATGATAAAATCAGATCTCTATTGTTTTCAATTCAATTTAACATAATATGCCATAAAATAATTTTCTAGGTTTTCAAATTTGCTTTTGTGATCCAATTTGTGTATATTGATAGTTAACAAAGTGTGGATCCTTATATTCTCAATAATTATACATGATGTTCCGTTCTTTATTTGATACTACAACAAATTATGGTTTTCTTCCTGGTCATAAACAAATATTCATATACCAGTAGAAGTTTAGTCTTTCTCGACATTACGGACAACTTGGACTTCCTGATGACCTTAAACTCGCTTCTTTTATTATAAGATATCCAAAATGTATCATTCTTTGTAGGAATTGAAATGTTGATATGAAAAAAATCACGTTGCATTTTTTGTTGTGCTACTTGTGTGGATTAGAAAAAAAAACGATAGTCATTGTTGTATAAGATGTTACTAGCAACTCTGAGTTAAGATGAAGTATTTTACTTGTAAAATAGGGAAGTATATAGTGTATATTACACGATGATGAAAAGTTAGAGAAACGAATTATATGTGAACTACGAGATTCGTTGGCATATAAAGATTTTCAAGTAGAAAAAAATTGCATAACATTGTCTTGGTAATGTTTGGTTCTTGTAACTTCCTAGATTATCTAAATCTTTTTATAACTCTAAGACGTTATAGAGCTAATGCATCAAATTGTTTTTATTTTTAGGAGCTAAAATAAAATATTTGTGTGTTTCGTGATGTGCAGCGTTTACTACGAGAGGATTGTTCTAAAATAGACATGATTGTTTCCTACCCAACGTCGACGTTAATAGAAATACATGGAGGAGGTATTGGGTTAGGATAAAAATGACACAACACATATTTCTTTACTTTTACTATAGTCATTTTGTTTCTTAGGCGTTTCATGTAATATTATGCTTAGTTTAATATCACAATTTTGTTATTCGACTATCATCGTGACAGAAAGACTTTTCTTTTGTTTGATCATGATGTCTCTCAGCATGACTTTTCATGCAATATTGAATGCACTTGTCAGTCGTCACTTGTAGCACAACTAAATTATATGACTATTGAATATGTAGTAGTACTTTATTGATTTAATGTATAAAGTTGAGGATGGTTGATTATTCCCTACATCATGGGATATGATCATCAATTACTTTAGTTTTATTATGTATTTATGCTATGTATCTCTATATTCAAAAACCTTGTATTTATAAAAAGATCCACCATCAATACTTAAAGTACAATGTCTTATATTTGTTTATATTTTTTAAAAAGAGTAGTGACGCAATTTGTTGTTTGTTTGTCTTCTATTTCTTAATAAACTTTGTCATATATAACAGTTTCCTATAAACCTTAGCATGATATTTGGTACAACGGGAGACTTTATTTGAATACATCCAAATTTCTTATGTATGATAACTAAAATGTGGCTTTGGACAATAAACATTTCAATTTATTTCTTGAAAAAACATTTATCAATCTACCAAAGTGTAAGGTTTGCATTTTTTTCAAGGAAAATTTCACTTACCATTTACAGACACCAATTTAATTTGCAGTTTTCAATTTTCTGCACATTTATTCTAAGTTAACGTATACACTCAGTCATATGTGAGACTATACACACAATTTAGAGTACCGTATGAACTTCATGATTTAACTTTAACCATCATGTTGTCTCCTCCATACATACAACTTAGAGTGCCATAGAAACCTCATAGTTTAACTCTAAGCCTCATGCTTTCTTTCCCTTCAATACACACAACTTTGAGTACCATAGAAACCTCATGATTTAACTTTAAGCTTGATGTTTCTCTTCAATACACATAATTTAGAGTACCATAAGAACCTCATAATTTAACTATAAACCTCATGTTTTCTCTTCAATACACACAACTTAGAGTACCATAGGAACCTCATGATTTGACTCTAAGTCTCATGCTTTCTCTTCAATACACACAACTTCAAGTATCATAGGAACTTCATGATTTAACTCTAAATCTCATGCTTTCTCTTCAATAAACCCTATGATTGTGAAAATAACATAAATGACCCAATTTGGTAGTGATTATATTGAACCAAAGGTCTCAACTTCCACAGCTATAAACCAAATGACATTTTGAACTTTACTTTTTGTCTATATAAAATCCTTCCAAATCTTGAAGTTGAAATTTTTAGGCATATCTGTGTATTTTGTCAACTTTTAAAGTTCAATGTTCATTTAATTTAAAGGATTCTTAAGTTATAAGCTAACTATGTTGAGCTGTATTTTCAAGTATGGCCATTGTCAATAGTGTATTTCTACTTTAAAGATGGTTGAGCATCATTGTGTAAATCATTGTACTTTCATCATTGTGCAAATCATCATCACAATTTGGATGTACTTTCATGCCTCATCATTCTCCTCAAAGATGGTTGAGCATTCACCACAATCAAGAATTAGGGTTTTGAGCCCTCTCAGAGCACTTAGACAAAGGATCAATCAAGGAATGGCATGATCTTCAACTTTTCTAACCTCTCAAACACCTATAATGGATCAAGAGGACTCCCACATCAAGAATCAAGCACAATGTTGCAACATTCCAAGTGGATCAAGCCTCGAGATCGTCAGTGTCACCAAATTAAGGTTTTTGGTCGACTGAGGCCTCCAGATGAAAATTTTCCTCTGGGCATGAGCCAATGCTTCAAAGAACAACTTAAGATACTCCAAGGGACCTCATGGACCCAATCATCAAGTCAATTTAGCCTCAGGGGATGCATTCATAACAAATCAGGAATTAGGGTTTCTTGACCTAATTCACCCCTAAGTTGACTTTTGGAGCAAGGCATGAGCCAAGACCTCAAGACATGATTTGAGGACCTCAAATACACCACATTGATACATTTGCAACAATGGATTAACCCAAGAATCTTGGTTCACAAGTTTCAATTTCACCAGGACCACACTTAGGGTTTTTGAAGAAAAAGTCAACTATACCTTTGACTTTTGACCAGGACATGCTCCCAAACCTTGGGACATGATTCAATACACCCTATAACACCTATGGAATCCATCTATTAGGTTTGATTTAGGTCAAGGACTTGATTTCACAAAGGATCGGACAGTTTGGATTTCATCCGATAAAAAGTCAATTGTGCATAAAATCAAGTTTGACTTTTTGGAATTTTTCACAAATATGGTTCCCCTAAGTCAAAAATAATGTTAATATATGGTATTGACCATCATTCATCAATAAAAATCAATAAAAGTGAGGTTTCTTGCAAAAGGGGCAACCTTGAGAAACCAAAATATTTCTAAGTTATGAAACAAAATGACTTTGGTACCAACTTTGCAAGGTCATAACTCCTAAACCACAAGGCCTTTTTCTCCTATTCAAAGGTCAAATGAAAGTCCATCTGACATAATTTAAAAATGTCAACTACAAGAGATTCCAAATCCTCATGGATTTTGAGTTATGGATTGATCAAAATCACAAAAAGAAAAAATGGCCACTTTTTCCAACACTTAGTGAAATTTTCAAAAAGTCAAAATCTGCCTTACTTTTTCCAAAATGTAGGGGCATTTTTCACCTTGATCTAAGCTAAACCAGGTCCAAGGGTGAACATCAAAGTTGAAGTATGCCATGAGGGCTTTCCAACAAGTACCAGATCATCTCCAAATTCAATTTTAGTAGAGAGATACAACCCTTGGAACATGGCATCATGAACTGATTTTTACAAGGCAGATTTTGTGCATTTCCTCGATTTGGCCAAATAAGATAACTTCAAGCCTTGTCATCTATTTGGACACATCAGAGGATAAAATCCAAGGGGAATGATCTGATCCCAAAGCCTTCCAAGTCCAAGAATCTACACATAGCCATAACAAACCTAAAAAGGCTAAAAAGTGAAAAAGACTCCAATTTTGTTTCCAAGCATTTAATGGATGCATCAAAGTGGCATGGACTGACACATTCCTAACTGAATGAGTCAAGAATCTGCACTGAATCAAAGAACCATAGGCCTGTGCCCTAACCTTAAGTCAATGGCTAGAGGAGACTAAAGATTCCCTTGGATCAACATTGGCCAAAGGCCTGTACCAGCTGCCATTCACTACTGCTTGCAAAATAAACTTGTTGTACTATAAATAGAGCTCATTTGTGCTCAGTTTGAGTACACCAAAGCACTACAACTGATGTTTTCCTTAAAATATCTCTCTTTAGGCCAAAATGCCTTCTTTTACAAGTCATCTCTGAGTTTTTGAGTTAGAGAGCAATTCCACCACAGCTCATGATCCAAACACATTCAATATGTCATATCTAAGCTGTCTAAACACTCACCTTTGATCTGAAACACCAAAATCAGAAAGTCAACCTCCAAAACCTCAAAAATTTACTTTTCTGCATTTTTCAAGCCATGTCTTGATTCAGTCACTTCCAAAACCAAACAAGGCCTCAAACATACTCCAAATATCATCCCCAAACTGTCTCAATTGGTTCCCCTCATCTGGAACACCATTTGAGGGAGTTGCCATATTGGTCACTTTTGCCCCTTTTGCAAGAAAGAGCTAAAACTTGTTCTTAAGGATTCCAGCTGGTTTTGATCATCCTAAAAGCTTCTAAGGGATCAATCAAGAGTGTCCAAAGCATTGGATTACTTCTGGCATAAGGATCTTGACAGTTAGCACAAGAAGCTCCAAGAGGTAAGTGCATGACAACTTGAACTCTTTGAATTATGCATTGCTTTGAAGTCCACTGATCATAAACATCTCATACATATCATATATGTTATGTTTGAACCAATTCACCTTGTTATTAGTGTGTATATGATGTTTTAGCATAGAACATACAAAATTTGGCCTATTTTGAAACCACTATCGGGTTTTAAAATAGGGACATCTTCTGAAAATTCCAAGGGCACCATTGGATTCCTCATGAAATTCTAGGTCAGATGCACCTAAATTTTGTCCCAATCCATGGAGAAATGAGCAAGTTACAGCCTTCATGCAAATCCACCATGACTTGGTTTCTTGCCTTGGCCAGGCCTAGAAACCAAGCCACCCTTATGTATTTATGGGGTGGTTTTGATACACGGATGTATCACCCCCAGTGGTAGCGCGCGCATATGTTTGTCTTGGAGGTCATGGGTTCAAACCCCATCCAGACCTTTTTTGCTACCCTTCCATATTTTTGCTATTTTTAATATTTTTATGGTTTTTGTTAATTAATTCAAAAATTAATTTCTCTCTCAATTTTAATTATTTTTTATTGGTTCTTTTTTTGAAAGTTCACAAAAATATTAAAATATTTTATTCCATGAAAATTTCACCAAAATATTATATATTTCATATATTTAGTATTTTTGTAAAAAATTATGTTTTATTTGTTGTTTTAACACTTAAAATATTTCTTTCTCTTGATTTTTCAAATTCAAATAATTTTCAAATCATTCTATGAATGGAAAATGATTTTTCAAACATTAATCCAAGATCACCACTTGTTTTTTCACACATGTTTGATAATTTTGATCATTTTAATTGAATTTTTATTCAATTAAAATATATTTAAATTAAATTAGGTTTTTGATCATTATCACCCTAACAAATCTTTTTCAAAACACTCATGGGCCTCTAATAGAGTGTAAGACCCAATCCTTGTTGTACATAAACCTTTTTGGGCCTCAGTCATTGTATAAGTCCCACTGCGATCTCAGAAAATCTCGGCGCAATCGTCGCCTTTTAAACAAAAACCATCTGGGCCTCTCCTTGAGTTGTAAGCCTCATCTCTTGTAAAAAAAATAAACTTTGGGCCTCTAATAGAGTGTAAGACCCAATCCCTTATAAATATAAATCTTTTTGGGCCTCAGTCATTGTATAAGTTCCACTGCGATTTTAGAAAATCTCGGCGCGATCGCCATTTCAAAACAAAAATCATCTGGGCCTACCTTTGAGTTGTAAGTCCCATTTCTTTTCTTTTTTCAAACACTTTGGGCCTCTCCTTGAGTTTTAAGACCCATCCCTTTGTATAGGAAACCTTTGTTGGGCCTCAGTCATTGTATAAGTCTCGATACAATTTTCAGATCAACGGTGCGATCACTGTTATATCTGGGCCTCTCCTTGAGTATAAGCCCCAACAATCTTTTCAAAAGGTACTTCCCTTTTGATTTAGGTTCAAATCCATAGTTGTTATCAAAACTTTCTTTAATTTCTTGAACAACTAACCATACAGTTGTTACAATTGAAGCTTGCTCTCCTATAAGTTTTAAATAGCTTTCTTTTACTACTTGTCATATATATATAACTGTATTTCTGGAAGCTTGCTCACCTGTAAGTCATTCTTTCATTCTTTTAAATACTTGTCATATATATATATATAACTGTATTGCTGGAAGCTTGCTCACCTGTAAGTCCTTCTTTCATCTCTTTTAAATACTTGTCATATATCAAATGTATATATAGTTGTATATCTGCTTAGAGTTTTCCCCAGAACCTAAGTCTAGAATTAGGTAAAGCCAGTTGGTCACTCTTAAATACAGTCAAAACTAGTTCCCCATAAGAATTTCCAGATACAGTCTTGCCATCTCTTGGGCTTAAACAATATGGAACAAAGAGAAAGGCATTATTCCCGGTGAAACTTTTCTCAGACTATCACTATTAAAAATTGTCAAAGAAGTTCATTTCCCCAGAGAGGATTAATTCCCGGTGAAACCTCTCTTGAATTTCTTCAAACCCTAGAATTGTTCATTAAAGAAAAGATTATTCCTGGTGAAACTTTTCTTGAACTTTTCTTAGGTTTGGACCCACAAGCTTACTAAAAGCATCCCCTGCCTCCTCTTGGGATTTATACAAGGACCCTCCGGCTTCTTAGAAGTTCTCATGCCTCATATTGGGCTTAATACAAGGACCTTGAAGACCTCTTAAAGGTATAGGACAAAACTTAGTCATCCTTGCTAGAGTAGTCTTTCCAGAGTCAAAACCTCAGACCAATTTAGGGTTGATTCTCATCCCTTAAAACACCAGCCTCCTCTTGGGCATCGTACAAAGATAAACTCTTCCATACCAGTAGACTTGGACAGTCTAATCTCCTCTTGGATCTCAAAGACATTCTCAAGTTTCTTACCAATACAGGAGAAACCCTTGTCATTTAATAAATCTCCAGTAGAGTTGAAACCTCGGTAGGTTCAAAAACTCAAACTTTCTTCCAAATTTCTCCAGCCAGGGTCAGCTTACCATCAGTATAACACTATCCCAAATCAGAACCTCAAGGCATCTGATATCTCAACTCTTCTGTAACCCTCAGCAAAAGTTGATTCCCCATTTTGGACCTGCCCAGATCTCAATAACCCTCAGCAGAAGTCAGCCTCCTCTTAGGCTTTGTATAATGATTTTCCTCAGCAGAATTAGCCCCAACAGCACCCTTTTGTTGATTCAATCTCCTTTCTTAAAACACTCTCTTGTTGAGTTAACCCTTTTTAGCCTCAATCTTGGGCTTTGTACAAGACAAACAAAGCACTCTCTTGTTGAGTCAATCACCTTAAGGCACTCTCTTGTTGAGTCCACCTTTTTTAGCCTCCTCTTAGGCTTTGTATAATGATTTTTCCCCAGCTTTTTCAGCCTCAATCTTGGGCTTTGTACAAGACACCATAAACACTCTCTTGTTGAGTCAATCACCTTTCCACACTCTCTTGTTGAGTCAGTGGTACAAAACATAAACATTCTCTTGTTGAGTCATTCCTTTAGCCTCACTCTTGGGCTTTGTACAAGACATATATAAACTTTCTCCACCAAAGTCAAAATCTTCATAACCTTCTCTTAAGCTCTTGATAAATATCTTCCCCCATCAAAGTTAATTCCTCCCAGCCTTCTTTTAGGCTTTGAGAATTAATATCCCTAAGCGGAGTCAATCTTCTTTCAGCCACAATCTTAGGCTTTGTACAAGACACCTGAAATATCCTCAGCTGAGTCACTCTCTTTTCAGCCTCAATCTTGGGCTTTGTACAAGACACCCAAATAAAACACTCTCTTGTTGAGTCAGTCTCATTTCAGCCTCAATCTTGGGCTTTGTACAAGACACATATAAATCTCCCTAAGCAGAGTCAATCCTCTTTTTAGCCTCAATCTTGGGCTTTGTACAAGACAAATCATACTCTCCAGCAGAGTTTCCCCTTTTAGCCTCAATCTTGGGCTTTGTACAAGATGGACGAAATATTTCCCCTGAAAAGTCAACTTCTAGCCTCCTCTTAGGCTTTGTATAATGATATCCCCCAAAGATTCAGTCTCTTTTTAGCCTCAATCTTGGGCTTTGTACAAGACAGATAAACACTCTCTTATTGAGTCAGTCTTTTCCAGCCTCCTCTTAGGCTTTGTATAAGGATTTCCCCAGTGGAGTCAATCTATCTCTTAGCTTCAACCTCGGGCTTTGATCAAGGCACACAAAAAACCAAAACTCCCTCTGAGGAAATCAAAAATCTCTCTGTAGGAAGATACTTCTCTGTACAATCACATATCAAAACAAATAAATCAAACAAACCCAAATCTCAGATAACTATTATAAGTGGCACACTTGTCGTTTCAAATATCCAAGTTGTCGTCCATCTCTTATCCTGGTAAAACTTCATCTTTCATCTAATTGCTGTAAGTGGCAAGCCTCTGAATTATTTACATCCACGCCACTGTCCCTCTCTTAGCATGAAAGACTCCTAAGGAAAAATGGCATTGCTCAACACTGAGTTAAAGTTTTCTCCTTCAAGACAAATTCCCTATAAAGGAAATTATGGCATTGCTGGATTATCATATCCCAGTTAAAGTAACCCTCCTTTATAATTAGTCACCCAACAGTTGTGATAAACAGATGAGATGTCTCCCTTTAGAGATGACAAATTTTCTCTCAGTCAAACCTTTTAGCTTCAATCTTGGGCTTTGAACAAGACACCAAAACAAACATCTTTTCCTCCCATAAAATATGAGGAACTACGATTGCTTTGATTTCCCTGTTTCTTTAAACGGGAATACGTAGGCATAAGATTGTGAAATCTTAGCGAGCATACCAATCAAAAACTCTAGGTCCAGTACCTTCACATACCAATCAAAAACTCAGGTCCAGTACCTCACCAAAATCATCAAAAACTCTCTCTCTCTCTCTCTCTCTCTCTCTCTCTCTCTCTCTCTCTCTCTCAAAAACCTCCCAAAGAAGACACTTTCCCAATCAACAGATAAACACCATCAAGTATAAAAGCAGAACCTATTGCTAACAACCTGTGGATAACCACATATAGGATGGGTAACTGACAACTCCCCATTGTATAACCTGACCCCGAACTCCCCGAATCTCTTAAGCGTTTGTTCAATTAAACATTCGCGTGCAAGGTTAGTTTTAGATAGCTTCCTTTTCCCTTCCAGCTTCACGGGATAAATAAGAAATCAGAAAGTAGCACACCACTCCTACCATTGCGGTGAGGAGAAACCCATGGCGATAAGGTGGTTGCGTCACCGACAAAAATCGCACGCTACAAAAGTTTTGTCTTGTTTTAACCAAATTTTTAAAAGGTCATGTTAGTATTAGTTTGTTTAATCATGATTGATTTATTATGTTTAAGTGTAGCTATTTTTGAGGATGAATTTATACTTTAAAACTACTTTTTGAATCAAAACTTTTAAAGATCTTTAAACATTAGTTAAACCATTATTAATTTACTATTTTCAAATATAATCATTATTAATTGTCACTTTTTGTCATAAAAATAATTAAAATAATCACTAGATGATGTATTTTGATATGTATTGACAAGTATTTTTTTTAGAGGGTTTCTTAATACACCACCCATGTTTCTTAAACACCACGTGAAATTTCGTTTTTGCCCCCAATTTTCGGATGTGCAAATTCGGACGCACCGTTTTTTTAAAAATTTTCAGTTTTTTCTGGATGTGCACATCCGGAAGAATTCCTGATCTGCAAATCCGGAAAAAATCAAAAGAATTCCATAAAATTATTTACTTCTAAATATAATTAAATCCAATATAATTAAAATCCAACATAATTAAAATTAATATGATTTTTTCAATATAATTAAATCCAATTTAATTAAATCCAATATAATTAAAATTAATGTGATTTTTTTCTAAATGATTAATATGGTATTTACTTCTAAATTATTTTTTTTTATATTGAAAAAATTAATTTAATTATATTGGATTTAAAATTATATGGTATTTACTTCTAAAATTGGATTTAATTATATTGGTATTTAAAATTATATGGTATTTACTACTAAATTATATGGTATTTGCTTCTAAATTATAATTAAAATTATATGGTATTTACTTCTAAAATTAATTTAATTATATTGGATTTAATTATATTGAAAAAATCATATTAATTTTAATTATATTGGATTTTAATTATATTGGATTTAATTATATTGAAAAAATGATATTAATTTTAATTATATTGGATTTAATTATATTTAAAAGAATGATTTTATGGAATTCTTTTGATTTTTTCCGGATTTGCAGATCAGGAATTCTTCCGGATGTGTTCATCCGAAAAAAACTGAAAAATTTTAAAAAAACGGTGAGTCCGGATTTGCACATCCGGAACGCAAGGGTATTTTCGTCAACATGCATGGTGTCTAAGAAGGTTGGGTGGTGTGGTAAGAAATTTCCTTTTTTTAAGTATTGACATTTTTGGACGTGCTTAGGGATGGAAATGAGTCGAGTCGAGTCGAACTCGCCTTAGCTCAGTTCGACTCGTTAAGAATTAGCCGAGTTCGAGTTCGAGTTCGAGTTCATCACGAACTTTTTTTCAGCTCAAACTCGACTCGTTAAGAATTGGCCGAGTTCGAGTTCGAGTTCGAGTTCATCACGAATTTTTTTTTAGGTCAAACTCGACTTGTTAGAAGTTCACGAATATCTCGGTTCAACTCGTTAGGTTTATCTTGTTAGTTCAACTCACTTATTTCACAGACGTAAAAGTAATTTTTTAAAGTCTATTATATATATATATACATATATATATATATATATATATATATATATATGGGTTTAATGGTAGTGCACTGACAGTGTAAAAAAGTTTTACACTGTCATTCAATAAAAACTTAACGTTTTGCCATGTCATATAATTTTTTTAAAAAATACAGTCTGACTTGGCGGGATTCATGGTCGTGATTGGTTGACAGTGTAAAATTTTTTTACACTGTTAGTGCATCACCTATTTTCTCTCTCTCTCTCTCTCTCTCTATATATATATATATATATATATATATATATATATATTTGACATTTTAAATTAATATTTTTTAAATAAAAAATATAGAAATAAAATAAAAATTATAAGATTGAAATTTATACGATGTTAATTTTATTTGTATAATTATTCGTAGAAATATTTTACTCACTTGAGAATATAAGTTATCAATTAAAACCGTTAGATTAAAAGAAAATATGAGACTAAGATTTAGAACAAATCTTTAAACCTACTCTTAAAGACAATATAATATATCTCATATATAATCGAATTGACTCATGAACATAACGAGTCGAACTATGTATAGTTCAAGTTCAGATCATTTAGTTAACGAACTTAGTTTTTAGCTCATATTCAGCTCATTTGGTTCATGAACCTAGTTCAACGATTTAATTTTCGAATCGAGTTTCGAACTATTTTCGAGTTGGTTTAGTTCATTGTCAGCCCTAGACATGCTTCAAAGATGGATTAACATTGTAGGATCTTTTCCCATTTATATCAGATTTAGTAGAATCATGTAATAAAGAATCAAAAGACACACCATCTTTCCCCATTTATATGAAATTCATAATCATTTTCGAATTAATTTAGAATTGGTTTTAAATGCAATTTGATTTTAATTCAAATTATTTAATTAAATTTAAAAAATAACTTTTATTCATAAAAATAAACAACTATACTTGTTTTTGAAAAATAACTGTTTTAGTTAAATAAAAAATTTATTCCAAAATTATTTTAAGTAATATTTTTTCTTCAAAAAATTAAAAAAAAAATTCCGAAAAACAAAAAAAAAATCTGAAAATAAGTAATTTTTTTTATTCCAAAAATTAAAAAATATTTTTTTTGAAAGTAAAAATTATTTTTTTCAGATAATTAGCAAAAATTAATTTTGTGAAAATAAAAAATAAGTATTTTGAAAAAAAAATCTTATTTTGTGCTAAAGAGAATTTTTTCCTAAAAATAAAAATGTATTCCAAAAATAAAAATTATTTTTTTAAATAAAAATTAAAAATTTCTGAAAAAATATATTTTTTTTAATCAAGGAAAATATATTAATTCAAAAAAACTATACAAACAAGGGATCCAACCACAACAAAAACTAACTTTACATCATTAAACTAGCTAGGTGGCTCTTTTTTTTTTTACTTTGCCACCCTATTTAGTAAAAAAAAAATATTTCTTCTAAAATAAATAAAGTTTTTTCCGAATATAGTTTTTTATTCGAAAATAATAAAAAAAATTCTACAATTTTTTATTTTGAAATAGAAATTATGAATTTTTTAAATTGATTTTTTATGAAATTTGAAAAAATTAATTTTAAAAGAATTCAATATATAAAATTGATTTATAATATATAAATGATGAACTATGAAAACCGGTGTATATTTTTAGATATCAAAATGGATATCCAATTTTATATTTTAACATTTGGATTGATTTTTAAAAATTAAAATATTTTAAATACCAATTTAATTAAGAATAACAAGTTTTTTTACACCTTTACTTATTTATATTTCATATAATGAATAATTAAAAGACTCTCATCGCATTTTTGTCAAGTGAATGCTTAAGGATCAACTACCTACCTATAATTGAAGCATACCACTTAAAACTTTTAATTACCCTTTATGTTATGAAAAACGATACCTTGAAACAAAATATTAACGGTTTCTTTATGGGCAAGAAACACGCAAGGGTTAGGGTTAACGAGGTAAAACAACTGAAACCCTATTATGGTTCACAAAGGAAGAGAAAAGAGGAGGAAGAATAGAGAATTGGTTAAATCTGTTTTACTATTCACTTTCTCAATAGGGTTCAAAGATTACAAGTGAATACCAACAATTAACCTCTCTCAACCTAATAAGGTTTTGTCACACTTAGGAAAAGAGACTAGTATGTTATTTATAATAAACCTAACATACTAAACTAATGGCTTTTTAACAATTACCCATTACAAGCTAACTTAGGGTACAAGCTAACTTAAACAATTGGATCCATAACACAAGGCCCAATTCGATCTCCTACATACTAGAACACAATTCGACTACATCATGTAGGTCTTCGACAACAGCATGTGAGCGAACTTCGACGGCATGCTAAAACTAGAGTTCGATCCAATATCTCACAAATCTCCACCTTGGATCTAACTCTATATCCTCAGGAAATAAACTAGCTTTCTTCATGCAGTTTTGTCAACTGCATACAGTGGAAAAACTTGCAACTGGGCAACGTCTTAGTGATCATATCAGCAGCATTATGATCTGTCGAAACCTTCAGCACTTGGACTTCTCCACGCTCGATTATCCCTCTGAAGAAATGCAGCCTCACATCAATGTGCTTGGTTCGCTCATGATAGGCTGAATTCTTCGACAGGTGTATTGCACTTTGACTATCACATTTAACAGTGATAACTGGACCTTGTAGTTTCAGCTCCTTTGCAAAACCTACAAGCCACAATGCTTCCTTTACAGCTTCAGTTAGGGAGATATATTCCGCTTCAGTGGTTGATAAGGCAACAACCTTCTGAAGTGTTGCTTTCCAACTGATTGTTGTCCCAAACATAATGAACATATATCCAGAAATAGATTTTCTGGAATCCATACAACCTGCATAATCAGAGTCGACATATCCTACGATTGATGCTTTACTATCTTCACCCAAGGATCCACCATAAATTAGGACTCTATTCAGAGACCCATTTATGTACCTTAAAATCCACTTCAATGCTTGCCAGTGAGCCTTTCTAGGATTCACCATGTACATGCTTACAAGACTTACTGCATATGCTATGTCAGGTCTAGTACAAACCATAACATACATCAAAGAACCCACTATATTAGCATATGGAATGCTATTCATATAGGCTTTTTCGACATTAGTACTGGGACACTGATCTATACTCAACTTGAATTGAGGGTTTGTCGGAGTCACAACAGGCTTTGAATTCGACATACCATACTTTTCGAGAATCTTCCGTAGGTATGCCTCTTGAGATAAGCATAATTTCGACTGCTTTCTATCTCTTCGGATGTCAATCCCAAGAATCCTGGACGCAACTCCCAGATCCTTCATGTCGAACTCTTTATTGAGTTCAGACTTCACCCTCATTACATCTTCAACATTGTTGTTTGCTATTAGAATATCATCCACATAAAGCAACAAAATAACAAATGAATTACCAGGTCGAAATCTGAAGTAAACATAGTGGTCGAACTGACTTCTAATGAAACTTATGCGTGGAGGAGATTATTTCACTCCATATAAAGATTTCTTCAGCTTGCACACATAATATTCCTTCCCCTTTTCAACATACCCTTCAGGTTGCCTCATCAGGATTGTTTCATCTAGATCACCATACATGAACGCAGTCTTCACATCCATCTGTTCCAGTTCAAGATCAATGTAAAGTGGAAGTTGTGCTACTGCAAGTGACTCCATAAATCAGAAACACAAGGTGCTTGAACTTTTGGTCAATAAAAACGAAATGGCTAGAACAGAAAGTAATAAACAATGCAACAATGGACAAGAAAATAGAGCTCAATCCCAAAAGAATCTTCCTTTCTAGACAACGTTAATTAAAGCACGAATGAAGCATTGGACCTAATAAACTTATAAAAGGTTAAAGAAAAATGGAATAACTTAGGGTCATTTGTCATGCACAAAGATCTTTATATACAACATAAGTAGGAAATCCAATCTTAAAGAATGAAAGTGTTGTGAATCTTGTTGTGAGTTACGACAAAATTCAATATCAATTTGTGAGGCAAAGAACAATAACAACCAAAATAAATGGTCTTCAGCAATAATAATCCGTACACAGATAATATAATAGAATAAGGCAAGGAAAAACAAAATGTTTGTTTACCCAGTTCGATCAAACGATCTACTCTGGGAAAGAGCAGCTCTCCAATTCACTATACTCAGAAAGTTGTTACAAGAGATTACAGACGAGTTACAAGAAAATAACCTTCGCCTCCAAGTTCTCAAGAACAAACCTATTTTCTACCCAAGTGTTTCCCAACCTCTCCAACTCTCAATATATGAATCACTCAAACCCAAGGTGTAACAGTGTTTCACAGTAACCTTAAACAACTCCAAAGGTTTCCCTAAACCTTTGCTTTTCTAAGGTTTTCCTTGTGAATAGCTGAAACCCTATGTTATGCCTTTAAACCCTTGCTCTCCCTTGTTGGTGTAAACTCTACGATTGTCACACACCAAGTATATAAGAGATACATATTTATAATAGCAAATACCTAACAAACAAAGCCCAAAATCACATGGTTCCATTGACCGAATCGAAAAAGCCCGAAAACTCACAAACACTATTCATCGCACGGACAACACTATTCACCGCACGGGCGTCACTATTCATCCGTATGGATAACACTATTCAACGACCGATTTTTTTCCTTGGCTTTTCGTCCGACTTTCTAAAACTTCTGTTTTTCTCGGTAAATGCAATCTCCAAAATATGTTTTCTTTCTCTTCATCAACAAAGGTTTTAAGGCATATTTACAATAATATCCACCTTGATTTTAAACTGTGTTGATACCAATTTAACAATCAACAACATTGCTGCTTTCTACCAAGTTGAAACTTTAATCAATAACTTTGATCAAATTCAAGCAACCCTTGAATCTTGATCTCACAACTTGCATCCACTTATTCCATATTACCTTTTTCTGCCTAGGTAATTTAACAAGCCTACAAGTATGATTTTTTAACCATCCTTGACTCCACCTGTTTTCAAATGCCTCCCTTAAGGTTTTTCTTCTTTTATTTTGCAGTCCTTCAGCCACATTAAAAACATAATAATCAAGGCTAGCATAACCGTCCCTTTGAGATGCTACAATAACCCTCCTTACCTTATCAAGAGTTAAATGATAATCAGAGATCTCTGTAACCATTTCCTCACTACTGCTAGCATCCATAGTAGGAAACTCTACATCAAACTGAGTTCTCTCCGTTATAGTTTCTCCCAGGTTTCTCCCTTGTTTTTCGATATTGTTCTTCTGAAGAAATTCTCTACCAACCAAGTAAGTTGTTTTAACCTCAGCTCTTCCCCAAAAACTCAATAACAGCTCAGTGGTAACATGCATTTTTATCCCTTGATTTATGCAAAATTCATTGTACTCCTCTGAAACTTTCTCAAGGCATTCATAACGCCTTAAACTCAAATCCCATAGCTCTTCCTCGTCATGATAACCTCTACTAGTTAACGATGAATGAATAATATCATTTGAACCTTCTAAAATATATAGACCACATATTTTAGACCCTTTAGCAATAATCAATTCATCACGCAAAATCTTCAACACTCCACGTTCAACTCTAGTACAATAGCCTAGATCATCAAACATACTTATAGATAACAAATTTCCCTTGAGTTCTGGAACATACCTCACATTGTGAATAAGAAGTTCACGATCATTAAACATTTTAAATCTGACCATACCAATACCATGAACCTTGTATGCCTTATTATTACCAAGGCGAACTACTCCACCTTGCACCATCTTCAAAGTTTCAAAGTATTCTATTCTTGGACACATGTGATAAGAGCAACCTGAGTCAATGACACAACTATCTTCAATTTCTAAACTCGATACTACTAGTGCTTCGGCATCCTCGTAACTTTCCTCACCCAATGTAACTACAGCTTGAACATAATCTTCATTGACCTTTCTTTCAAGACAATCCCTTTTAAAGTGACCGATTTTCTGACAATTAAAACATTTTACCTTTGACTTGTCAGACCTATTTGATTTGGACACCCCTTTACTCTCACCTCCTCCTCTTGACACGTTTAAGCCTTCACCACTATCTTCAATCTTCAAATCTTTCAACTTTGAAAATTCTTTCACCGCTGTCTGGACTTCATCCAAAGTAATAGTACCTTCCTTACCATAAAGAAGGGCATCCTTAAAGTGCTCAAAGGATCTGGGTAATGAAGTCAACAGGAGCAAAGCCTTGTCCTAATCATCAATCTTCACTTCAATATTCTCAAGATAATCGATAATCTTGTGAAATTCTATGAGTTGCTCAACTATGGATTTATTCTCCACCATTCGGAATGAATAGAGTTGTTGTTTCAGATACAACTTGTGAGCCAAAGACTTTGTCATATACAATGATTCAAGTTTTGCCCACATAGCAACCGTAGTTTACTCCCTAGCGACTTCTCTTAGAACTTTATCCCCGAGGCACAAGATAATGGCACTCCTGGCCTTATCCACCATCTCGGTCTTCTGTACCTGTGTAAGCCCTACAGGCATCAATGCTTCACTCTTCAAAGCATCGATACACTTATCTTGAATTAAAATTGCTTGCATCTTAATTTTCCACAACCCGAAGTCGTTGTTACTGGAAAATTTCTCGATCTGCCATCTACTAACCATGGTGCTCACTTGTCAACAATATCTCTTTGCTCCACGCTCACCGCACCACTTGTTGTGAATCTTGTTTTGAATTACGACAAAATTCAATAACAATTTGTGAGGCAAAGAACAATAGCAAGCAAAATAAATGGTCTTCAACAATAATAATCCGTACACAGATAATATAACAGAATAAGGCAAGGAAAAATAGAAGGTTTGTTTACCCAGCTCGATCAAACGATCTACTCTGGGGAGAGAGCGGCTCTCTAATTCACTATACTCAGAAAGTTGTTACAAGAGATTACAGATGAGTTACAAGAAAATAGCCTTCGCCTTCAGGTTCCCAAGAACAACCCTATTTTTTACCCAAGAGTTTCCCAACTTCTCCAACTCTCAATATATGAATCACTCATACCTAAGGTGTAACAGTGTTTCACAATAACCTTAAACAGCTCCCAAGGTTTCCCTAAACCTTTGCTTTTCTAAGGTTTTCCTTGTCAATAGCTAAAACCCTATGCTATGTGTAACGCCCGATTTTTGTTAGATTTATTTAATCGAGTCGATTTAATTATTTTTGTTTTTATATTATTTTATTCTTGGTTTTTATTTGGTAAATATGTTATGTTTATCGTTATTATGTTTTATCGCGTTTTGGGAACGTTTGCGAGGAATTGAGTGTAGGGGTATTTTGGTCATTTTGCTTGGTTAGATATTATTGTTTTTCATTAAATAGAAACATAGAAATTAGAAAGAGAGAAAAAAAGAAAGAGAAGAGAAAAGGAGAGGGAGAAGAAGAAAAAGAGGAAAACTTGGAGTGTAAGAAATCGATTCAACCGCATTTCAAAGCACGATTAATCAGGTAAGGGTGCGAAACTCGATTACTATATGCTTGTGTATGAATATGTATGTGTGTGTTTGAATGTTCTCTTGCTTTTCCTAGTTTTTTCAATTCTAGGTTGAAATGAGAAAAATGAATAGAAATCTATGTTTTCACGGTCGGAAATCGATATAAACTGTGTTGACTGATCACACTATGCATATGAACATTTGTTGATACTTGTTATGCTGTTTGGAACTGATTTGAGATGAAAATGGTGATTTTGGGAAGGACTATCGAAGGGTTATTTTTCTGAAAATCGCAGTGGGCGCTTAGCGCGCAGACGCTCGCTTAGCGCGGTCGGGAGAATTTGCAACCTCTCCAGGTAGTGAGGAGCGCGCTTAGCACGGGGTGGAGCCCGCTTAGCGCGACCTGGAGCAAAAATAAAACTTGTTTTTTTCTAAAATCCATAACTTTTGATCCGCAACTCGGATCGAGACGTTCTTAGTACCGTTGGAAAGCTAATGAGATGTTCTTTCTTATAAAAATGGTTTTGGGATTAGTGGACGATTTAATTGTGTCAGGAATTTGGAAACGTGTCATTTTGTCGACTTTTATCGTCGTAATTGTGTGCGATTGATGTGTTATCATGTGATATGCTCTTGATATATATCGTATAGCTTGTGTGCTATTATATGATGTGAATGCATGTGATGAAATGTTGTGATGATGGTTTGTGGCCTTATGGCAAATAAATGCATTGTTTTGGGTTTGATTGTAATGCATGATTATTGATGTTGAGATGGTTCACATGGTTGTATATATGTATGCATTGGATTGTCATGGGTCAATTATATGCCAAGCATCATGATATGCATCTTGTGATGTCGTGCGCCCTTGTGGGGTGTGAGCGATGAAACAATTCCAGAGGGAATCTGCTGTAACGGTCGTGTGCCTTATACAAAGAGGACCTAAAGCGACGTTATAGACGATCGTGTGCCTTATACAAAGAGGACCTAAAGCGATCGGATCGTGTGCATTATACAAAGAGGACCTAAAGCGATCCATAAACGTCGTGTGCCTTATACAAAGAGGACATAAAGCGACGGGGAACATCGTTTGCCCGACGGGGAGTTACACTAAGTAACAAGCGATGATTCCAATAATTCCTGAGTGAATTAATGATGAAAATGATGGATGGAATGGTACCGCATGCATAGAGTCGTTGTGTCGGTCTCTGTGCATTTGCATAAGTCATGAATGGATTGATTATGTGTGGAAAAGTGTGAATGGGATTGATGAGTTGATATATATATTGGTGATAAATGTGTTGAGCATGATTGATATGCCTTTGTGATGGATGCATTAGTTATGAATTGTTTTGGTTTGTACTTGAACTATGGTGTACGTTGTGGTGAGAATGTTTTGCATGTGTATTTCGTGTTATTACATAATTGTATGCAACTATATTATAATTGTGTTTCTCACCCTTCTGCTGTTTTGAATGCTCTATGAGGCATTGCAGATTAGATGCTGGAGGTCTTTTTGTGAAGATTATGTCTTCATTCTTTTGTCGGTCGGCTCTGATATGTGGCACCGGGTAGTCGGGGAGATCGTTATGTGATTATGTGTATATATATCTTTTTGGATTGTACATGTATGACTCTGTATATGGCAGACAAACTTTTATGTTTATATATGAGATTTCAGTTGTAGATTTTCCGCTTTTATTCTGTATCTGAATTATGGGTGTTAGGAACTGAGTTCCTCTGTTTATGTTGCTACCTGATTGTTGCATATCTATATGAGCAGGTTGTTATATTTCGTTACTTTGATGTGACACTCCCGTCTATGCCATGAATGTTTTAATTATACTCTGATTATTTGATATTGCTTTAATTGCTCGGGGTGTAGATTGGGGTGTCACATTAAGTGGTATCAGAGCCAGTCCGTGTCAGTCGTTTTGACCAAGTTGTTTGTTGTGCGTCAATTGTGTTCTGGCGAGTTGATTGTTTAACCATAGTTACTGTTATTGGATATGAATAGAATATGGCTGGTAGGAATGATGCTGCTCTTGCTGCTGCTATGCAAGCTATGGCTCAGGCTGTGCAGAATGCACCTAATTCTGGTGGGAATGATGAGTTCAGGAAGAACAAACCGCCTGTTTTCAAAGGGAGACATGATCCTGATGGTGCTCAGATTTGGCTTAAGGAGATTGAAATAATCTTTCGAGTGATGGACTATGTTGAGGAACAGAAGGTGAGACTGGGTACTCACATGTTACAGGAGGAGGCTGATGATTGGTGGGTTAGTATGCGTCATGTGTGGGAAGCTACAGGTGAAGTTGTCACTTGGGCTTTGTTTAGCAGTGAGTTCTTGAGGAAGTATTTTCCTGAAGATGTTAGAGGAAAGAAATAAATAGAGTTTTTAGAGTTGAAACAGGGTAACATGTCTGTTACTGATTACACTGCTAAGTTTGAGGAGCTTGTTCAGTTTTATCCACATTATGCTGAAGCAACTGCGGAGTTTTCCAAATGTGTGAAGTTTGAGAAAGGGTTGCGTCCCGAGATCAAACAGGCAATTGGTTATCAAAGAATTAGGAGGTTTTCAGATTTGGTGGATTGTTGTAGAATTTATGAGGAGGATAGCAAAGCTCGTTCTACTCATTATAAGAGTGTGAACGAAAGGAAGGGAAAGCAACCGTTTCGTGGTGGTCCTTATGTGTCACCAGCTGACAAGGGAAAGCAAAGGGCTAATTTTGATAAAAGGCCAAGTGGGGGAGGTATGTATAATCCTCCGAGATGTTTTAAGTGTGGTGACTTAGGACATCGTCAGTTTGAATGTAGAAAGGATATGAGGAAGTGTTCCAATTGCGGAGGTATAGGACATGTCGCAGCTGATTGCAAGAGGAATGTGGTGAAGTGTTTCAACTGTGGTGAACCTGGTCATGTTAGTATGAGGTGTCTGAAACCAAAGCAAGCTCAAGCTGGGGGGAAAGTATTTGCATTGGCAGGGACTCAACCTACTAGTGCAGATCGTCTGATCAGAGGTACTTGTTTTATTAATAGTACGCCTTTAGTTGCTATTATTGATACCGGAGCGACTCATTCGTTTATTTTGTCCGAGTGTGCGCGGCGTTTGAATCTTTTGTTGTCATCGTTGGGTGGAGAGATGGTTATCGATACTCCAGCAATGGGGTCGGTAACTACTTCTCTGGTTTGTTTAAGTTGTCCTTTGACCATTTATGGTAAGGATTTTACTATGGATTTGGTGTGTCTGCCGTTGGAGGGTTTAGACGTAGTTCTGGGAATGAATTGGTTGTAGTTCAATCGAGTTCACATCGATTGTTATCATAAGTTGGTAAGATTTCCTTCTCTTGAAGAAGACGAGGAATCGAGTTTCTTATCTACCAAAGAGTTGAAGAAACTTTTGGCGAATGAAGCTCAGTTGTTCGGGTTGTTTGCATCGTTGACTGTGGATAGTCAAGTTGCAATTGATGTGTTTCCAGTCGTGTGTGATTTTCTGGAGGTGTTTCCGGAGGATATTTCTGATGTGCCGCCAGAAAGAGAGGTGGAGTTTTCTATAGATCTAGTTCCTGGTACTAGACCTGTGTCTATGGCACCATATCTTATGTCGGCATCTGAGTTGGTTGAGTTGAAGAAGCAGTTGAATGAATTGTTGGAAAAGAGGTTCGTGAGGGCGAGTGTATCGCCTTGGGGTGCTCCAGTTTTATTGGTGAAGAAGAAAGTTGGAAGTATGCGATTGTGTATTTATTATCGCCAGCTGAATAAGGTGACGATTAAGAATAAGTATCCTCTTCCGAGAATTGATGATTTGATGGACCAGTTGGTAGGTGCGTGTGTGTTTAGTAAAATTGATTTGAGGTCAGGCTATCATCAGATTAGAGTGAAGGAGGAAGATATTCAGAAGACGGCTTTTAGGACACGATACGGACATTACGAATATTCTGTGATGCCGTTCGGGGTTTCTAATCCGCCGGGAGTGTTTATGGAATATATGAATCGCATATTCCATGAGCATTTGGATCAATTTGTAGTTGTGTTTATTGATGATATCTTGATTTATTCCAAGTCTCGGGAGGAACATGCGGAGCATTTGCGTATTGTATTGCAAATTTTGAAGGAGAAGAGACTTTATGCCAAGTTGTCCAAGTGTGAGTTCTGGTTGTCAGAAGTGTGTTTTCTTGGGCATGTGATTTCAGGTAATGGTATTGTTGTGGATCCATCCAAGGTATATGCAGTTCTACAATGGGAGGCTCCTAGATCTGTTACTGAAATTAGAAGCTTTTTGGGTTTAGCTGGATATTATCGAAGATTCATTGAAGGTTTTTCCAAGTTAGCACTTCCTTTGACCCAGCTGACTTGTAAAGGTAAAGCGTTTATTTGGGATATTCAGTGTGAGGAAAGTTTTAGTGAGCTGAAGAGAAGATTGACTACAACTCCGATTTTGATCTTACCGAATCCTAGTGAACCGTTTGTAGTGTACTACGATGCGTCTTTGAGTGGTTTAGGTGGAGTGTTGATGCAAGAAGGTAAGGTTGTGGCTTATGCTTCGAGACAATTGAGGGATCATGAGAAGAATTATCCTACGCATGATTTGGAATTAGCTGCGGTGGTTTTTGTATTAAAAATTTGGAGACATCATCTCTACGGTGCAAGATTTGAAGTCTTTAAGTGATCATAAGAGTTTAAAATACTTGTTTGATCAGAAAAAGTTGAATATGAGGCAACGAAGATGGTTGGAATTTTGGAAGGACTACGATTTTAGCTTGAATTACCATCCTGGTAAAGCTAATGTGGTAGCCGATGCGTTAAGCCGAAAATCTTTGCATATGTCTGCTTTGATGGTTAAAGAGTGGGAACTTTTGGAAGAATTTAGAGATTTGAGTTTGGTGTGTGAATTGACATCTGATAGCGTGAGGCTTGGTATGTTAAAAGTCACTAATGATTTTCTGTTAACCGTTAGCGAGAAGCAGAGGCTAGACGTGAAATTTGTTGATTTGATGACAGTTGGAGATAAAGGTGTGAATGGTGACTTTAAAGTGGATGATCAGGGTGTTTTGCGATTCCGTGATAGAATTTGTATTCCTGATGATTCGGAATTGAAAAAGATGATTTTAGAGGAAGGACACCGGAGTAGTTTGAGTATACATCCGGGAGCTAATAAGATGTATCAAGATTTGAAGAAGATCTTTTGGTGGTCCGGATTTAAGAGGGATGTGGCTCAGTTTGTTTATGCGTGTTTGACGTGTCAGAAGTCAAAGATAGAACATCAAAAGCCTAGTGGATTATTGCAACCGTTGGATATTCCCGAGTGGAAATGGGATAGCATTTCTATGGATTTTGTGACAGGGTTGCCGAATACTCAGAGGGGACATAATGCCATTTGGGTGATTGTGGATAGGCTGACTAAATCGGCGCATTTCATTCCGATTGACATCAGTTTTTCTTTGGAAAGGTTGGTTGAGATTTATATCCGTGTGATTGTGAGATTATATGGTGTTCCGTTGTGTATTGTTTCAGATCGAGATCCGAGGTTTACTTCCAGATTTTGGGAAAGTTTGCAAAAGGCGTTAGGTTCCAAGTTGAGATTGAGTTCTGCTTATCATCCTCAGACGGATGGTCAGACCGAGAGAACTATTCAGTCACTGGAAGATTTGCTGAGAGCTTGTGTTCTTGAGCAAGGTGGTGATTGGGATAGTTATATTTCGTTGGTTGAGTTCACGTATAACAACAGTTTCCATTCGAGTATTGGAATGGCACCTTTTGAAGCGTTGTATGGAAGAAGATGTCGAACACCTTTGTGTTGACATGAATCTGGTGAGAGTTCGGTGGTTGGACCGGAGTTAGTTCAACAAACTACGGAAAAGGTGAAACTTATTCGTGAGAAAATGAAGGTTTCTCAGAGTAGGCAGAAGAGTTATCATGATCGAAGGAGGAAAAACCTTGAGTTTCGAGAAGGCGATAATGTATTTTTGAGAGTTATGTCGGTGACGGGTGTTGGTCGAGCATTGAAGTCGAAGAAGCTTACTTCTCGGTTTATTGGTCCTTATCAGATATCCGCGAGAGTGGGTGCTGTGGCTTATCGGGTGGCGTTGCCACCGAATCTTTCGAATTTACATGATGTGTTCCATGTTTTACAGCTTCAGAAGTATGTTCGGGATCCGTCGCATGTGATTCCGATGGATGAGGTTGAGGTAAGGGAGAACCTTACGGTTGAGGCATTACCGGTGAGGGTTTTGGATCGCGAGTTGAAGCGGTTAAGAGGCAAAGATATTGCGCTTGTGAAAGTAGCGTGGGGAGGCGCTGCTGAGGGCAATTTGACTTGGGAGTCGGAGAGTCGGATGCGGGAATCGTATCCGGAGTTGTTCGTCTCAGGTAATATTTTCGAGGACGAAAATTTCTAAGTGGGGGAGAGTTGTAACGCCCGATTTTTGCTAGATTTATTTAATCGAGTCGATTTAATTATTTTTGTTTTTATATTATTTTATTCTTGGTTTTTATTTGGTAAATATGTTATGTTTATCGTTATTATGTTTTATCGCGTTTTGGGAACGTTTGCGAGGAATTGAGTGTAGGGGCATTTTGGTCATTTTGCTTGGTTAGATATTATTGTTTTTCATTATATAGAAACATAGAAATTAGAAAGAGAGAAAAAAAAGAAAGAGAAGAGAAAAGGAGAGGGAGAAGAAGAAAAAGAGGAAAACTTGGAGTGTAAGAAATCGATTCAACCGACACTTCAAAGCACGATTAATCGGGTAAGGGTGCGAAACTCGATTACTATATGCTTGTGTATGAATATGTATGTGTGTGTTTGAATGTTCTCTTGCTTTTCCTAGTTTTTTCAATTCTAGGTTGAAATGAGAAAAATGAATAGAAATCTATGTTTTCACGGTCGGAAATCGATATAAACTGTGTTGAATGATCACACTATGCATATGAACATTTGTTGATACTTGTTATGCTGTTTGGAACTGATTTGAGATGAAAATGGTGATTTTGGGAAGGACTATCGAAGGGTTATTTTTCTGAAAATCGCAGTGCGCGCTTAGCGCGCAGACGCCCGCTTAGCGCGGTCGGGAGAATTTGCAACCTCTCCAGACAGTGAGGAGCGCGCTTAGCGCAGGGTGGAGCCCGCTTAGCGCGACCTGGAGCAAAAATAAAACTTGTTTTTTTCTAAAATCCATAACTTTTGATCCGTAACTCGGATCGAGACGTTCTTAGTACCGTTGGAAAGCTAATGAGATGTTCTTTCTTATAAAAATGGTTTTGGGATTATTGGCCGATTTAATTGTGGCGGGAATTTGGAAACGTGTCGTTTTGTCGACTTTTATCGTCGTAATTGTGTGCGATTGATGTGTTATCATATGATATGCCCTTGATATATATCGTATAGCTTGTGTGCTATTATATGATGTGAATGCATGTGATGAAATGTTGTGATGATGGTTTGTGGCCTTATGCCAAATAAATGCATTGTTTTGGGTTTGATTGCAATGCATGATTATTGATGTTGAGATGGTTCACATGGTTGTATATATGTATGCATTGGATTGTCATGGGTCATTTGTATGCCAAGCATCATGATATGCATCTTGTGATGTCGTGTGCCCTTGTGGGGTGTGAGCGACGAAACGATTCCAGAGGGAATCTGCTGTAACGGTCGTGTGCCTTATACAAAGAGGACCTAAAGCGATGTTATAGACGATCGTGTGCCTTATACAAAGAGGACCTAAAGCGATCGGATCGTGTGCCTTATACAAAGAGGACCTAAAGCGATCCATAAACATCGTGTGCCTTATACAAAGAGGACCTAAAGCGACGGGGAACATCGTTTTCCCGACGGGGAGTTACACTAAGTAACAAGCGATGATTCCAATAATTCCTGAGTGAATTAATGATGAAAATGATGGATGGAATGGTACCGCATGCATAGAGTCGTTGTGTTGGTCTCTATGCATTTGCATAAGTCATGAATGGATTGATTATGTGTGGAAAAGTGTGAATGGGATTGATGAGTTGATATATATATTGGTGATAAATGTGTTGAGCATGATTGATATGCCTTTGTGATGGATGCATTAGTTATGAATTGTTTTGGTTTGTACTTGAACTATGGTGTACGTTGTGGTGAGAATGTTTTGCATGTGTATTTCATGTTATTACATAATTGTATGCAACTATATTATAATTGTGTTTTTCACCCTTCTGCTGCTTTGAATGCTCTTTGAGGCATTGTAGATTAGATGCTGGAGGTCTTTTTGTGAAGATTATGTCTTCATTCTTTTGTCGGTCGGCTCTGATATGTGGCACCGGGTAGTCGGGGAGATCGTTATGTGATTATGTGTATATATATCTTTTTGGATTGTACATGTATGACTCTGTATATGGCAGACAAACTTTTATGTTTATATATGAGATTTCAGTTGCAGATTTTCTGTTTTTATTCTGTATCTGAATTGTGGGTGTTAGGAACTGAGTTCCTCTGTTTATGTTGCTACCTGATTGTTGCATATCTATATGAGCAGGTTGTTATATTTTGTTACTTTGATGTGACGCTCCCGTCTATGCCATGAATGTTTTAATTATACTCTGATTATTTGTTATCGCTTTAATTGCTCGGGGTGTAGATTAGGGTGTCACACTATGCCTTTAAACCCTTGCTCTCCCTTGTTGGTGTAAACTCTAAGCATATAAGAGATACATATTTATAATAGCAAATACCGAACAAACAAAGCCCAAAATCACATGGATCCATTGACCGAATCCAAAAAGCCCGAAAACTCAAAAACACTATTCATCGCACGGACAACACTATTCACCGTACGAACATCATTATTCACCCGTGCGGATAACACTATTCACCGTACGGACGTCACTATTCGTCGACCAAAATTTTTTCCTCGGCTTTTCGTCCGACTTTCTAAAACTTCTGATTTTCGCGATAAATGTAATCTCCAAAATATGTTTTCTTTCGCTTCATCAACAAAGGTTTTAAGGCACATTTACAACAGAAAGCTTACTTTCTCAACTGCAGATGTTAGCTTGAATGTTATATACAATCCTGTGATCAGAGATGAGAAGAGACTTCCAAAGTCCTTGTTAAAGAAAATTGGTACCAAACTGGTGTTGGCAAGATAACACGATACAGCAGCAGTGTGTACTCAACCAGAGTTAACATTTGAGCCTTAAAACAGTTTAAAACACTTTCAGATCGCTACAACAAGAAATTATACTCGAAAACTACATACATGATTTGGAAAGTAAGGAAAATACTCCTAACTTGTCGACAGAAGTTATGGCATCTTCCATTTTTGTAGTAAAGCAGCAACAAACACTTGAAAGCCATTATCGCCTGCCGCACCCATTGTAGAAGATATATCTTCTCTCATACCACACTAATTAAACAATCAAATAGAAAATAGAAAAGATTTGCTGAAATAGAAATAATACCTGGCAAAATAATCAATTTTATAATCAAGTTCAGCCTCCTCTTGTAATGGTTCAATCCATGAGCTCCTCTAGAGAATGAATTTGAATTTCACAACGAAGCATCACTCAAGGAGAGTAATATGAACACCCTGTTGAGTTCATGAACACGACTTCAAGGAGAGTAGTAGGAACATGCTGAGACAAAAATATATACAAAGGTCTCAGAATCAGTTGAACTGTGTTTAATATAAAACAGAAGTATATTTGGTTATCCTTTGTATCATACAACCATCCTACCACACTTATATTGTATTTAACATGTGAAGATATTCAAAATTCTGACATAACTAAACCATTTAAAATAAATGGGATGGAAACAGATCAATATACCATGTATTACGCGAATTGCTTTTATGAGGAAGAGACGTGAGAGTTATTGATGCTTCAAATAAATAATGCCATATTTCATCATCAGAAGCTATATTCTGGCATCAGGCATCAAATATCACATCCATAAACACACCTAGTTCAGCAGAGTCCACATTTTTTCCAAGATGCATAAAGCTAACCATGCCCTGTCCCTGAAATTATAAACAATAAAACAATAAATAACCACACACCGAACAACTTTCAGATTCAAACCCTTCCATAAAGTAGTGATTTTCCAAGTTTTTAATCCATCACAAATAAAACAATATTGTTTTCATGGGCATGCCCTTCCCCAGCTTCACCTTTCATTTGTAGTTATCGGTATATTTGGATTGACATGTTCGTAAGTTGTTCAAAGTAATATGTGTGTATTATGTTTCATGCCAGATCTATAAAAACAACACGAGGAACATAAAAGGAAATCAAACTAAATGAAACTTACCCGGATTTAAACAAAGCTTAATGTAAGACCTATAAAAGTTCATTAGCAGGAATTAGAAGTTTGGAATATTAAATAGTATTATGCTATTTTATTTTATCGTTTTCCTATTTAATTGTTTATTTTGACAAATTTTGTTGAAATTGTGTTGCTCTAAATGAGACTTTCACAATTGACACAATGACTATAGTAGATTTAAATCTTTCTATTGTGTCGAAATTTCAAAAATATATTTCTTCTGATTCTTAAGAAAAAGAGCAAAATATGCCCGTCGTTTAAATTTTCACTGACTCCGAGTGTTATCAAAATTTAAATAGGAGTTTTATATATCGTCTAGAATGAGAATTTAATCTCATTATATTTTTCTAAGCTAAGGAACAAAAATTTATTCGAAAATTATGTTTTGATTTAATTAAAAGGTTACGGTAGAATTTTTATAATTTTACTGAAAGTTATTTGTGAGGGAATTACGACTCGTCTGAGAGTAAACTAAAACACTCAATGAACTAATAGAATTAGATCCTAAAAATATCTAGATATTTTGGATTATATTATTATTTATTAAAATTAATATATAATATTAATATATATATTTGGTCGGATAAGTATGAATTATGCACATTGATCACTAGTGGCCATAATATAAGCCACGTCCACCCATTTCATTCCATTGTGTGGTTATGGAAACAAAATACTTTAAGTCATTTAAATATAAGTAGCTAAGTTAAGGCTTAAACTACAATGTCTCATCTTTCTCTTGAAAAACCAAACAACCTCAAAGGCATAGTGTCATTCTTCTTCTTCTGTTACATTTTCTTCACCTTTGTAAAAATTCTCTTCCTTTCATTTTATTCTGATTGAGACACGGGCGTTAAAAATATTGCCACCGTGTCGGACCACTATCGGCCAACGTGAGCTTATCTTCACTTAGGGGAATATATTCTTCCCTCAAATTTCATTGTTCATGCTTCTAAATTTAAAGTGATTAATTATTTTTAATACCGTATATATATATATATATATATATATATATATATATATATATATATATATATATATATATATATATATATATATATATATATATATATATATATATATATATATATACTCCCTCCATTCCTATTTATAAGCAAATTTTAACATTTTAGATTCATTAAGTAATTAATGCATTTAACCTATATATAGTCCAAATACATCATTTATTGAATGAACCTAGGAAGTCAAAATTTTCTTATAAAAGAGAATGGAGGGAGTATATATATATATTTGTTTTCTCAAATATATATATATATATTTGTTTTCTCAAATAAAAGATAAATCTGAAATTGAACTCTTTTGGGGAAATTAATTTACTAAAAAAACTTGTTAGTTTGCCATGCCATTGTTGTTTATGTTACTTACTTTCATTATAGCTCTGGTCTCATGAAAATGGTAGTTGATAATTATCAAATATATTTAATATCTCAATCGTGTATGATTTTCTTTTGTAGTGTTTTGAGAGAAATTGGTTCAGTATAAAAATTATTTATTTTTGAGTAGTCTAATGGATACTCAACTAGTTGGGAATAATTTTCTTTTTGAATTAAGTATATGAAACAGAAAATTTGTGTTTTTTTTATGAGTAAATTGATTTAGTATCATGAAACAAAGCATTTAGATGACTTGAGTTGACAAAATTAACATATCATGTTCTTGGTGAAGATTTAGTATAATAATTTTCATGATAAGCTTTAATAATTTATTCTAGAAGAATTTAAAAGAATTATTATTTTTGTTTTGAAAATAATCTTAGAAATTAGAAATTTGCACTAAAGTTCTGTCACTTTTTTTTTTATCCGATAGATAAGACCTTTAAATTTTAAGGATTTTAATCTCTACTTGAAAACTCTATACCATTATTTTCTCCTAAATAAGTTTTTCCTCACTATTATGTTAGGGTTTATTTGGTCTAGCTCATTTGAATATTTAAGTTGTGCTTAAGTATATGTCCTCGAGGTTTATAAATGGTTGTTGTTGGAAAGAACCTTCACAATAGAGTTGTCTCTGTTTTGTCATTGGCATGCGCTACCATTTTTAGAAGATAAGTTCTTTTGAAATTAACTTAGAATTCACGTGTGATGTCATATCCTATATACCTACAATTTCAAGAGGCAATGTCAATCAAAGGATCCATAGATTCTAGTACAAAAAACTTAAACTACGACAAGGAGGAAAAGTAGATGCGTGAACCGTATAATCTTTAGGGACCCTTGGTGTAAAGACTGATGTGTAAGAATTTTACTCGCAACGGTAAGGGCACTTTCTAACGATATTATATGTGATTGAATGCTTATGTGTTGGTATGAATGAATTATGTGCCCACTTGGGGGTTTTATGATTATTGTGTGCCTGATTGAGAATGTTTAATATTGGTGTGCCCAATTATGAATATGTGTTTATGCTATAATGCTAAACGTGTGAATATGCTTTCATATGATTTTGAATAAATATATGAATTGACATGTGGTGATGATTACGTATGAGGAGATTATGTAATTGTTGCATTAGTATGTGTAGGGAAAGCATATACTCATGCATATCATAGTTGCGTGTGTGTCGAGGGGACAACACGGGGTGAGGACTGTAGGGAACGCAACCCACCTAATCCTGCGGGATTTTATTGAGTCGATGTCTGTTGGGATCACTTCTAGTGAGGCAGTACCTTAGTGTCTGTTGGGATCACTTTCAGTGAGGCAGTACCTCGGTGTCTGTTGGGATCACTTTTAGTGAGGCAGAACCTTTTTAGTGAGGAACCCGGTTAGGGGGATCACACTCATATAGAGTTTGCATTAGGATATTTGTGCATTGCTCTATGAATTGAAATAACTGCTATAATTGTGATATGTATCATGGTGTACTTGCATATGTGTATTCTTTCATATATGCTGTTTTTAGATTGTGACCCTCTACTATTATTATGATGTGGCTAACGACCACCCAGGTTATTAGAAGTTGTGATAGTTAGAGTATCCAGGTGCCGTGAAGACTTGCAAGAGGTGAATGTCTTTGGCGGTCAGAATCATCAAGACTCGATGTCTTAGTGAGTCTTTTGTACTAAGTCAGCATTGGCTTGGAATTCAAGATCAGCTTAGGGTTTTGTTCGGAGTGTGGTCCATGTTTATTTATTGGGAAGTTGGTTGTTTAAGCTGAATGCTTAATTTGTGTGTGTGGTTTTGACCTTTACTTGTTGTCAGATACTTTGTACGAAATTATATTCAAGTGGTCAAATATTTTATAACCTTGGGCATTGCTCTGGTCCTATTCATGGAAAAGACTTAGACCGAAAAGCTCGTACTCTGATTTATCATTTTTATTATTTCCAGAAAAGACAGTTGTCAATATTTTGGGTGGTATTAGTTTTGAAAAAAAAATACACTCCCGCTGTTAAAAATCGGGGTGTTACACTTAACAGAAGAGATGACATTCGAAACCACGCTCGTCTTCAATCCCAGAACATAATCCCCTCTCTTGTAATAAACACAACTCTTAGCAGCTCTCCATTCAGCAGTTTCTATTCCATCTAAAAACATAAACCCAAAAGAAAACACAAATCAACTAACCAAACAAACAAACCTAATTTCAAAACCACCAAACTTCACTAACCAAAACAAACAAAAAAACTCAATGATTATTCTCACAAACAAAAATAGCAGGAAGATCCCAAATAGCAACAATATTAAGAGCCTAAAAAAGTTGTCCTTGATGGAGCGGGAAGGGGGTCGTAGTTGTGGGCGGTGAAGGGGAGGGAGGTTTTGATTGTGAAAGTGGCAGTTGTGTTGGAGGAGATCAAACGGTTGAGAGTGGAGGCATCAGAGAAGGGTTTGAAGAGATTGGATCTGATGGAAGAAGAAGAAGAAGAATGGAAGAGCGAGGAAAAAACAAATTTGAAATGAAAATGAAAAACAGGAAATATGGGAAAATCGAATTTTGAAAAATGGAAGAGAGAGGACATTTGATTGAGGCAGCAAATGACTATTTGACACTTGGTATGTAAAGAGAGGTTTGATAGAGTTTTGTTTGTGATATTTGTTAATTACTGAAATGTCCATTTGACAATGTATTTTTAAAAATGTTGAAGGGCAAAAAAGGCAATGCATGCAATCAATTTTTGATGGGTTGATAGTAGATAAATTAAACATATGAATACTCGATAAATTCTAAACATTGTTGGAGAAATTGTATTTTCATAACCTTTCATTGTTTGATTAATAAAATTCCTTAAAGCACAAAATATACGAAATTCACTAGACCGATCATACAAGTATTAGTCGTATGAGAAGATTCACTAATGGCAATCAATATTGAATTTACGTATTGGATATTTCATAAATCCCTCTTCCTTATCATATTGATTACTCTACTAAAGCAATAGTAAAGCAGTTTTGATTACTCCACTAAAGCAATAGAAAAACGTTTTAACCGACTATTTTAAGAACATTCATTATCATCGAACTATAAAAGAATAAATTAATAAAAAATACAAACAAATCAAAATAATAGAAAACACTAAATATAAATTTTGGAAAAAAATAAAATTAGCTAAAAATTTAAAAATTAGAAATTCTAACCAAACCTTTTTTTGGAGCTCACTTCTTCAACCTTTAATTTCAAATTTTCATTTTATTTTCAACAGCAATACTTATTTCTTTAATTCCAATTAATCCCTGGTAATTTAAGAAATCATATCAAAACTAAAAATTAAATTCAAAAAATATAAAAATAAAAATAAAATAATCAAAAATAGCAATATATATATATATATATATATATATATATATATATATATATATATATATATATATATATATATATATATATATATATATATATATAGATAGTCCTTGTAACTTGAAACCTCTTCATTGTACTTCTTCATCATCCCTTATTCAACAATGATAGCCTAAATATTTTAAAGTCATAACAAAGATGACAAATTGAAAAGAAAACATATTACAAAAAATTTAAAATCCTAATCAAGAGTATATTAGATAAATTTACTTCCTCTTTTTTTTTTTTTGACAGCTTTAGATATTGTGAATACTTGTTGTTTTTGTTCATACCACCAACATAAATTCCCTGATAATTTTTCAAATAATAGCAGATGTACCAAATTAGGGAGAGAAAGAATTACAAATAAATTAAAATCTTAATAGGAAAAAAATTATTTACTTCATCCTTTCCTCTTGAAAGAGCAACATACTTGTTCATCATACCACCATCAAAAAGAATTCCCTAAAAAATTTACAAATGACAGCAAAACAAAAAAATTAGAGTAGAAAACAAATTACAAAAAGTTAAAATCTCATTAAATAGAAGAATGAATAACTATTCTTATCTTTTTTTCTTGAAAGTTCCAAAAATTCCATGTATTTGTTTTTCATCCCACAATTAGCAAGGATGCACTTATAAATCATAACATAAACACAAAATTTAGTGCAAGAAGATTATAATTATAAAGTTTATTTAAATAAATATAACAAAAAAAATTAAAAACATAATCAAAAGTAATATAAATGAAGTTACCTTATCTTTTTTTTCTTGCAATCTCTACATATTCAGTGTTTTTGTTCTTTGTGCTAAAGCCAACCCAATTATTTTTATTTTTAGTAGATAAAAGGAAATATTTGTGTATTTTGTGGTGTTTGGTGGTTTCTAAGATTGTTTAAGGAACATGATTGTTTCATAGCAAACGTCAATATCAATATAAATGCTTGGCCGAGGCACTGGGTTAGGTCAAAATGGTACAACATATTTCTTTACCTCTACTAAAAAGGTCATATTGTTTTTTTTAGGTGTTTTATGTATTATTGTGCTTACTTAAGTATCACAATTTTGTCTTTTGTCTATTAGCGGGTCAGAAACACTTTTTTTTGTATGGTTAATCATGATGTCTCTCAACATGACTTTTCATGCAATATTGAATGTATTTTTCAGTTGTCATTTGTAGCACAACTAACTCATATGACTATTGTAGGGCTGGACAACGGGTCGGGTTGGACGGTTTCGGGTCCAAAAGCATCAACCATCCCAACCTGCGGTTGAACAATATATGCCCAATTTCGCCCATTTTCTTAATCGGTTTGGACGGGTTGGGTTAGGATGGGCCACGGGTTAATATAATCGGTTAAATCGGGTTATTGGGTTGATTTTTTGTTAAGCCCAATAACACATTTTAAGATACAAATTACTACAAACTAAACCCAACATAAATCCAAATTACAAAGAATTTAAATTCAACAAAGCCAATGACCTGTCATTCAATATTCTATCAATGGCCTCAATAAAATTCAACATAAATTCAAATTACTTCAAAATAGATTCAACATCAGCATAAATCCAAATTACAACAAGTTACTACAACTTATATATATAACTACTATCAATGGCCTTCCACATTTATCTTCAATCGACTTTCCCATGGCCAAGTTGTTCTTGCTATGATTGTGGTTGGACTTTTGTCCAAAGTTTCTAGCATTAGCAAGCTGTATATCAATTATATATATAGTACTGATTAGAGTTGCTCAAGTTATGTATTAAGCTTTGAAAGACATATATTCATTTCACTTACAAGGAGGCATGCATTAATTAGAATGGGAGATGTCACTGTCCTTCATCTTTCCCCCAAGTGACAAAAGTGAGCATTGCATCCAAATGAGCAACCATAAGCATCAAAACTCATCTAGTAAATATCATGTGAAACATATATTTGACCAACCTACATGATTTAAAATTAAAGAGCTTAACATGGAAAACTGGAAATGATTAATATATATGTACATATCTACACCAGCCTACATGATTTAAATTTAAAATATCTTGATATAAGTATTTAATATGTATCAATATATATGTTTCAACAAGATTAGAAGCTTGTTTGTCAAAATTTCTTTCTAGCTCAATCCCAACCTAACAGTAGAAGTGAAGATATTAGACATGAGTCACATGACTATGACATTTCAAGAGATACTTATTATTTACTAATAGTTACATTCACAGGAACAAGAACAAATCCGAAAGAAAACACAACAGAGAAAATAATACAAAACAAAAACAATCCAAAAAAGTCTTCAAACCTTTTTCTATCCCTATCACCAAAAAGATTTCAGCTTGGATTCAAACTTGCATTCAAATCTTTAGCTATTCCTAACACTAAAAGGATCACAACTTTGGTATGAAACAGATAGAAATTACAAGCCACAAAATCATACTAAGCAAAACAATCAAAAGAAAAGGTTCAAACCTTTAGATGAAAACGTCTTCAAACCTTCGATGTCACCTTCGATTCAAAGGTCCAAAACTCTTCAAACCTTCATAAGAAATCACAAAGATGATTTAGAAGAGAAGTGAAACGGATTGATGGAAAATAAGAGTCATAGATGTGAGTTAAAACCTCATAAGCGAATCAGTGAGTGAATCGGTGGTGATCGGTGAGAAGAAGGGGAGGGACGGTGGAGGTCTGCTAAGGTTTCTTTTCGTGTTAGAGAGAAAACGAGAAAGAAAATAAAAGTGGAATGAGGGAAATGAATGTTGGTTTAGAGTGTATTACCCCGTCCACTTACAAAATGAGACAGTATTACCCCTACACTTGGGCGGGTCAGGGTACCCGTGAGTCAGTTTTTAGTACCCAACCCGCCCATATTAACCCGCTAAAAACTGGATATATCAACCGCCTGACCCGTTGGGCTGAATTTACCCGCCCAGTTTTCATTTTTTTTCGGTTTCAAATGGGTTGGACAGGGTGGGCGGTTCTTGTCCACCCCTAGACTATTGAATATGTAGTAGTAAACTTTTGATTTAATGCATAAAGTTGATTGACTGTTGTTGATTATGCACTTCATTATGGGATATGATAATCAATTACTTTAGTTTAATAATATATTTGTGGTACGTATTTCTACATTCAAAAGCCTTATGTTTATGATATAAATAGTCACTATGTCCATTAATTTAATTTAATGTTTTGTTTCAGTCCTTTAACTTAAAAAAACATTACACTTTAGTTCCTTAAAAACACTTCTGTTAGCCGATTTGATCATTTACATTAAATTTTGACAAAAATCGTTAAGTTAAGCTGACATGGCTTTACATCAAAGCGAATGTACAAATTTGATTCAAAAGGTGTATTAAAAATCAAATTTAAACTACGAGGGTTTTGTTTTCGGAGGTTAAAAACTCCCATAAATCGTTAATAATGTCTAAAAAAAATATAACTCTTCATATTGGAGCACTTTAATGAAGCATATTATTTGTTCAACCCACGGTTTATGCTTGTTTTTATTTTGTAAATCCTTTTCTTGATTTAGTTTGATAGTCACCATGGGTGTAATAACAATATTTATCACCATCACTTTTAAAATAACATATTGTTCTGTTCAGAAACAGAAATGTGACACATTTGTTTAACTAACTTTGATGAATTGATCAAAAAGTAAGAGCATGATGCAGTAACATATTGCAGCATTTCCAAATTGGCACAGTAGTTTTAACATGGTGCATCTCATTTTGTACCGCATTACAATCTCTATAATGTAAACCTTTTACCAATGTTTAAGCTCTGGGCCAAGTTTGGGACAACCATGAGTAAGAGGCTGATCCATGTTTTTCCAATTCTAAAAGTTTTAGGTACCATCTTATTTACATTTAGTGTTCCACAAAGTTATCACACTCATGCTATAAAATCTGAGTCTGTCATTCAGAAGCTTTTATTTTGATTGACTTGCCATAATGATCAAAACCTGTAACCTCAACATCAAGATACCGCTCTACCACATGTTGATATTGATTAACACTGCAAAATGTTATTGTTGATGATGTTAAATGAACTTGTATATAAGTAATTATCTCACATTATTACCACATAAACTACAAATATATGGAGTTAGCTAGAATTACCTTTTTTTGATGATACATAGGATGAGTAAATTGAACTTAAGCATAATCCACTTAATTATACTCTAGTGACCCAATGGTATGCAAAAATACATACAAATACAAACAACCATATTTTGAAATAAATATTTGCACTTATGCTTATCATTGGTTATATGGATGTCAACTTAGATGTATAAGCAGTTGCGAAATATTTGTCATCTTAAGAGAATAAGGTCTTTGATACTTTTTAGTCTTTAGGAAACAAAAACTTATCTTCCAAAAACTACACTGAACTAACTTAGCATTTGTTATAATAAACACTGAACCAACATAGGTTTTAGACAAAATGTTCTAGGCATATGTTTACTTCCGATGTCATCTCTATGATTTTTGTCACTGTGGTAGATAACAACATGGAGCGATGATACAAACTTAAACAATGAAAATGAACAATATAACAAAACAAATAAACTAACATTCATAAGAAAAAAGTTAACACAAACAAAAAGATTAAAAACTGAATACCAATGTTATGTCATCCATTTTCTCTTGAAGAAACTTCGAGTATAGTTTGATTTGTGTTAAAAGATTCATCATCTGCAACCACCTCTCCCTCAAACTTAACCTCCACTTCTTTCTCGCATACAACATTTCCATCTAACAAACATAAAAAACAAACAAAAAATCAAACCAATCGAATAAGAACTACACTAGTTTCACTAAAAATACTAAAAATCACAACAAAATATTACTCAAACTAAAAATACCCCTTCTTCTAGGACGAAAGTTGGTGACTCTACTTCAGGATCACCGTTCTTCACTTTGTTATTGGCCTTTATTTCGAACCCTAGAAAACAAATAGATAAAATGAGAGAAACATATGCAACATTGCTAAGGTTACAAAACGTTCGATTGAGAGGCAAAGAAAGTGAGAGATTTGGTTGAGAGGCGGAGAAAGTGAGAGATTTGGTTGAGAGGCGGAGGTTTCCAATTGACTTAGGGTTTGCTATGAAAACTAATTGGAACTTCTTATACTAGATCCAACAACAATAAACAAAAGTTGTAAAGAAAACAAATCTTCACAGGAAGTTGTGAAGATCATTTACTATGAAAACAAATCTTCTTATACTTAGGGTTTGCTACTTCCGATTGACTAGATCCAACAACTTCCCGTGACTATGAAAACAAATATTCTTATACTTAGGGTTTGCTACTTCTGATTGACTAGATCCAACAACAATATACAGATCATTGAGAATGTGGTTCTTAATCATGAGGAAGACACTATAAAGTGGCCAAGAAGTTGTGAAAATAAGTTTAGTGTGAAAGCATGCTACTTGCATTTGAATCAAAAAAAGGAGGGGGAGGAATTAAACCACAAATTGTTGGAAGCTTTGGACATTTTCTGGAAGGCTAAAATTCCTCTCAAGGTTAAAGTGTTCGGTTGGAGATTATTTCTCAATAGGCTGCCAACCCGTAAAACCCTTGCTAATAGGGGCATCATTATTGATCCACATTAACTGTCTTGTATTTTCTGTTTTCAGGATATTGAAGAAATAGCTCATATTTTCATATCATGTGAGAAAAAAAATAGCTGTGGAGAGAAGTATAAGTCTGGTTGGGAGTCGAGTTTCCAAAGGAAACTAACTGTATATAGTCATTCTTATGTTGGGCCAATCTGTCAGGGAAGGGTAGAAAATTATGTTATTTCTGGATGGTGGTATGTTGGAATATTTGGAGGTTCGGAAATCAAGTCCTCTTCAATGATAGCATTACAGACCCTAAGGAAAATTTTCAATCTATCATCATTAGTACTTGGAATTGGAAAGTTTTTGAACAACAAATACAAATCAAGAGGCAATTTGTATGATTGGCGTAAGCAGCCATTGGAATTGTATTGATTGAAGAAGCCATTCTAGTTATGATTTGAACTATGTTTTGTTTTGGAGGGAATCTTAAGTGTTGAAAGCTTGAATTTTACGGATGCCAATGCCTTTGGATTCACACTAGAGAATCTGTTTGGTGAGGAAGTATAGTAGCTGCTGTTTAGGACTTTCTGATGTAACTTGTATCAGGTTCTAGTTCCCTGCAATTTGCAGGCCTTGTATCAATGGTTGGGCTTAATTGGCCCTTGGCAATGAATGAGATTATTAAAAAAATAAACAAAAGTAATAATAAATTAGAAGTAAAAAATCCAAGTAAGACAATAGTCCCAAGTAGATTGCCACGTCAGCATAACTTAACAATTTTCACAAAATTTGACGGAAAAGACCAATTCGAGTAACAGAAATGTTTTTATGAGAATAACATGCAACATTTATAAAAAGCTCCACCAAACACTTAAAATACCATGTCGTATATTTGTTTATATTTTTTAAAAAGTGTAACGACACACTTTATTATCTGTTTGTCTTATATTTTTGGATAAACTTTGTCATATATAATGTAACAATTTCCTATAAACCTTAGCATGCTATTTTATACAATAGGATACTTTATTTGAATACATCTAACTTTCTTGTGTTTGATATCTTAAGATGTGGTTTTCGACAACAAGAAAATCAGTTTATTTCTTGAAAAAACATTTATCAGTCTACAAAAGTTAAGGTTAGCATTTTTTTTCAATATTTTGGATGCTGCATGAAGAATCCTTATATACTTGAAGGGAACTGTGAATCTTGGTGTCTTATATAAGAGAAGTGACATCCTAGAGCTACAAAGATTTTTGGACTCAAATTATGTAGGAGATAACGATGATAGAAAAAACACATCAGACTATATGTTTATGCTTGGTCCAAAATCCATTTTCTTTGTCATCAAAGAAGCAACCCATAATTACTCTATCTACCATTGAAGCAGAACATGTAGCTACAACCTCATCTACTTGTCAAGGCACATGGATTCAAAATATTCTATATCAACTTGGACAAACTCATAATTATAACACAATTATAATGTGTGACAACAACTCCACCATAAAATTGTTGAAAAATCCAATCATACATGAAAGATGTAGTAGTACAGTAATGTTAGGTTTAGATTTTTAAGAAACCTAACAAAAGATGGAATAATTGAAATACATCATTACATTTTAGAGAACCAACTTGCAGATGTTTTAACAAACCCTTTGAAGCTGGATTGGTTTTGCACTACAAAAACAAAACTTGAAGTATGTGGATCGAAAGAAATTAGATAGTTAGTTGTGAATCTAAAATAAAATCTAAAAAATATGTAAAATGAAGAATTTTTTTTAGAATAATGTATATATATTCAACAAAAATACAAAAATAACAACGTTTTGAAATTTTTTATCAAAATGGCGCAATTTCTGAAAAAAAAAACTGGATGCGCCATATGATATGGCGTACGCACTTGGTTTGTACACGTACGTCATATCATATGGCTTATACATGTAGCACAAGCCATATCATATGACGCCTCCTTTTTTTTCTTTCAATTTTTTATTAATTAATCATGATACCCTCTCCTATATATATGAGCACTTGTGTGTGTATGTCTCTGCAACAACGTCTTAATTTTCTCTGCACTTCATTCTCTTCATATTTCCTTATTTTTCAGCTAAAATGGCTTCCTCTTCTTCCTCTTCGTCATCCTCATATATCTATCAGGTTCCATATATCACCAAGAGAAATATCAATCTAATTTTCTCCCCAGTCAAACTTCCAATGAAGATTCGCTTCTGGAATACATTGACGTTAGAACATCTCAAGAGGAGTCTGATCCACTGGTTAGATGGAGACATCCTAGAGGGTGAAAAGATCAGAAGAATTGAAAGGCTTGTTACCACGTTTAACCAAAACGGAGAAGTTTGTTTCTGGGAGAATGTTACTATTGACCGAGATGTTCATACGTTGATGTATAGTTCTCACAAAATTGTGTTGATGGTTGTAATCTCTTAGTTATGTTGTTGAGTTGTTGTATTTGTTTTTTTTAAGTTATTGTTAATTGTTACTGTTTCGACTCCACATCTACTTATAGCCCTGATGACTCTTTCGACTCCACTCCAACCCATCATAGCCCCCCACAAATAAACACACAATCGTCCTACCACCAAAACACTCAACCACTATTTGACTACCTCACCCCACAACAACCATTGAATCGTTTCCAAAATGTTTCAATGTACCAATTCGGCCAACCATATCGTCCGCACCTAACCCAACCACCTCGTCCCAACTTCGAAAACATGGGCATGAAACTGAATTACGGAAGCGCCGTTGGCAGCAACCCCCCGACTATTGGGGATAGATGATTCAGAATTTGTCAGATACCCCGAGACCCTCTCAACAAATACATTTTCCGCAGGGCAATACGCAAAGACCACAAACACCTCAACAAAATCATGGTAGACCTCGACGCCGTGCTAATGCGCCGGGATGTGCAATCAGGGTACGTTTTGATCGGGCCGATCATTGATTTTTTTTTCATTTGTTGTAAACTTTTTTATATTTAAATAATATCTTTAATTATTTGTTATTTATTTTTTCATGAATTTTTTTAAACTATTTTCTAATTTATTTCCTAATTAATCAAAAAATTCAAAAATAAAATTTATTAAGGAGGATGCGTCATCCCATATGGCGCATACACTCCAAGTCATCTAGGGCAAATAAGGTGTTGGCGCCATTTGATTTGGCTACACCTTGTGTTTGTTCCAAATCAAATGGCGCATGCTCTTCCTTTAATGAATTGACTCCAAATAAAATGGTGTATGATCTTATTTCCACTCTGAAACTCCGCCACATTACTAAATATTTTGAAAATTTTATTATTTTGGAAATTAAATTGAAAATATACGGTTATTTTAAAAAAAAATTAAAATGAAATTTGTTTGAAAATCTTTAAAACGTATAAAAAAATATTTAGAACGCTACTTCAAAACCTTCCATCGTGTTAACAGCAATGCTATGCTTACACCTATTCATACACCTACACCGTATACACTGTTCATAAATACGGTGAACAGTGTCGTGAACATGAATAGTGACGTGAACAGTGTCATGTGAACAATACCCGTAAACAATAACTTTTAATTGTAAATCAAAGTTGGTTAATGAAATGTAAAAAGTTGGTTAATTAAGTGATAAAGTTGGTTAACAAACGCCCAAATATGAAAAATAATTTTTACAAGTAAAACAAAGTTGGTTAATGCAATATAAAAAGTTGGTTAATGAAGTTATGAAGTTGGTTAATAAACGTTCAGATATAAAAATAATTTTTACTACTAAAACAAAATTGGTTAATACAATGTAAAAAGTTGATTAATGTAGTTATAAAAAATTGGTGAATGAAATTATGAAGTTGGTTAATAAATGTTCAGATATAAACATAATTTTTAGTATTAAAATAAAATTGGTTAATACAATATAAAAAGTTGGTTAATGCAGTTATGAAATTGATTAATAAATATTTAAATATAAAAAATAATTAATTAATTTTTATATATATTTTTTAAATTATTTTATTATTATAATATTTTACTGTTCACCGTATTGGTAATGAGTGAAATAAGGTGTATATGTACACATGAGATGTAAGAATAACATTTCTCATCGTGTTAAATACGTATCGCTCATCACTGCCGCTCACAACCGACGTCCACTGCTAGTTTCTCACAACCGCCGTCCACCTCAAGCTTCTCACAACCGCCGTCAGTCGCCAGCCTCTCACAATTGCGTTCGCCGCTAACAAACATTGCCCCCTGGTTTCCGTTCGCATTAAGGTTAGATTGTCTTTCTTTATCTCTCAATCGAAACAGTACATAGATTTAGGTATTTAGGATTCAAAAGGTAAATGGATTTAGTGTTCAATTTCAATGATAGTTCAATAGTTACAGTAACCATTTCATAGTTCAATTAGAGGTTTGATTTAGGTATTTGATAGTTTTCTTTATGAAATTAGTGTTAGTATTCCTAATTCCTGCCTCTAGAAATTGAATAATATTTCGTACTTTGCTTAATTTTTCATTAAATCCACGTTTTATGTATACAGTAGCATTTCTAGGAGCAAACTGTGGATTCTCAAGTTTTCAATCATTGTGCACGATGTTCCGTTCTTTGTTTGATCCTGCAAGAAATTATGGTTTCCTTCATAGTTGTAAACAAGGATTCATATACCAGCAGAACTTTGGTCTAGTGAACATAAAATTGAAATGGGTGAAAGATAGAACAATGGATTCTGTTGTCACAGGTAAGAGGGATCTTAAGGCAGCTGGGATTCTTGTATCAATCATTTATTCCTCTTCGGAATGCTGCCTTCCGATATACCGTCTTTCTCGTCATCGCGGACAACTCGGACTTCCAGATGACCTTAAATTAGCTTCTTTTATTAGAAGATATCCTAATATTTTTGTTGAGTCATCTTTTCTTGATAGCGGCGGGTCTCCTGTTCCGTGTTTTGGATTGAGTCCTGAAGCGTTGAAGCTCCATCGCGAAGAGGTTGATGTACTTAGAGAAAATTGGTTTGATCTTAGGGATAGGCTGTGTAGATTGCTTATGCTTACGAGAGATTGGATGCTTCCGTTACAGACTATTGATCAGTTGAAATGGGATTTGGGTTTGCCGTATGATTACCAAGATTCTTTTGTTTTAAATCATCACGAAAGATTCTCTTTTTTCCGCCTTCCTGACGATCGCGTTGGTTTGAAATTATTATTTTGGGATGATAAGCTTGCTGTATCGGAGTTAGAGAAGAATGCTTCTATACAACAAGAGGGAGAAGACGTAAGAAATGGAACCTTTGCGTTTCCGGTTAGTTTTACGAGGGGTTTTGGTTTGAAAAGGAAAAGCATGCAGTGGTTGAAAGAGTGGCAGAAGCTCCCGTATACTTCGCCTTACACCGATTCCTCTCATTTGGATATTCGTACTGATGTATCTGAGAAGAGGGTAGTTGGAGTTTTTCATGAGCTCCTTCACCTTACACTTCATAAGCAAACTGAGCGTAAGAATGTTAGCAACTTACGTAGACCCTTGTGCTTACCGCAGAAGTTCACTAAAGCATTTGAACGGCATCCTGGTATTTTTTACATTTCCAAGAAGAATGACACTCAAACAGTTGTTTTGAGGGAGGCCTATGATGGCGGGGAACTCGTGCAGAAACACCCCCTTGTAAATATTAGAGAGGAATTTGCAAATCTAATGAAGAAAGGACTGCTTGATAGGAGTAGGGGTGTATACAAGAAAAGTATAGATGCTAATTTGGTTGAAGAAAACAAAAAGGAAGTTTGCATCGCCGATTAAACTTACCAGTTTAAATCTAAAGATGAATCAGATTCGATGTTATTCTGAATATGGTTCAGATGGTAAGCTCAAATCGTTGCAAAAACAGGGACTGCCTTCCTCTCTTAAAGTATTATCTATCATAGATTGTCCGTTATTGGAAGCAAATTTGCAGAGAAAACGAGGTAAAGCAGTGGCATCTCAGGTATAAATTTCTTCTTTGATAATCTTCTCTGTAACTTCACTTTGCAATTGGATTACTATTCCGTCCTATAGCTCTTCTGGTTTTATTTTTACAGGAATCAGAAAATAAGATAATTGCTTGAGCAACAACCACGGGCAGCAATTATCTGTCAGAGTTGATTTTGCAGAAACGACTTTGCTGCAGAGTGTTGGATGCATCAGAAGATCCTTCATATAAGCTGCATTTAATGTGATTTTTATATAAATGGGGCTATAATTCCATTATAATTTATGCCTTGTTATTTTCAATTTTTCATATGAGCAGTGGCCTAAACGACAAATATAAAAGTTAAAAAATTATTAAAATTCCAAAGTTCAATTTTGAAGTATGTCTCTTTCTCTTATCCCAACGTGCATTACATATGATTGTGTGATTGACTATGATGCAATTCTTATTTTTGGTACAAACAAGTCAAGAGTTTAAGGTCTCCAATATGATGACTTTCAAACAGCAGAAAGTGTCTTCAGAAGCTCCAATCTAAGTTGAGACAGATCACTCTTAGAGGTCAGCAAAACCTGTTAAGTGTTGATCACTGTAAGAATATGCAAATGTTAATATGTTAAATACAAATTATAGAGATAGAGCTTGCAAGGAATGTTTGAGCCAACACTGTGTGTCTGAATCCTAATGTTCTGAATGCAATCAATGCCTTTCAGTTGAACACCCTCAAATTGTCATATGGACTATCACTTTTGATGCAAATATAAGTTGAATAACATAGTAAGATGAACTTGTATTTCACAGTGAGGTTGTACCAATTTATATATAAGAGAGAATCACTCATTAAAAAAAAAGTAGAAAATAAGAAACTATATCAATACAAAATAAACAGAAAATATTCAACACTTACTTTCCGTAGAGATTTGGTAAGGATATCAACTCGACCCTTCATTTTAGTTTACTGAAGATGAAGATGCTTTATTAATGGATATTTTTTCTTATAAAGTGGTAAATTTCTATTAGTTTAATTCTCATAAAAAAATTAATTTTGAAGAAAGATACATTATGGATTATCACACATAATTTCTATTTGACTTAATTCACAAAAGTTCAAATCTTATAACTAGCGTAGGTTTTAATTTGTCACTTCCACATTTATATATGGCACCCCTATATGCTATATATAAATGATACTGTCTTTGCAACATTTTCAATTTTTTTCAAAACTCACGAATTTTGCGTGAATTTGTACTGTGAGTTTTAAAATTTCTTTGTGAAAAATATTTTCTTCCGAAATTTCACAATTTGCAGTATAAATATCAGCAAATTTTTAAAAATTTCAAAATTTTTGTAATTATAAAAACTTTGTTTTTTCCCAAAATTTTCAGAATTTTCGCTAAAGTTAGAGAAATTTTAAAAATTTCGGAATTAATCTTTTTTTGTTTTTTTTTTGTTTTTTTAGTGAAATACAGGGGCTGGGACAAACACTATTGTAGGTAGAGTGATTGATAGAGTGGTAGACTAGGCTAGGGCTGCTGAGACTGAGTCTTCCCAGATACGGATTTGACGAGTGGTTCGAATCGGTTCACACCGTAAACGGTTGACTGAGCAGGGCCAGTTCCGCGCATCTCGTAGCACCCGATGTCGTGTGGTGAGATCAATTGAGCAGTCCATAGATGATGCTGAGGTTGTTCATGCGCAGGATGTGCAAGTTCAGAATGTTTATGACCTAGCGGTCGAGACAAATGGGACACATATTGTTGCTGAGGTTGCTAATGAGGTGGTTGTCGATGAGGTGATCCAGCTAGATGTCGTTGTTGCTGATCCGATCCTATCTGCTACTGCTGACACAGAGGTTACAACTTTTTCGACCGAGCCGTCTGTGCACACTGAAGGAACGTTCCTGAGAGAACCCATTAACCGGTCGGTGCTTACCGAGTATGCTGACATGTGGCATATCGACTATGCCAGGGAGAGGTGTCTATATTTTATGTTTGTTATTATTTTATGAAAACTAACTGCTAATTTTTTAAAATTTGTTTGTTATAGGACCGTCACCCATTGAAGGTGACATCGCACGGGTCGAAGATGAAAAATTTCCCGAAGACTCTGATGCCTGAGCAGGTCAGACGTATTGTACGTGATTTTGATCTCCTTGCATTTTTTAACTGCTCCCTTACCATGCTCGATGCTTCATTTCTTACTGCTTTTGTTGAGCGAAGGCACAAGGAGACATCTTTATTTCATCTTCCGTTTTTGGAGATGACTATCACTCTGGATGATGTCTCCTCATTGTTCCATCTCTCCATTGCTGGCAGATTTTTCACGGCTCTTGTTATTAGCCTGACGTTTGCATGTTTGACTGTTGTACGAGATTTGGGAGTTTCTGAGGAGGTTGTGCTGGAGGTGTTTGACTTTAACAGGGGAGCTCGTCTTCGTATGTCTTGCTTTTGGGATAGGTATAAGAAGCTTGTTGCGGCACATAGGTATGAGACTGGCACTATGGTGTACATGCTACATTTAATAGCATGTACTCTCTTTGCGAACAAGTCAGGTTGTAATACCCCATATTATCTAAATGCTCAATTGGACATCAGATGACATCAGATGAGCTTTTGTGTACTCTATCTTTGGATAATTGGATTAATGGAATTCTCTAAGTGCTTTATGTATTGTCAATTGGGATCAATAGAGCAACTTGTGAGCTCTGAAGAGATAGATTATTTAGTAGAAGGAACAGATAAATTATTAGTTCAAGAAAGGATTTTAAAGTAACTATAATAATTGATTAATTGGTTTGAGACGACAAAATATCAATTGGAGATATTTTACCCTGTTGGATTATATTATATAATAAGCATTATATATATATATATATATATATATATATATATATATATATATATATATATATATATATATATATATATATAGAGAGAGAGAGAGAGAGAGAGAGAGAGAGAGAGAGAGGTTTAATGGTAGTGCACTGTCTGTGTAAGACCGTTTTGCACATGCAACCAATTAAAACTCTTATATTTGCCATGTTATTTCAGTATTTTAAAAATAAAATTGGGATTTATTCTGATGCATGTCTCTTATTGGTTGACAGTGTAAAAAATTTTACAATGTCAGTGCATTTCCTCTCTCTCTCTTTCTCTCTCTCTCTCTCTCTCTATATATATATATATATATATATATATATATATATATATGTTAAGAGAAAGAAGGAAAAGAAATAGAAAGTGGGAGAAGAAGAAGAAAATAGAGAAAAGAAAATAAGAAAAGAAGAAGAAAGATAGTAAGAGAAGGGAGAAGAGAAGAAGAAGTTGGATCATCATCATTTTTCATCATCTTTTTCAACCTCCTATTCGATTATCAAGTGAGTTCTAGATAGACACCTTTAAGTTCTAGAAATTTCATGATTTGAACTTAGGTTAGAATGTTGAGAGAAAATGATAAATTTGATAAAATCAACGGTTCTAACGGTTAAAATGTGAAATAAATGGCATAATATAGTCGGTTATATGTGAAAATAATCGGGAATACTTGTTGTTATGTTGGAACATGTTTTGGTGGAGTTTGGATTGAGTTTGTACCATTAAAAACAGGTTTTTGTGTTCCTGGTTCTGTATTAACCGGTTACTCACTTTGAGGTAACCGGTTACCTAAAGGAAAAATTGAGGTTTTACGTGAAAAATGAATGTAGTAACCGGTTACTCATTTTGACGTAACCGATTACCAAAATGTGCCTTTAACTTTGATTTTGATTCTGTTTTGAACAATGAGACTTGAGTAACCAGTTACTCATTTTGAGGTAACTGGTTAACAGTGTTGTGATTTTTGAAAATGTTTAAAAATATATATCTTTTGGATCATAACTCCGATCGAAGCGTAGTAATAGTCGTTGGAAAGCTATGGAAATATCCTACTCAGTGAAAGTGGAAAATATTGATTTTGTTACCCGATTAAATAAATCGGAGGAAGCTCAAGAAATGTGATTAATTATGAGTTGAATTATTTCATGTATTTTATTACACTATTGTTATGTACTATATCTAACTTCTTATTGTGAATTGTAATTGAGAGAAAATACATGTTTAAAAATATGGAATAGGAAAAGTGAGGAAGCCTTACCCCAAAACTAAATGATATAGTTTAAGGTTGTGACCTAGTTGTGACTAGGATTATGATAGAGAATCTAGATGGGGATTCTCGTGCGTTCGATGCCTAGGTGTGCATCCTCGACGAGTAATGGTCTAGAGAGAATAAGACATTAGTATGGAACATGTGTGAACCCTTGTGTTTTATGAGAAAGGTCAGTGTGGCCTTAAGGCGAATGTGGTCTTGTGATGTCGAATACAATTACGTTTGTGGGTGTAATCACGTAATCGGAACCGCTTTTATCCCTTAATAAATATCTGTGACCCGTGTTGAAGGGCCACATGTGTAGGCTGGCCAGGGAAAGTGTTTATTAAGTAAGTGACCGTGACCCGTGTTGAAGGGCCTCTTGTGTAGGCTGGCCGGGGAAAGTTACTTAGTCGATGGTATTAGTGACTCGTGTTGAATGGCCTCTTGTGTAGGCTGGCCGGGGAAAGTACCTTGTGTAGGTAACTATGACCCGTGTTAAAGGGCCTCTTGTGTAGACTGGCCGGGGAAAGTTATCTATGTTAGCTTCCGGGACCCGTGTCCATAACTCTTTGGAAGTGCTGGCCGGGAATGGATGTCTACGTTTTTAAGGATCCGTGACCCGTGTTGAACTCTCTAGTAGGGTTGGCCGGGGAAAGATGCCTTGGTATGTGTTACCGTTTAGTGATAATCTGAGTTGATGAACTCATGACATATTTCCATATAGTGTGAGATTGTGAACTCAGGGTCATTTCCCTTCCCCTTGACTTGAGTTAGGATTTGGCTAGAACCCTGTAAAGTCGAGAGAATCCCTAAGATAGGGAACTCACTAAGATTAATATCTCACCCCATTATTGTTGCTATTTTTCAGGCAGTGTTTGCAGGTTTGATTCACAAGTGGAGCTATGCTTGGGTGTTTCAAGAGAAGCTTAGTTTTAGTTTTTCGCTATGTAATTGTTGTATACAATTGATTATATTGTGTATTGATCTTAGTTTTTGTTTTGACTAGTTTCCATATCTTGCACCATAGATTGTGTTTATGTTTTTAGAATGGTCAAGTATGTGAATTACGCCATTAGGCACTTATGATGGTGTCAGTACCAAATAAAATGCTTGTATAGTATTATTCTAGGTATATATTATACAGGGCATTACAGTTGGTATCAGAGCAGGTCGTGTCCTCGACCTAGCCTTGAAACATCATAAGTAAATCTATTCCTGCCTCTTAAGTGTGTCTTGCCAGCATGAATCTTAATATCATATTATGTAGTGTTAGGCCTGATCAACCTAATACTATGTATGTGATAGGTAGAATCATGGTTGAGCGACCACGAGGACTCCGAAGTGTTGTCGAAACTTGTGTTGTGAGGGTAGGCTCAAGCCTAGAATTAGCAGTGAGGAGTTTTGGTCAGCTCAGTGAGGTCATAGTAGAAATTGTGTTTTGGGTAGCATGGAATTGAAGAGTGGTGTGTTGTTCAAGCAATCCTTTGGAATAGATGGAGTCTGAGAGTTAAGGATCTCTATCGGAGGATTGGTCAGGGTATTGAGGGATATGTAAAGTCGCTAGTAGAGCTGGATTAACCACTGGTATGGACAAGAATTTCAAGTAATTTCACTCAGTGAAGAGGAAAACATGTTTTGTGGAACGTGTGACGTAAGATCCGAAGTGAGATAATTATTGGTGTTCCAGTTTCTAAGGTCGTTATAGTATCTTGAATGGACGAGAGTACCTTAGGCAATGTGTTCGGAACAATATCTTCCAACTGGTTAAAAATTGAGAGTTAAGGACGTTCGACTTTTATGAGAACCTAAAGTAGTAGAGAAGTGTGAGAAGGAACACAAGGGTGTGTTTACATGCTTCAAGTGAAACAAGTGTGCACCGGACAAAGAGTATGAGATAAATTGTGTATCTTCTATTATGAAGGGAGATCAAGTTCAGGATAATACTTCAGGATTTCTGTTTTCGGTAAGAGACCAATTTGGAATTGTTAAATTACCTAAGGAACGGTATAAAGTATTGTGTCGAAGAAAGAATGAGCTTTATTTCGTAGCAGAAGGTGTAGTGATACGGACCGGAAGAAGTTTGTGTCAAGAAACAGAGTACGTATCTTGGATTTGAGGAAACTTTAGTAAGATGATTTTTTTTACCTAGGAAGCTTACCTTGGAGAGCGAAGTAAACGCAATGTGGAAAACGGTATTAACAGTATGTTATGAGGAAGTGACAGCGGAATGTATTTTGGACGAATGTGCAATAGAGTTATTAAGATGTTGTTGAAGCTAAAAATTAAGAAAGTATAATCAAAGATGGTTCACCCATGAGAACCCTATTAGTATGACGTGGAATGGGAAAAGTCACATCTTGGTATTAAGAACAAGCGTAGTGGAGCACGTGGTCACAAGTGTACGTGATGGATTCTTATTCTTGAGACAAGTGTGAAGGGATGTACCTTGTGGAACAGTGAGCATTGTGTCCTAAGAAGTAAGATTTCGGTAAAACAACGAAAAGAAAATCAGGACTTATTACGGGCTAAGTGTAAATCATGGAACGGTTTATACCGGATGGATTTTGTAAATCGTTGATGAGAATTGGCGATTGCGAATCTTCCATTAAGTAATTTGGTGTAAGTATGGTGTGCAATGGATAGTGAAGGGTAAGAAATCCCGGTTAATGTGTATGTAGTGATGGAAAAGTTTTTCAAGAGGATGCATTGCCCCGATTTATTTTCAAGTATAGAGAAACTTCTGTATTTGTGAATGATTGGAATATTCGGAATCTACATTTTGTTGGACTAAGAACGTTGTTGTTTTAACTTTCACCAAGGAGTTCAAGTGAGAGAACAAGGTTGTATGCTCGACGTGTTATGTCCGCCCTTTTGTGGTACCGTTTAATAGTTGTGTGATGAGTTTTGCTTATGGATGAATCAAGTATGAGTTGTGGCTTAAACCTCAGAATGCCGTCATCATTGGCTTTCCGCTAGCATAGTTGTGTGAGCAGAGAACGGACTATCCTGCTAAAGATTTGTCGTGTGATCGCGTTAGAATTTGGAATTTTGCCTTGTCACTTGGTTGGAGTGTGACCTCCGCATGTTTTAACTTTGTTCTGTATTTCCTCGAGTTGATCATTGTTGATGAATGTTATACAAGTTAAGAAGCCGCGAGTTGAGAATGTTATCTCGAGTAAGTAAGAGTCGGATTGATGGTTTTGAGTTGTGATGACTTTTGAATTAAGATAAACTGGATTTTCAGCCGCTGCAGCGGTGTTAACCGATTAACACAATGCGGTTAACCGATTAACATGTGACAAGATGAGGTTTTGTGCTGAATTTTGAGGAGTTAACCGATTAACCTCAGACCGATAATAGATTAATGTGTGGGTAAATTGTGATATCCCTTGGAAACTATAATCTGCATTTTGTCAGCCGATTGGAGAGTGTCATGTGAATGGAGAACGGGATCGCAAGTTGATGAGAAATGAATTTGTGTTTTTTTTATTGGAACTTTTGGAAAGGTGTTGCATAGTTGACCATTTGTTCAGACGACGAGGGAGTTTGACTTTTGGGGAAGTGATCATGTGGATTGTGTTGAATGTGAGAAAGTCTTAGATGTCTTGTTATCATTACCGTTGTGAGTCTTAAGGACGAAGTTAGAGAATACTCACGAAGTATTGACCTTGTAAAGATCGTTTCGGTAATTTAATTATGGTGTTGGTAAGGTATGAGTGGTTGGTCAGAATTAGTAATTGTTATCTTCCGTGAGTTCTTGGTATCAGATTAGACTCCGTAAGAGTGGTACCAGATGTGTACAGTTGTACTTTATCCAGAGAGGAAATTTGAAAGTTATCTTTCCAAGTAAGAGTAAGAATTGGATGTTCCGAAGTTAAGTATGTAGCTTGGATCGTATATGGAACAGAACGATAGAGAGAGTGGATTCAATTGAGAAGCATAGTATGGTCTCCGAAGGTGTGTGTGGAGTGTTGTATGTGAATTGATGAGTAGTATGGAAACTCACAATTGTGCTTGGATGGGTTAAGTTTTGATAAGTGGTGACTCGCATATGATTGAAGTTCCGTGATGGTGTTACGTATTATTTGTTGAGAGCTCGTGTCAACAAGAAACCTTGAGTGAGTCGAAAAACCATAAGAAGAATTATTATGGAATATGGTAACCAGAACCGGAGATCGTTAAGGTGGTTTTGGGATGAATTATTTCGAGTTTAGACTGGATTTGGAGTTGTATATGTTATGGTTGTGATAGTGTAACTCCTGCACCTTTATCGTCTGAAGAGTGTTTGACAGATGTTAAAATATTGTGTGTTGGCGAGGAAATTGTTCTACCATAGGACGTCAGTAATTTCCTTGTGTTGTTGGTTAGTAAGAACCCCAAAGTATAAGTGTGTTTCTCCGTCGACTGTTATCTACTTGGTAGTGCTTGAGAATCTGTGGTGTTCCACTATTAGCTTTTGGAATACGTAGTGGAAGGTGATAGATGAAAAGTTCAGTCGGGCTAAAAGGATTTGAGGATTGTTGCTCACAAGTATGGAAGTAAGAAGATCTTGTTCTAAGTGTGTTACCTTTTGGTGTGATGCGAAAGAGATGAAATGTCGGATTTAATGGTTACAATGTATAATATCAGATCAAGTAGAACTGGTAAAGAAGTCGTTTGACTAATTATGAAGTGGTTTTGAATGTTGAAGGATTTATGAAAGGATAGTCGTCAGTGATTGCTTGAAAATAAGAAATCACTGAATTACATCGCGAAGATGTGTTGAGTGTTTGTTGTCCCAATTGAGATGAGGTGTTATGGTTTGTTTTGTGACTCAGTAGGAGAGTATAGAATGGTAATTCTTTCCGAAGTAAGATGCGACCAAGTGTGGTAGTATGGAACAATAGATGAATTGAGGAAAAGCGAAGTTAGAAGTTAACCCAATATTGGAACAAGAGTATGACTAAGGACGTGAAATTTGATATTTTGTGAAAACGAGGATTTTGGTCTGTGAAGTCAAATAGGAATCGGATTACGTCAGAATTTTTAACGGAAGTAAAATTAAGTGTGGGTCTAAGACAGTGATGCAAGTTGCGGTTATTGTTGAGTAGAGGAAATTCGGGGGCGAATTTCAATTTAAGGGGGGAGAGTGTAATACCCCATATTATCTAAATGCTCAATTGGACATCAGATGAGATCAGATGAGCTTTTGTGTACTCTATCTTTGGATAATTGGATTAATGGAATCCTCAAAGTGCTCTATGTATTGTCAATTGGGATCAATAGAGCAACTAGTGAGCTCTAAAGAGATAAATTATTTAGTAGAAGGAACAGACTATTTATTAGTTCAAGAGAGGATTTTAAAGTAACTCTAATAATTGATCAATTAGTTTGAGATGATAAAATATCAATTGGAGATATTTTACCCTGTTGGATTATATTATATGATAAGCATTATATATATATATATATATGTGTGTGTGTGTGTGTGTGTGTGTGTGTGTGTGTGTGTGTGTGTGTATGTGTGTGTGTGTGTGTGTGTTAAGAGAAAGAAGGAAAAGAAATAGAAAGTGGGAGAAGAAGAAGAAAATAGAGAAAAGAAGAAAAGAAGAAGAAAGATAGTAAGAGAAGGGAAAAGAGAAGAAGAAGTTGGATCATCATCATTTTTCATCATCTTCTTCAACCTCCTCTTCGATTATCAGGTGGGTTCTAGATAGACACCTTAAGTTCTAGAAATTTCATGATTTGAACTTAGGTTAGAATGTTGAGAGAAAATGATAAATTTGATAAGATCAATGGTTCTAACGGTTAAAATGTGAAATAAATGGCGTATAGTTGGGTTATATGTGGAAATAATCGGGAATACTTGTTATGTTGGAACATGTTTTAGTGGAGTTTGGATTGAGTATGTACCATTAAAAATAGGTTTTTGTGTTTCTGGTTCAGTAGTAACCGGTTTCTCACTTTGAGGTAACCGGTTACCTGATGGAAAATTTGAGGTTTTACGTGAAAAATGAACGTAGTAACCGGTTACTCATTTTGAGGTATCCGGTTACCAAAATGCACATGTGCCTCTAACTTTGATTTTAATTCTGTTTTGAACAGTGAGACTTGAGTAACCGGTTACTCATTTTGAGGTAACCGGTTACCACTGTTGTGATTTTTGAAAATGTTTAAAAATCTATATCTTTTGGATCGTAACTCCGATCAAAGCGTAGTAATAGTCGTTGGAAAGCTATGGAAATATCCTACACAATGAAAGTGGAAAATACTGATTTTGTTACCCGATTAAATAAATCGGAGGAAGCTCAAGAAATGTGATTAATTATGAGTTGAATTATTTCATGTATTTTATTACACTATTGTGTTTTACTATATCTAACTTCTTATTGCGAATTGTAATTGAGAGAAAATACATGTTTAAAAATATGGAATAGGAAGAGCGAGGAAACCTTACCCCAAAATTAAATGATATAGTTTAAGGTTGTGACCTAGTTGTGACTAGAATTATGATAGAGAATCTAGATGGCTATGCTCGTGCGTTTGATGCCTAGGTGTGTATCCTCGACGAGTAATGGTCTAGAGAGAATAAGACACTAGTATGGAACATGTGTGAACCCTTATGTTTTATGAGAAGGGCCAATATGGCCTTAAGGCGAATGTGGCCTTGTGATTGTCGAATACAATTACGTTTGTGGGTGTAATCACGTAATCGGAACCGTTTTTATCCCTTAATAAATATTTGTGACCCGTGTTGAAGGGCCTCATATGTAGGCTGGTCGGGGAAAGTGTTTATTAAGTAAGTGACTGTGACCCGTGTTGAAGGGCCTCTTGTGTAGGCTGGTCGGGGAAAGTTACTTAGTGGGTGGTATTAGTGACCAGTGTTGAAAGGCCTCTTGTGTAGGCTGTCGGGGAAAGTTATCTATGTTAGCTTTCGGGACCCGTGGCCATAACTCTTTGGAAGGGCTGGTCGGGAATGAATGTCTACATTTTTAAGGATCTGTGACCCGTGTTGAACTCTCTTGTAGGATTGGTCGGGGAAAGATCCCTTGGTATGTGTTACCGTTTAGTGATAATACGAGTTGATGAACTCATGACATGTTTCCATATAGTGTGAGATTGTGAACTCAAGGTCATTTCCCTTCCCCTTGACTTGAGTTAGGATTTGGCTAGAACCCTGTAAAGATGAAAGAATCCATAAGATAGGGAACTCACTGAGATTAATATCTCACCCCATTATTGTTTCTATTTTTCAGGCAGTGTTTGCAGGTTTGATTCACAAGTGGAGCTATGCTTGGATGTTTCAAGAGAAGCTTAGTTTTAGTTTTCTGCTATGTAATTGTTGTATACAATTGAGGATATTATATATTGATCTTAGTTTTTGTTTTGGCTATCTTTCACCATAGATTGTGTTTATGTTTTTAGAATGGTCAAGTATGTGAATTACGCCATTAGGCACTTATGATGGTGTCAGTACCAAATAAAATGCTTGTATAGTATTATTCTAGGTATATATATTATACAGGGCGTTACACAGGTGTTTATATCGACGCCCGATACATGTGGATGTTCAGTAGCCTTGACGTTACCAGTTGGGCTCGAGGGTGCATTGCCTTGATCATCCTCTATACTGTGTGAACAAGATTTGGTTCTGCAACTTTATCTCTAAGTTTTGATGATATCAAATTGTATTTCTGTATGAACAATTTTATACAGCTAATGGTTGTTATTTATGAGAACTTAACAAACAGGTTATGCTTCCGTAAAACGACGTAATACTTAAAGGAAATTACTTCGCCTAAGGAGCATAACTCAATACGAGAGAATGCAAAGTTCAGATGTTGATACAAAATAAAAAGAGAATGAGTTCTGAAGATCTGAAGTCATAGGTTCTGATAGAACGAAGTCCAGATGCTGAAGACTTGCGCTCTCTGATCAAGGTTCTGAAGACCTAATCAAAGTCTTTACTCATGCTTCAATTAGATACTATCAGAAGCCTCTGAAGATATGAAGACAACGCACCAAGCAAACAAGGTTCTGAAGACCAAGTGCCGAAGACTCTGAAGACGCTGGTCTGAAGATCCGAAGACTTGAGAAACTCAAGAACCTAGCTAAGTTTTCCCTTCTTACTCATGCTCATGGAAAACCTCTGAAGTCGAGAAGCCAAGAAGACAAAGCTACATAGTACAACTGTACCTCAATTCTAGTGAAGAAATCTTGGTAACAGTGCAACGGTAGAATCGAAGACAGAAAGCGCAGCACACAAAAGGTTTTATTTGTCCTCATGCTTCTAGCCGCCAGCCTACTTAGATATAATGATTACACTTCAACGGCTCTTTTCACACGGCTATAAAAGGAAGCAAAAGACTTGAAGAAAGATACACACGAACGCTACAGCAACACTATTTCGTTCTGAAATATTTCTTAAGTCATTCTGGTAAAAAACGTGTTTACATTTTCAGCTTGTATAGAAGCACATTTTTGTAAACGTAACTTGTTCAAACTTAGGGTTGTGTTCCTTGAGAAAGACCTTGTGTTGGTATTTCTTGAGAAGTCTAAGTCGTGTGTCTTAGAGGTTGTTCCTTGAGTAAGACCTGTGAGGTTGTATTACTTGAGAAGTCTAAAACTTGTGAGTTTTAGAGGTTGTGTTAGTCACCAACGGTTTGGCTCGTGCATTGTACTGATTTGACTGAATAGTGGATTAAGACCTCGTTGAGAGAGGAAAAATCACCTTGGCGGGTGGACTAGACTAACTTGAGGGTTTCTCAAGTGAACTAGTATAAACCTAACGTGTTCATCACTTGATTCTCAACATAGGTCACTACCATTAAAATTAAAGGGTTTCTAAAAAGAATTTATTTTTTAAGAAACAAGTTTATTTTGAAAAACCAATTCAAGCCCCCCCTTTCTTGCATTTTTCACACCTTCATATACAACACTTAGAATGATGATAACATTTGAGATCAGACACCTTGCTGGTTATTTGAGTTTATTACATGTATACTTGAAATTATTATTTGTTGTCGAGTTCTTATTTAATTGTTACGAGTAACATTTCTTAATTATTATTTGTTGTGTCTTTGTTTTGATATCAGTACTGGATATACGAGCATTTCCCGTCATATATGATAGGAGGGTACAACATTTCCCAATGGGGGCTCCATGGGTGAGGAGATGGAAGGCCAGACAGTCATATCCTGGTGGTGTTGCGAAGTACAGGAGAAGGCTAGATGTGTTGACTGTAGATGATGTCATCTAGACACCATACACTAATCATAGAGTCCACCATGAGTTTGATGATTATTCTTTATATTCAGGTTATATGTGGTGGGAGACCATGGTCGCTAGACACTTACCTGAGAGGTGTCTGCGACATTATGGTTATGTTCAGAGCATCCCATGACTAGTTCCGGATATTCCATCTGTGGGCATTGACAGGTGCTTTTAGAGTAACATCATCAATTATGGTCATGCCATTAGAGATCGCGCAGTTACGGTTCAGCATACCTCGCAGTGTGAAGATGGTTACTTGGAGTGGTACCTCACTATATCACACCCTCGCATCATCCCACATGTTGAACATACAGATGATGTTGGGTCGTTTGATGTTGAGGTACCTGTCGATGACGTGTCGCCGCCTCCTCCTCCAGCTAATGCCGATGACCAGCATCACCTTCATATGATTACAGTTATTATGGATAACCTCATGGGTTTGGTAAACCCAGATGGCGAGGTTTATACTTGATTATTTCGGGCTACACACATAGCCCGTGGGGGACCTATTTAGACATTATTGTCATCTTTATGTATTATTTGTATATTACATGTAACATTACTCAGACATCTTCATCAGAACTTTTAATTAGATAATATTTTTTATCTTCCATTGATGCAACATGAACATAAATTAACATTTGACAATGGATTACATAACTTTAATATAACTTAAGAAAACAATAATAAATAAGAAAACCTAGACACTGCCAAATGATTCTAGACGTTTCCTCATCTTAATTATGTCGTCGGCATACCTTGAAATCTTCACATCTAAATTGATCAACCCCTTTGTTAACCTACGGCGAAATGATATCCACATATCATTAACATATTCATCGGTCTTTAACTCAATAAGGTTGTATTTCACATTTCCATCAATATCAATCCAATTTTCACGGAACTCGATATTTCTCACCTTTCTATTTTTGGTATTAGACAACAATTTATTCAACTTGGATGTTAATGCGGCGAGAGATGTGGCGCCATCCAGAAGCCGGAACTCTACGGGAAGTGAAGCTCCATTGAAGTACACTTCTGCCTCAATAAAAAATTGAGGAAGAGGCATCTTGAGATGTTTTTATCAAACAACATGTGACCCTTATTTATACAATTTTGCATTTATTCTGGAGCACACAAAAATTGTCAGTGCAATCACAACCGTCTAAAATTATTGGCAAAATCTTGATCATTTAAAATTTCAAACAAACTAAACTACCAGAAATTTCACTTTGGTTGAAATTTCCGGTATAACATGGTACTTTTAGAATTTTCGATAATATTGCAAATTCACGAAAAATTAAGAAATTTTGGTATATCATAAATTATAAATACACTACCGAAAATTTAGTTTGTACCGGAAATTTCATTTGGTCAACCCAAAATTTTGTACAAAAATTTGTTTCAAATTGTTGTCAATTGCTGTTATGTAATTATGAAACTATGGAAAGGTGTCAGGTACAAGTGTGAGGTGACAAGTTAAAACCTAGCATATGTAAGGAGACCCAAATACCTAAAATAAATACCGGTCTCAATTTTATGTTAGACTTTATGAAAATATAATAAAATATATAATATATAACTATGTTACTGAAAATAAGTAATATTTAGCATGTAATATAACAATTATTGCGAGTTTTAATGTGTAGAAGGTTGTCAGTTTGAATCCAATTACAAAATATGTGTACTATTATTTTTTTTCAAAAGCCATATAGAGAGGGAAATAGAGAACTCGCAACTTTCAAGGTTATCACTCAACTTTCAAGTCAGTATGTGAGGGATAAGAGTGAAGTGAAATTGAATTTGAAATTTGGTGCCTTAAATTGACGCATTCTCTCTATGTGTATATATATATATATATATATATATATATATATATATATATATATATATATATATATATATATATAGAGAGAGAGAGAGAGAGAGAGAGGGAAATAACAAACTTATTATTTGTTAGGAGTGAATTGTTGAGATTCATTGAATACACTTGTAGTTCGGATCCTTTGTGATCATCAGGATGATAATTCTTGTGTGCTAAGAAGGTTCTAGAAGGAGTGTGATTCATTCATGGTGGTTGGTAGGGGTCAATATGGTCGGCCCAAACAGGTGCCCCTAAGCCCTTGCTGATGTGGAGTAAGGTTAGGGTTTGTTACACCAACCTCAGATGCCGACGACACCATTAGTCCCCTTTGGACGGGTGAAAAAGAAACGTTTTAGATTCTTGAGAATTCATGCATTTAATGCACCATACTTCAAACGTCTTTTCGGAAGTGCCATCATTACGACTCTTAGAAAATGAAATACTTGAGTGTTGCGTGTGAGTGATTTGGCGTGTTTGAAATAGTATAAAAAAAATTTCATGCTAGAATATAAGCCTAAAAAATTCAGCATTGCTTTCTTTGAGTTATTTTTACAATTTTAACAGTTACCTTCTTCTTTAGTGTTTCACTTTCTTGCATCTGAAAAAGTTAGAGTAATACGGGTAAAAGAATTCATAAAAGAATGCTCACAAATTCTAAAAGAGTGTTTAATCTTATTTGGCAGTTTATTTTTTCTCTTATACTGTTTCTGTTTTTGCTAAAGTAGGCGGTCTTAATGACGTCTTTGCCGATGTTGGTCCATATTCCTAATGGAGAGTCTTGAGTCCCACTGAGGATGAAAGGATATGCAACAAATATGGATATTGTGTCATTCCCTTTTATGAGTGCACTTTCTCCGTCTTGGTTATTCGCCTACCCTTTTACTACCTTTAAAATAGAAGTTTTGAAGCATATGGTGATAGCTCCTTCACAACTTCACCCTACAATCTGGTGTGCGTGAATGTTTACCAGTACTAGTGTAAGTACCTGAAAGGAAAACCTTATGTGACTATTTTCTTTCATCTCTTTAAATTCCTTCGTAGGCCTGTAGCTCGGGGGTGTAATAGAGGGTTAGTTTCTTTGGAATCGACTATGTGTGACATTAGGCCTTTTCCTAAGCTACAACCTTTTGAAGACCGATTCTTCTCGGTCACCCCATCGGCCCTGGAGCTCATGTCACAGTCTGCGCTATTGGGAATGGAATGGACAAACTATGTGCTGATTTTTTCCATAAGTATTTAACCGAAAGTCACTTTCTTGTGGGAAATAATGTGTATGTGTATAAAGAGGAGGATCCTTGAAGAAACTGCTACCGAGTTTCATCAATGGCCTGGGGTATTTTCAAGGAGGTTGACCAGAAATGCTTGCAGCGCCTTATTAATGTCTTCTTATTGATAAAGGCTTGTTCTAGAGAAAAAAGAAGGGTAATATTTGGTAAGCATGGAAACTTCAGGCTCTTATGTTTTTCATTTTCCCGTTCACAGAGTATCTATTTTAAGAATAAATATGCGCAGATCATATGAAAGATTAAGTAAATCTCATACTTATAAGGTAGGGAATACAGCCGGTCGAGAGTAAAGTTTCTTTGGAGACTCTTCTTGCTTTGTCGAGTGTACTAATATTTCCTGCGCATCCTCTGTTGACAGGGTCTAGCTCAAGTTTCTCTGACGATCGCCAGACTCCTCCTTTAGAAGAGGTTTGCACATATTTGGCCACCCATGTGTAGCTGACACACCCCTCATTGGATCTAGCTAATCCAAGGGACGTGAGTGGTGGATCTGGAGACATCCACCTTGATCCGAGCTTTTACCTCGAAGAGAAGGACGAGGATCCTTTACCATTGGCAAGAGATAAATCCCTATATGATACAGAGTGCAGTTCGAAAGTATAATCGCATCTAGCCAGTTTCATGTCCCTCGTTTGTAAGTATGATTCAAATAATAATTGCATTTAACCGAACTCATGCTTTATTCCTATAAATATGATTCAAAGCATAGTCGCATCTAGCCAGTTCAATGCAAAATAATTATAAGTATAGTTCAAAGCATAGACTCCAAAAGCTGAACTCACGTCTCACAATTATGAATCCAACATACACACACACATCGAGTTTAGCCAATGCTTTACGTGCATAAGCACATTCCAATTATAGATACATCTGACTGGCTCGACATATTGCCAAGATAACATGTACATCTTAGGCCAACATGCTCACAAATAAATCATTTGAACACAGCTTCACAAAAGACTTAAGGTTGTTTACACTTTAAGAAAATATTCTTTACCGCTCTTTATAGTGGACAAACTCTATAAATTGCAGGGCTCAAAGTCGAACACTAACATTCTTCAGCTCTCAATCACCAAAAAAACACAATTAAAAAGAGCACAACATGAAACTGAAAAAGCACAAGCATGTAAAAGATAATAATATACATAAATATAACTATTGTTTACAAGCCAAGGACTAAGATCCTGGCAAAATCTTACAGTAACAAAACAAAAACAAAAGAAAAAGGTGGAAACAAGACCCTCAAGCATCAGCTTTCAGATCCACTGTGCCCGAACCATCCCTAGTAGAGGTGTTCAAATCCAAACCAATCCAACCAAAAATCGCAAACCGATCCAAAAAAACTGAAATCCGCAAAAAACCGAAAATTATTGAATGTGTTTAGATGTCATTTTGTAAAAATCGCATGGTTGGGATCGGATTTTGAATTGATTTTTCAAAACTGATCCAAATCAAACCATATCGCATGTATATATATTTATATTTATATATTTTAGTATGATATGTTGTGTTAATTTATTATTAGATTATACTTATTTTTTAAAATACTATTTGTTTAGTTTGATTTAATTTATTTATTTTTATTATTTTATTTATTTCAACTATAAATGATCATTATCATTTTGTAATGTTAACTTTTAATTTAATATATGTTATATATTCTATCAAATTTATTATTTATTCGTACTTTTGTAATATTATTAAAAAATATAATTTGTAATTTGGATATCCAAAAAAACCGATCCAAATCCAACCACATGAAATTAGATCGAATCTGATCGTTTTTTTACCTATTATCCAAAACCGAACCAAAACGCGAATAAATTTATCTTTGGATTGGATGATATTTTGGTTCAAAACTGATCCAAACCGGACCGCAAACACCCATAATACTTAGTGTCATCTCCAATAAGAACTCGAAAAGGATCCAGCTAGTCGACAGTGATATAAAGGTCGGGACAAAATCCTCACGATTTCTCCAACGTCTTATTCTAGACCCGATACATGGTATTCATAGCCTGCTAAGGGACTCTTGAGATTTCTGCTATGCAGCAACCAGTTCTTCCTCAAGGCCCTTTAGAACTTTGCAGTACTAGAAAAAACATATTTTATCTTAGTTGCGGAGGGGGTTTTATCTCGATTTCACATGCGAGGTAACGAAGAGTGTCATAAAAACTTGCCACTTTACCCCTCGATCCCCAACAACATAATTTTTTTCAAAACTATAAAGCGTACACCACATACCTCTTGGTTTTTATAAATATCCGAGAGAAAATGATTGTATTTAAGTCAGTTATATATATTAAACGAGGGATATAACCTATTTATTTGTCATTTATAATTTGTTTTAAATCTTAATTTGACTAACATATATACACACATACACACACACACACACACACACACACACACACACACAAAGAAACTTCAAATTTTGTGATATAATCATAATATGTTATCACATACAGAACATAACTAAATATACACATAATACCAAATTATATTGTTTACAAAACCAAATGTACACATATCTAAAATGATACACCAAGAGAACATATACATATTTGAAAACTGAACCATATAATGCTTATAAAACCTATAATGACATTTGGGATACAGAAAACCTCTAGATAGATAACCTGTACATATTTAAACATGTACATATTTGAACCTATAATGACAAAACATCTATATAATTCTTACAAAAACCAAGAAAAACTAATGTTATTGAGATTCATAAAAAGATAGAAAGACATCGGCCCAACGTGATTAGATGTCATCTATATCTTCTTGTAAGAATGATGTTTAGTCGCTAAACCCCTATAAATTGAACAAAACTAAAATTATGATAAGCTAACAATAACAACATTAACTTAACAAATATAAATAAATTACATGTATATGGATAAATTTAATACCTTAAGCCATGAATTGATAATGCCACCGGAGACAATATTGGACATATGTCTTATCACATAGTATCCACATGAATAATTATTTGGTTATTTTTGCGACTACAAATAATTTTCATATAGTTACTAATTAATACACACAAAGCACAAGTAATACATTAGCAAAAATAAAAGAATGACAAAAAGTACAAGTAATACTTACTTTTGGGAAAAGGAACCTTGACTTTCTACCTTTTAGATTACATTCCATAAAATTGTATCCCTCAATAGCTCTACATGTCGGTAAAAATTAAACATGAATAAAAAATGTTCAAAACTAAAGGTAAAATTTAAGTGTTACAAATAATAACACATACCCGCTCAAAATGTCATGCATTATTTCATTAGATTATAGTGTAATGAACATAACATAATTACAACATTTTGCTTCGGGCATATAAAATCTAGTTGTCAATGTGAACTATATAAACATTCAGAATAAGTAATAATGTGTATAAAATTGATTTATTATTGATAAGATATTAAAGGGGAGAGCAAAGAGAATAAGTCATATGGGAGTCCCGCAGATCAAGTGGTGACATTTGAAGGGAGATAAGAAAGTTTCCAACACAAGATCTTGGAGGGAGGGTTTGGACAGCCACAAGGAAGAGCAAATGATATGTCGAATATGATGGCTCAATAGATTAAAAAAGTGGATAAAGATACATTTGAAGAATCAAGAGGTTTTGGACCTATGGGTAAAGAATCATGGTGGTGGAATGAAAGTGTTCAAATTAAAGTTTGAGTAAAAAAGGATTCTTTTAATGAATGGTCTAGGTGTAAAAGTGCTGAAACATGGGAAAAGTATAAGAAAGCTAAATAAGAGGGTAATAAGGAGGCGAGTGATGTAAAAACCCAAGCTTTTGAGGATTTATACAAATCTTTAGGGACCAAGGAGAGAGAAAAATCTATATATAGGCTTGCTAAGGAAAGAGAGAGAAAGACAAGAGATTTGGATCAAATGAACCGTGTTAAAAATAAAGGAGGTAAAATTTTGGTTAAGTAAAAAGATATCAAGGATATGTGGAAAACATATTTCAATAATTTATTTAATGAAGGATGTGATATCTCATCGGACTCTAACAGGCTCGACGCCATAGAAGAGTGCGCTAACTATAATTACTACCATCAGATTCAAAAGAAAGAGGTAAAGGAAACATTGTATAGGATGAGTAACAATAAGGAAGTTGGGCCATAGAATATACCGATTGAATTATGAGAGAGAGAGAGAGAGAGAGAGGTATTGAGTGACTCACCAAACTCTTTAATAAAATCATGAGGTCAAAGAAAATGTCGGATGAATGGAGAAAAACACTTTAGTTCCAATCTATAAGAATAAGGTGAATATACAAAATTATGCAAACTATAGAAGGATTAATCTTATGAGTCATACCACAAAGTTATGAGAAAGAATGGTTGAACTAAGAATAGTAAAAGTGACTCAAGTTACTGAGAATCAATTTGGTGTTATGCTTGAAAGGTCAACAATGAAAGGAATTTATCTACTATAATGTGTGATGGAGTAGTATCGGATGGACCAACAAGACTTGCACTTAATTTTTATTAACTTGGAGAAGGTGTATGAAAGAGTACTTATAGAGATTTTGTGGAAAACTCTAGAGAAGAAATTGGCTAAGATTGCATACATTCAAGTTATCCATGATATGTATGAAGGGGTATCGACTAGCGTGCGAACACAATGTGGAAGGATATTCAATTTCTACATTATAATAGGTTTGCATCAAGGTTAAACCCCACGCCCCTACCATTTTACCTTTTTGCAGATGATATAGTCCTACTTTAAGAGTCAAAGGATGATTTAAATGATAGGTGGGAGACGAGCTTTAGAAACACATGGTTTTTGCCTAAGTAGAAGTAAGACGGAGTATATGGAATGTAAGTTCAACAAAAGAAGAAGCATTTATAACCTAGAGTTGAAAGTTGGAGACCATATCATACCTCTAGTCACATAGCTTAAATATCTTGGGTCTATAATACAAAATGATGGAGAAATAGAAAGATAAGTAAACCATCGTATTAAAGTCGAGTGGCTGAAATGGAGAAGGGCTTCATTTGTTCTATCTGACTCAGAGGTACCGCTCAAGCTGAGGGGAAAATTTTATTTGATTGTGGTAAGATTTGTGATGTTGTACAAAACATAATGTTGGGCACTTAAGAATCAACACGAGAATAAAGTAAGTGTGATACAGATAAGGATGTTGCATTCGATGTGTGATAAGAATATAAAGGATAAGATTATAAATGCAATATTAGAGAGAGTGTTGGGGTAACACCTATAGTAGACAAGATGGTAGAAAATAGACTTTGGTGGTTTGGGCATGTAGAGATAATTCCTTTAGATTATGTGATTAGTAGAGTAAATCATATGGAGAGAAGTCAAACAACTAGAAGAATAGAAAGAACTAGAAAGAATATAAGAGAAGTTATTAAGAAAGATCTTGAGTTTAACAATTTGGATAAAAGCATGGTTTTGAATAGAACGTTATGGCAAAAGTTAATTCATGTAGCTGACCTCACTTGGTGGGACAAGACTTGATTGTTGTTGTTTTATAACATTTATTTATAAAAGAAAACACAAATTAATATATACTTACGCATGGTAAATGATCCTAAGTAACATTCTTTGTTCTCATCAACCAACTTATTTTGTATGTACATCTTGATAGCGTTTGATCATAACTCAACTAGACAAGATAAAGAATTTTGAGAATTACAACTCAACTAGACAAACGTTCTAAGTCAAGTTACTGAAACATAGAGGTGTGCATAAACAATGTTGATTACAACTCAATTAGACAAACCATCTATGCCAAGTTACTGAAACATATAGGAGTACATAAAGATTCAGCATTAATCCTACACTACTACAAAACGCTAAAACAACAACGCCATGCTTACAACGCATCCTTTTATGCCGTTGTAATAGGTTAAAAATTTCTCGCCCATGTAAAAGCTGAGTCATTTAATGACGGTTGAGTGAAACCACCGTAGTAATAAATAAAATGTATCTAGCTTCGATTCCCTGCAACTACATTTTTTCCATTTTTTAGAGTACATTTAGCGTGTGACAATTAAGTCCATTATTTTAAAAATAAATTGTAAATTATTTTACAACGGTTAAGATAAAAAACTGTAGTAATAAATGAAATGTAACAAGCTTCGATTCCCTGCAACACATTTTTTCCTTTTTTTTAGGATACATTTAGCGTGTGTCACTTAAGATTCCATGACGGTTTGTTTTTCCAACCGAGATTAAAAGGTTTACTGATAAGTTAAAACAAAACTTATTATGTATTTCTTTCATAAGACACCCTAATCGAACAAGTGAGCCAGAGACGCCCTAACCTTTACCCTCTTCATATCCATTCATTTGGAGCTCAAATATTGCTCAAATAAGGTACTCTTCAACATCTTCATTCCTTTTTTCTTAGTTTATGCTCAAATATTGACTGTCTTCATCATTCATTTGCTTCTTCAGCTTCGAAGTAAGGTTCTCTTCAACATCTTCATTCCTTTTTTCTTGGTTTATGCTCAAATATTGACCGTCTTCATCATTCATTTGATTCTTCAGCTTCGAAGTAAGGTTCTCTTCAACATCTCCATTCCTTTTTTCTTGGTTTATGCTCAAATATTGATTGTCTTCATCATTCATTTGCTTCTTCAGCTTCGAAGTAAGGTTCTCTTCAACATCTTCATTCCTTTTTTCTTGGTTTATGCTCAAATATTGACTGTCTTCATCATTCATTTGCTTCTTCAGCTTCGAAGTAAGGTTCTCTTCAACATCTTCATTCATTTTTTCTTGGTTTATGCTTAAATATTGACCGTCTTCATCATTCATTTGCTTCTTCAGCTTTGAAGTAAGGTTCTCTTCAACATCTTCATTCCTTTTTTCTTTGTTCATATTGTATATGCTCAAGTCAGAATGAGATGTTTCATATGCTTTACGTTTAGTATGAGAGTACATCTTCATTGATTTTTTCTTTGTTCATATTGTATATGCATATGCTTGATTTTTTGGATTAGATTTTGGTGTGTCATTCACATTATTATACATGTATAAATTTCAGAAGTTGTAATGGATCGTAGTTGGATGAAAGCCAATAGATTAGATCCGGTTTATGAGAACGGAGTTTGTGAATTCCTTGAATACGCTGATAAACATCTTCCCGGTAATGATGGTATCTTTTGTTGTCCTTGTGTTGTTTGCGCTAATATCAAAAAGGGTACAAAGAAAGAAATACACAATCACCTTTGTTGTGATGGTATATGTCAAAATTATATAATATGGACGTGGCATGGTGAGGTGGATAATAAGGAAAGTCGGGCGTCACAAAGTCAAAGAGTGGAGGGAGATGAATATATGGAAGATCACCTAGAGGATATGTTCCGTGATATTGGGGAATCTTCTTTTATGAATGCTCATATTTATGATAATTTATGTCGTGATAAAGACACCCTTTTATATAAGGGATGCACAGAGTTCACACGATTGTCGGCGGTGTTAAAGTTGTTTAATCTGAAGGCAAAAAATGGATGGTCGGATAAAAGTTTCACGGAATTACTTGAATTGCTACAGCAAATGTTACCAGAAGATAACAAATTGCCGGATCGTTCCTATGAGGCCAAAAAGATATTGTGTCCACTGGGTCTGGAGTATATCAAGATACATGCTTGCCCTAATGATTGCATATTATACCGGAAAGAGTATGAAGACTTGTTTCAATGTCCGAAATGTGGTGTGTCGCGTTACAAGCTAAAGGCTAGCAATGGTGATGACAATGATCACTATGACAATGTTAGTAGGAAGCATCCTCCTGCTAAAGTGTTATGATACTTGCCAATACTTTCACGATTAAAGAGACTTTTTGCTAATTCGAATGACGCAAAGAATCTTAGATGGCATGCAGATGAAAGGATTCGTGATGGAAACATTCGCCATGTAGCTGATTCTTTGCAATGGAAGAAAATTGATTCGTTGTTTCCGGATTTTGGAGTCGAGCCAAGAAATCTTAGGCTTGGGCTTGCCACCGATGGAATGAACCCCTTTGGTAATATGAGCACTAATCATACTTCATGGCCTGTTCTTCTCACTATTTACAACCTATCTCCTTGGTTGTGCATGAAGCGCAAGTATATACTGTTAATTATGATGATTTCTGGACCACGACAACCTGGTAACTACATAGATGTTTATCTTAGTCCATTAATTGATGATTTACGACTCTTGTGGGATGAAGGCGTTGAAGTTAATGATGCATATTCTGGGGAAAAGTTTAATATGCGTGCAATGTTATTTTGCACAATTAATGACTTTCCAGCTTACGGTAACTTGGCGGAATACAGTGTCAAAGGACATAAAGTGTGTCCTATATGTGAAGATGATACTTGTTATCACCAACTTGAGTTTGGAAAAAAGACCGTTTACCTTGGGCATCGAATATTTCTAAAACCGGGTCATCCTTATCGTAGATTGCGAAAGGCTTTTAATGTAGAGCAAGAGTTTGGTGAGGCTCCTAAACCTTTAACCGGGGATGAAGTTTATCAACGGCAGGAATACATTAATGTTGTCCTTGGGAAGAGAGAAAAAGAAAAAGGTGGGAAGAGAGGAAAAGAAAAAGGGGCAGTTGTGAAAAATATATGGAAAAAAAGGTCCATCTTCTTTGATCTTCCATATTGGTCAAGTCTTGATGTTAGACATTGTCTTGATGTGATGCACATGGAGAAAAATGTATGTGATAGTTTGATTGGCACACTTCTAAACATTTCGGGCAAAACTAAAGATAGTAAGACTTCCCGTCTTGATATGGAGAAGATGGGTATACGAAAACAGTTGGCTCCAATAGAAAAAGGAAAAAGAACTTATCTGCCTCCAGCATGTCACACTCTATCTAAAAAGGAAAAGAAGATGTGTTGCGAGTGTTTGCAAGGTATTAAAGTTCCGCAAGGTTACTCATCAAACATCAAGAAACTTGTATCAATGAAAGATCTCAAGTTAATTGGTTTAAAATCTCATGATTGTCATGTATTGATGCAATAACTTCTACCAGTGGCTATCCGTGGGATCCTTCCAAAAAATGTGAGAGTAACTATAACGAGACTGTGTTTATTCTTCAATGCCATATGTAATAAAGTTCTTGATTTCAAAAAATTGGATGAATTAGAAGATGAGGTTGCCATAATCTTGTGTCAATTGGAGATGTATTTTCCGCCATCATTTTTTGACATTATGGTTCACTTACTTGTTCATCTCGTAAGAGAAATTAGAATTTATGGTCCAATTTATTTAAGGTGGATGTATCCAATAGAGCGATATATGAAGATCTTTAAAGGATATACGAAGAATCATCACCGACCGGAAGCTTCGATTGTTGAAAGGTACATCACAGAAGAAGCTGTTGAGTTTTGTACAAACTATTTGTCGGATGCAGATTCTATAGGAATTCCAAAGTCTCATCATGTTGACACAGACAGAAGAGGTATTCAAGGTCTAAATGTTAGGTCAATGGCTCGAGATGTAGTTATTCAATCACATTTCTATATATTGAATAATATAGATGAGGTTCAACCTTTCATAGATACTCACAAAAGACTTATGAAGAAAAAATATCCCCGAATGAATGACAAGTTGTTGTTGATAGAGCATAACAATAGATTCATGGATTGGTTTAATAAAAGTGTATCTAATGATCCTAGTGCATCCGAGATACTTAGATGGTTGTCGTACGAGCCAAAATTTTGTGTCATTACCTGGAGTGCATACGACATTGGTCATTATACCTTTTATACAAATTCAAAAGATGATCGTAGTACAATGCAAAATAGTGGGGTTATAGTTGAAGCTGAATCGATGTATTTCTCTAGTTCGAAAGATAAGAATTCGGTATTGGCAACTACCGCATTTTATGGTGTCATTGGTGAGATTTGGGAGATTGATTATGTTATTTTCAAAGTGGCTTTATTTAAATGCAAGTGGGTTCCCAATAATAGTAATGGTGTAGACATTGATGACTTAGGATTCACCCGGGTCGACCTTGGCAAGGCATCTTTTAATACAGAACCATTCATCATGGCTTCTCAAGCAAAACAAGTTTTCTATGTTTCTGATCCATCAGACAAATTGGGGAAATGGTCAATCATTCTCCAAGGAAAATACATTCCTCTTAGTGATGAAAGTCTTGATATTACATCCACACCTTCTTACACAACATAAGTTCCTACCTCATATGATGAAGTTGATGGAGATGTCGTGCATGCTATACGACTCGATCATGAAGAAGGCATATGGGAAAATTAACAAGTACGTAATTTATTATTTATTCATAATATATTAATTGTATGTTATAGTTTAGAAGTATTTTTACTAACAAGTATAATTATTTGAAATCATAGGTATTTTGAGTCCAGACACCAGGCCAGGAGACAAGACACCAAGAGACAAGATACCAATACACCAAGTTACAATTATGTGAAGTTATGTAATGTGTGTAAACTGTAATATGGTATATGTGATATTTTATTTATGTAGGTTATTTGTTCTGATAAACTGTAATATGGTATATGTGATATTATGAATATGATACGATTAATATTATTATGAAAATTGTATCACAAAATGTGAATTGTATTTTCTGTTGTGCTGAGATATGGAGAACAATAATACAGGTAAAAAAATGGGATTAATTATAAAAGTAGGATGATATTTGTTAATTTTGCAGAAACTTTAACGACGGTTATATTTCCTAACCGTTATAATATCTGGCGCGCTGTCCAGCAAAAAATAAATATCAAAATTATGCTACTAGGAATCGAACCGAGGACAATTATATTTATTACAACGGTGTAATGTAAAACCGTTGTGATAGTTAACGCGCTTTCCTGTTTATTACAACGCATACAAGGCCGTCATTGTAAGTATCATATATACAACAACAATCTACATAACAACGCCCTCGCCCGCGTCATTATATGTCATTCCCAATCGTTGTTAAATGGGTTTTTCGTAGTAGTGCTATTAGGGCATTAGCATAAATACACGACACAAAACCTAACACTCTAAGATCTTCAATGGGAGCGATTCCTCTCCAATGTAGGTTTGAGCTCCTTATATAGCAATGTAACTTTGGGATTTTCTCCTTGGAAAATATCTTTGAATTCGTCCAAAATTAATACAAAATCTGTTGGATATTTGTTTTTCTCCTTGAATATCTCCAAAAAGATATGATTTGTTTTAAATTAAATTCAAATTTAAATCCGAATTAAACTCAACTCAGCTGTTAAACAAATCACTTAATCATATTGTTAAATTAATAACAATAAAATCTTTAACAAAGCTTTTGTAGAACACACTCTAAAATGTAACATTTTGACGCCTGTTGCACAAGGCTCAGATGTCGTACCAACATGCTGGAGCATCGGGCCCATCATGTGTCCTTTTTGCAACTTCATACAACTTTAGCAAGGTAGACCAATCTTGAATACTTGGACATTTCTCCAAGTTATTGTTTTGCTAAAATGCAGCCAATCCCATAGGAACAACAATCTCCCCGTTTCGAAAATTATGGCAGAACAACTTTTCAAGAAAAATAGCACATCTTCCATAAGAACACGTGACACCTAGTAGATGTATTGGATCTTCAGAGCATTTCAGCAACAACAACTTCCATGTATCAGAGTTAAGCACCAACAATAGCAGAAGTTAGAAGCATCAACATCCAGACGCTTTCACATAATCCATTTAGTTTGATCCAAACCAAACTGACAATCATGCAATCATTCACATATCTAGTCATGCATGAATCTAGTATCTCATAGTTAGTAGCATACAATCCTAATAACTATCATATATCGGTATGCAATCATTCACATACTTAGTCATGCACACAAAATCAGTTAGTAGTTAATGTCAATGAATACTACTAACACAGATAGATCTGTTTTCATAAATACAAGAACTAGGACCAGATGTCCAGCCTGTTGCTTCAACCTGAAGCACAACATTAGTATTTCCTAAATAGTCATTGTTAAACAATAACCAGGTATACACCATTTCATCTCATCTCATTACACCCCTTTTTGCTATAATTTGGCAAAGTTTAGTCATGAAGTCAGTATGCATAAAGAATAAAGATGGCAGTGTCTTATTTAACCTTGTTTTGGAGTAGTTCCTTTATAGTTCTCTTTTGTTTTTCTACTTCCATATAGGATTCTTTTCACTTGGTTATTGCCATTTTGAAATTTGCATCCATCTCTTCATTTGTCACGCCCTTATTACTGGATTCACTCTTAGTTTCATATTTTCCAAAGTAGGCTTTTGCATTGTTGGTTGTTTCTTTCTCACTTTCAGATTCAGACCAAGTGATGGATGATCCCCCTTTTTTATTTCTTAAGAAGGGCATGACATTTTGATTTAAGGTGTCCAACACCTTCACACTCAAGGCACTGAGTACCTTTGCCACTATTGTTTTTATCTTCATTCTTGCCTTTGTTATGGGAACTAATGTCTGAACTCATGTCCTGCACATTTGTTCTCCATTTTTTATCCAGATTCTTCAAGGAATTGTTGACCTTTCTCCCCAAAAGAACTATATCTTCTGCCCAATTCTCAACTTTGTTACCTCAAATCTAGGCATGGCAAACAAACCTGGACCTGCCCGCCCCCGCCTCAAAATTAACGGGGAAAACCCTATATAATTAGGTGCGGGTGCAGGGAAAACCCGATTCTTAACTGCGAGTGTGGGGGTGGGGGCGGGAAGACACTAAGAGCCCCCGCCCCCGCCTCGCCTCCGGATAATGCATTTTACTTTAATTCCCTTATTTTACTTATTTTAATATTCATTTATTAATTATATTTTTAATTAAATTATTAATACCCTTATTACAATTAAAATAATCAAATTAATCAAGTTAATATTCATTTACTAATTAAGTTTTTAATTAAATAATTAATTAATTTATTAAAATAATCCATTTTTTAATTAAATTATTAATTTTTATTGCAATTAAAAAATAATAATTTTTTGCGGGTGGGGGCGGTGCGGGTGCGGGTGCACTTGTTCTCCACTAGGGGCGGGTCTGAGCGATAAATTTTTACCCCCAGTTGGGCTTGGGGGCGGGGGCGGGTCTATTACATGGAGGCAGGTGCGGGTGTGGGTATAGTTAAACCCGCCCCCGCCCCGCCCCATTGCCATCCCTACTCAAATCCCATATTTCTCAGGGTAGGAAATAAAGGCTATACCTTTGTTCTTTTTTCTTATCTATCATTGATGAACATCTTAAAGGTTTGAAGAGAACCAATTAGTTATTAACCTTTATACTACTTAGGTCCTGATTTTCTTCAATATCAATTACTTTCATATCAAACCTCTTAGGCAATGATCTGAGAATTTTCATGACAAGCTTTTCTTCACACGTTTTTTCACCTAAGACAATGGATGTGTTGGCAATGTCTCACAATTTGATGTGGAACTCACAAACAAATTCTTCTTCATTCATCCTCAGATTCTTAAACTTGGTGGTAAGGAGCTATAACCTTGACATACGTACTTTGGATGTGCCTCCATGGACAATTTTCATAATCTCTCATGCTTATTTAGCTTCTGAACATGTGTTAATCAACCTGAACATGTTCTTGTCCACACCATTGAAAATTGCATTCAATGCATTGGAGTTCCCAAGGGCTTCATTATCATCAACATTAGTCCAATCAGCCTTTAGTTTTCGAGTGGTTGTACCATCTTCAGAGGTAATCAATGGATATTTCCATCTCTTAATCACAATTTTCCATGCTTTATTTCCCAAGGATTTGAGAAAAGCCATCATCATCACCTTTCAATAATCATAGTTTGTGCCATCCAAAATAGCTGATTTGTTAACTGATCCTTCATCTTTAATAGTCTATATTTGAGCAAAATTCATCTTCCTAGAGCTCACCCAACAGGTTAGGGTGTCTGCTTTAATGCCAATTAAAATTCTGTTTCTCAGGGGACAGATGTCGAACTAGATGCTTCGACAACAGGTTTGGCAAGTTACACTAGAACCACTATGCTAATAAATAATAAATGATGAAGTAGAAAAGTAATAAAGAATACAATCAATTGTTTACTCAGTTCGGTGAAACTACACATATGTTTAGGGGGCTGAGTCCACAATCCAAGAAAGGAAATTCACTATTAGTAGTTTAGTACAATTAGACTTACAAGCAACAATAAATCATATGTTGTTCAATGCCTCTTTCTAATACTACCTAATGTCTTTCTATTTAGAGTCTCCCCATAAATATAGGAACCTACTCACTTTCTTCTCTGCCACAATCCTAGTGACAAGGGAAAACAACCATTAAACCCTAGTGATCAACTTCAATCTTCACAAGATAAAGAATGTTGAAAATTACTACTCTACTAGACAAACCGTCTATGCCAAGTTACTGAAACATAGATGTGTACATAAACAATGTTGATTACAACTTAACTAGACAAACCATCTATGGCAAGTTAGTCAAATATAAAGCTGTACATAAAGGTTCAACATTAATCATATTAGGGCATTAACATGAATACACATCACAAAACCTAACACTCTAAAATCTTCAATGGGAGTGCTTGCTTTCCAATGTAGGTTTGAGCTCTTTATATACCAATGTAACCTTGAGTTTTTCTCCTTGAATAATATCTTTGAATTCGTCCAAAATTAATACAGAATATGTTGGATACTTGATTTGCTCCTTGAATATCTCCAACATATAAATTTTTAAAATTCAAATTTAAATTTAAATTTAAATATTCATTTAAATACGAATTAAACTCCATTCAGTTGTCAAACAAAACACCTCATCATATTGTTGAATTAATAACAATAAAATCTTTAACAAATCTTCTACAGAACACACTCCAAAACACAACATGCTGGCGCCCGTTGCAAAGGCCCAAATGTCGTACGAACATGCTGGAACATCAGGCCCAACATGTGTCCTTTCTGCAGCTTCATATAACTTTAACAAGTTAGACCAATTTTAAACACTTAGACATTTGTCCAAATTATTATTTTGCTAAAATACAACCAATCCAAAAAAACAATTCAATAAAAATAACAAGGTGGACAACATCATCTCCAACATATGCCAAATCCATTTAAAGAAAAACCCTAAAATCCTTCAGGACCAATCATCTTAAAAGGAAATTATTCCTCTAAACTTAAAATAAAATAGAGATATTAATTACTACAATTTTACTAAAGAAAATTAATGTCACCATTTATGTAAATATGTAGATTTATATCTTTTATATACTTTAGAGAAGTTTTTTACAAGCGAAATAAATTATTCTTTTATGTTCTTTATTAAAAAAAATGTGAATTTTAAGTGAAAAATTAAAATATAAAAAAGGGGAGCAGAGGATATAGTTGTCATTTCATACCGTTGAAAGCTAAAAAAACCCTAGTATCCATCTTCAATCCAACCTTTGATATCAGTGAGCGAGTGTTACCTCCTCACTCTTCCACCACTCGCGCCGTTCCCAATTCTTCCATCTCTCTCACAAGAATTCCAATTTCCATATTCCAAATGGTAAAGTCAAATCTCTATCTTCATCCTTCCACTGCTTATATTCTACTGAATTGTATTCAATTCAATTTAATTGAATATATGCAATAAAATAACATTCTAGGGTTTGAAAATTGCTTTTATGATCCATTTTGTTTGTGTGGATTTTCTTCATGGTTTCTTTCATTGAGAAATTGAGAAATAACACAGTTGCATCACAGTTTTGAATCTCAATATATAATGTTAATGTGGAATTGTTAATGTGTTTTTGGTTTTTCTAACTTTGAGATACTCGAGTTTATGAATTTACATGAACACTTATAATATTGCTTAAGAGATCATATAAAAACAGCTTATGATATTTTTTTAAGCTGTTTTTGCTTGTTTTTAGCTTATTTCCGTAAGTTTCTTTAAGTGGGTGTTTGGTTCTGTGGTGACGCAAACGAGAACCAAACACCCACTTAAAAGTTATATTTAGATACATTTATGTAAAAATGAGATTGAAACAACAAATTTGAACTCTAAATCTACAAATTCTATATTCAAGTAGAATCAATTTTGGAGGCAGAATCAATTTTACTTTAGAAGAGCCAAACACTTTATAATCATTGCAAAGATGGGGGTTTCTCCAAGCCTTCGGGGAGGCGTGTAGCCAATATCTCCTGAGACAATGGGCTGCGGGGCTCATCGTCGCTGCTGGAACTGGTTTGGGAAGGGGAGCGGATGATTCGCTCGTGACAGCGACTTCTTCGGGGTGATGGCGTACGTGCCCGACCCTTTGGTCTGACCGGGGGGTGAACGTTGATCTCTCCGGGTTCTCTTGTGGCCCGGGGAATATTGGTTTCGTGGGGAAACGTGATTGCGCTTCTGAACGGCATGGGACTCTGGTTCTTGGGACACCCGATGATCAGCTTCCTGCCGGGGTTGTGGACTCTTGCATCATCGTCGATTCTTCCTCGGTTGGGGGGATCTCGGACGGGCAGATTCTTCCAACGCCCCAATCCTCTCGTTTTGTTGGAGGATTAAGAGGTTGGTCTTGTTGGTCGCTTCAAGGAGGGCAACCACGGTCAGGTCGACGTTGGGTGGAGCTGGAACGGGATGGAGGGCCAGCAAGGGCTGATTGTCAACACAGACAGTAGGAGTGGGGGAAGGAGACGCGGTAGCTTCGTCTCTCAGATGACGGGCGTCTCCTCCAAGGAGGAATGTAAGTCCTTCAGCATCAGTTTTGTTGACGGGGAGAACAGAAAAATTGTTAGCACCTTTGACGTGATCTTGGGAAGCCATGATCGTAGTCTTGGATAGATAATGTGTTTTGGTATTTGAATCTGAGGTAGATGTTAAGATGGGGACAACAAGATTCCCACAGACGGTGCCACTGATCTTGAAGGCTGACCAGATCCTGTGATGGGCCAAGAAGAACGTCTGCGATGCTGGATGTGTGAGATGAGGAGGGGGTGTACCTGCAAGGCACTCCGATGCTAAAGTAAGAATCGGGGGAGAGAAAGGCAAGTACAAAAGTATGAGTTCTTAGGATAATTTTTGGATACCTGACCCTCTCAAATGAGAGGGTTTTTATAATGCCCCAAGCGCGTGGCCAACGGTCCCTATTTTCGGGGCGGAATAACCGTTTCCTGGAGAATAGGTAACTGCCAAAAACTAGCCGTTATGACGGACATATGTGCCCAAAACTAGTCGTTGCCACGGGCAAAGGCGTAGTTCCGGGCACAGGCGTCATGACCATTCTTGGATGGTGAAGCCGTGCGTAACGGGCAGGAATGTCGGGGAGGAGCAAATGACCTTGAGATTCATCTGTCCACATGTGCCTGACAGAGGGGCAGAAAGGTAAATGCTGCCCCATCTCAGCTGGACTTAGGAAATTGGGTCGTTCTGGGAGCAGAAGTGGATTGGGCCATGCCTAACCATTGGTCCAGTCCGGAACACATATAAATTATATTGGACTGGAAAAGAAAATGGCTCAATTTGTTTTTATTTTTTATTTGAGTTTGTTATCTCAAAAATTGAAATCATGGAAAGATTGAAAATGATGTGTGCTTGTATAAATGGAAATATTTCTCAAAAAAATTAATCCAAGTCCACTTTGGTATATTGGAATTGGTCATGATATGACACCTAAATGTCTTTGAATTTTTGAATAGGAAAGAAGCTTGTGTGGTATATAATTTGAAATGGGAATTGGAACTTGGTTTCAAAAATAGTTTAAAGGGAAAATTTGAACTATGTAGTGTATGGGTGCAATTTTGATTCAATTTCAAACATTACAATTTCAACTTTTATCTCATTCTATGGGTTTTGGGTCTAAAGTTTTTATTTGAATGATGAGAATGATATTTGAATTTGTTCCTTCTATCCAAATATAAAGGACACTTTGGTGTGAGATTAAAATTTGACCTATAATTAGACTTATCTTAAGTGTGGAGCATAACAAGCTCAATTCTAGGTCTCACTCAACATGTCCTTATCTTTGCCTTGAAAGAATACAAATCAAATTAATGATGCAAATTAAAGAGAATCAATTCAAACTCAAAATGACTTATTTGGCAAAAAAGAACTATTAATTCCACTTCTTGTTAACATTCTCATAAAAAAACTAAATTTGCATTGGCTTAGTTGACTTCAATTTGAAACTAGCAACTAAGATGAAAAACAAAGGAATGATCTTGATAGAAGGAATCATGATGTGGTTTGGGTCATAATCTTTTTAGCACTTGCAACTAGTCGCAAACATATACGACAAAATACCAAAGGTTTAGTTTGAAACAAAATGTTCTCTCTCTTTGTTATGCAATGAATCACACTAGAGTAAAAAGATGATGGGTGCAATTAAGATGCAACTATTTAAAATGAAAGCAAAAAAATGTCTAAATGTCTTAGGGGTAAAATTATGGTATGACAGCTGCCCCTATTTAAGTATCTTCGACCAGAAAATGTGAAGAATGCCAATCTTCATATAATTGCAGTGGGAGATAGTTAAATACTAAAAGATCCAAATTTTGTCCCTTGTAGGAATGAAATGGAATGATATGATATGTTATATTATGAGTTGTGGAAGATTTTTCTTGCTGGGGATATGAAAATGCAAAAACAGACTCTTTGTGGATTGCTGAGATGGCTGGTAAAGGAGGTCTGTCGGGGATCAAATGAAGTAAGCGAAAAGTCTCACTAGGGAAAAAACAAAGATATGTTTTGGAAATTCGACAGAACGAAAATAATAAGTTATAGATTCTCACATAACAAAGATGGTGCGTTATAGATTCTCACATAATAAAATGGTAAGTAAGTTATAGATTCTCACGTAACAAAGGTGAAAGGTTTCGGCTTCTCACAAAATGACAAAAGGTAAGTTACAGATTCTCACGTAACCAAAATGAAAGGTTTTACCTTCTTACAAAACAAAAAAAATTAAGTTATAGATTCTCACGTAGCGAAGAGTAAAGGGGTTCCGTTTTCTCACAGAATATAGATGACAAGTTACGGATCACGTAACAAAAGGAAAGGTTATTGCTTCTCACATAAGGAAAAAGATAGGTAAGTTACGGATTCTCACGTAACAAAAGAAAAAGTTCTGGCTTCTCACATAACAAAAAAGATAGGTAAGTTACAGATTCTTATGTAACAAAAGGAAATGTTTTGCCTTCTCACATAACAAAAAATAAAGGTAAGTTATGGATTCTCACGTAACAAAAGTAAATGGGTTCCGTTTTCTCATAGAACAGAGATGACAAGTTACAGATTCTCATGTAACAAAGGTGAAAGGTTTTGGTGTTCTCACATAATGAAAAAAGATAAGTTACAGATTCTCACGTAACGAGAATGAAATGGGTTCTAGCTTATCACCGAACAACAAAGGTAGGTTACGGGTTCTCACATAACAAAAAGGTGAGTTCTGGATTATTACAGAACGAACCAAATGATAGTATCTAGTAATTCACAAATTCAACGAGCTTTTGAATTTTGATCAGGTTCAACAGTTTTGTTGTCAGCGCTAATTCCTTTTAAGGAAACATCATCCCTTGATTTTAAAACTCCCCAGATCTCTAAGCACATTATTGGATGAAGATTTCCCTTGACCATGACTATCTATTTTGTTGCGTCTTTCCTCTGCAGCACCAGCCAATCACCATGATACTTCATTTATTTCTCCATATTCTTTTGCTACAATTTTGGCGCTATCTTCGCCCACTTACTGATGCAGTTTTATTTGTCTTTGCTCATGGACAACATCGTTTTCTAATGAATCTCTTGGTTGCGCCACTGTCGAAATGGTTGACTGCGTCATATTATCTGGTGTTTTCTTGCAAATACGAGTGTGATATCCATAACAACCACAACTAGAACTAATAATGTGAAAGACCTTCATACTGCACATTGTATCAATGACCATTAACATTGACCTTTCCGACAACCAACAAGGTTAAATCAATCTCCACACAAATTCATGCAAACCCACCCCTCTCTACATTTCGGGTGTTAATATCTACCTTTTATTTACTTTAGAGAAGTTTTTACAAGCGAAAAAAAATAGTTTTCTTATGTTTTTTTATTAAAAAAAAGTTTATTGAACATGCACTTTCAGTATAAATAAATATTACAGTCTAATAAAAAATCAGCAGTATAATGTGGTGGGATGAACATTGTTATTAGATGATAATATAAAATATTTATATGTGCATTTTGAATTTTCTTATAGAAAAATGTGAATTTTAGTGAAAAATTAAAATAAAAAACAATGAAGCAAATGGTATAGTTGTCATTTCAAACCGTTGAAAGCTAAAAAAAACCCTAGTATTCATCTTCAATCTAACCTTTGATATCAGTGAGCGAATGTTACCTCCTCACTATTCCACCACTCGCGCCGTTCCCAATTCTTCCATCTCTCTCAGAAGAATTCCAATTTCCATATTCTAAATGGTAAAATCAATCCCTATATTCATCCATCCACTGTTTCTATTCTACTGAATTGTATTCAATTCAATTTAATCGAATATATGCAATAAAATAATAGCCTAGGGTTTGAAAATTGCTTCAATGATCCATTTTGTTTGGGGGATACGAGGTCGAGGGAGTGTTCTGGACATGTGATGAAGAAGGTTGTCCAGTAGGCTGTGCCTCAGCTGTATCGGCCTCGGTAACGGTGGCCTGGATCCGTCCACGTCTCACAGATGCATGCTGCGAAACTCATCCAAGTCGCAATCTATCGTCTCTTTCTGCCATAATGTCTCCAACGGAATAACCAAGAAAAAACAATTAGATACAAATAAATCAAAAGACAAAAAAGAAAAAAAAATTAACATTTTCTACTTCCGAATATACACACTCGGAACAAGTTTCGTAGATGTATCTACAGAAGAACCTAGAATTTATAATGTTTGGGTTGTTTCAGATCTGCATCTACGAAAGTGATCTAACGTTAAATTGTTCTGTAGATGTAGATCCTAAACAACCTGCAACTCAAAGGTTACGACAATGGTGTCCCTTACCCATGCAAATGTGATTTTTGAAGCCCTGATCGTCCGTTTCAGCCAACAAACAATACCTACATTGTCTCTAAACTATGTTTCTAAAACTATCTAAGGATTTCTACCCCTAAAACTATCCTTTAACTCGTTTACGGGAAATACTCAAAAATACCTCGAAAACTAAAAAACTTACCGATTATATCGAGCTTTGAATGTGTTGGTGTTTCATGATCGTTGAAATGAACGCTTTTTGTCAAACTTGATTGAAAATAATGAAGTTTGTTGGAAAAAGATTTTTTAAGTTGAGAGAGTTTGGAGAGTTTGAGAATGAGAAGATGAAAAATGAAGAATGAGGGAGGAGAAGAGACTCTGACGCGCATGTATTCTAATTTTTTCCGGAGCTATATAAATGGAAACTTTCCGTAGATGTAGCTCCGAAAAAAACCAACGTTGAGTAAAAAAAAGGTGCGTTCGGAGATACATCTCCAGAAGCAGGGGGTATTTTTGGAAATGCACATGGTGCGTAAGAACCCCAAGGGGTGGGGTAAGAAACTCTCTTTACAAATGGAAAGATTTCTCAAAAAAATTAATCCAAGCCCACTTTGGTATATTGAAATCGACCATGATATGATACCTGAAGATCTTTGAATTTTTGAATAGGAAATAAGCTTGTGTGATATATAATTTGAAATGGGAATTGGAACTTGGTTTCAAAAATAATTTAAAGGGAAAATTTGAACTATGTAATGTATGGATGCAATTTTGATTCAATTTCAAACTTTACAATTTCAACTTCTATCTCATCCTATGGATTTTGGGTCTAAAGTTTTTATTTGAATGATGAGAATGATATTTGAATTTGTTCCTTCTAGCCAAATATAAAGGACAGTTTGGTATGGGATTAAAATTTGACCTATAATTAGACTTGTCTTAAGTGTGGAGCATAACAAGCTCAATTCTAGGTCTCACTCAATATGTCCTTATCTTTACCTAGAAAGAATACAAATCAAATTAATGATGCAAATGAAAGAGAATCAATTCAAACTCAAAATGACTTATTTGGCAAAAAAAGAACTATCAATTCCACTCCTTGTTAACATTCTCATAAAAAAACTAAATTTGCATTGGCTTAGTTGACTTCAATTTGAAACTAGCAACTAAGATGAAAAACAAAGGAATGATCTTGATAGAAGGAAGCATGATGTGGTTTAGGTCATAATCTTTTTAACACTTGCAACTAGTCGCAAACATATGAGACAAAATACAAAAGGTTTAGTTTGAAACAAAATGTTCTCTTTCTTTGTTATGCAATGAATCACACTAGAGTAAAAAGATGATGGGTGCAATTAAGATGCAACTATTTAAAATGAAAGCAAAAAAATGGCTAAATGTCTTAGGGGTAAAATTATGGTATGACAACTGCCCCTATTTAAGTATCTTCGACCAGAAAATATGAAGAATGTCAATCTTCATATAATTGCAGTGGGAGATAGTTAAATACTAAAAGATCCAAATTTTGTCCCTTATAGGAATGATATGATATGTTATATTATGAGTTGTGGAAGATTTTTCTTGTTGGGGATATGAAAATGCAAAAGCAGACTCTTTGTAAATTACTGAGATGGCTGGTAAAGGAGGCCTGCTGGGGATCAAATGACGTAAGCGAAAAGTCTCACTAGAGAAAAAAGCAAAGATATGTTTTGGAAATTCGACAGAACGAAAATAATAAGTTATAGATTCTCACATAACAAAGATGATGTGTTATGGATTCTCACATAATAAAATGGTAAGTAAGTTACGGATTCTCACGTAACAAAGGTGAAAGGTTTCGGCTTCTCACAGAATGACAAAAGGTAAGTTACAAATTCTCATGTAACAAAAATAAAAGGTTCTGGCTTCTCACAGAACGAAGAAAGTAAGTTATAGATTCTCACGTAACAAAGAGTAAATGGGTTCCATTTTCTCACAGAACAGAGATAACAAGTTACAGATCACGTAACAAAAGGAAAGGTTCTCGCTTCTCACAGAACGAAAAAGATAGGTAAGTTACAGATTCTCACGTGACAAAAGAAAAAGTTATGCCTTCTCACATAACAAAAAAGATATGTAAGTTACAGATTCTTACGTAACAAAAGGAAAAGTTCTATCTTCTCACAGAACAAAAAAGGTAGGTAAGTTATGAATTCTCACGTAACAAAAGTAAATGGGTTTCGTTTTCTCACAGAACAAAGATGATAAATTACAAATTCTCACGTAACGAATGTGAAAGGTTTTGGCTTTCTCATGTTAGGGAAGGGGTTAGGCCCATTAGAAATAAAACAAGTTCAGTCCGTTTGAAAGACTTTATTTTACATTAGAGGAGTGTTATTAGTATTAATTATTGTATTGGCTGAATGTAGTATTTGTCTTTAGGCCCATGGCCCAAGTATAGTAGAGTAAACCTACTATATATTTGTATTTCTTCTTGGAGATTAGTAAGAAAGAATTGTTGTCTTATTTTATTGTCTATCAATGCAACTCTAGATCTAGGTTTTCCTATTTTAAGTCTAACAATTTGGTGCTTTCATTCTTGCATTCATGGCTCCTCCCAAACCCCCAAATCCTTCCCATCACGAAATCATTGAAGAGGCTGTCCAAACAGCCAATGTTCATTTAAACTCAGTCATGGTTGAGGTACAGCAGCAACTCGATGAAAAATTTGATGTGGTAAATGCAGATTTGACACAACAAATGAATCAGCTCACTACAAGGATGCAAAATGAGAAACAAATCTAGGATTCTAGACATGATTCCATCATGTCCACCCTCCACAAAATTATATCCCAAAGAGAACAACAATCTGCTCACATCCCACCTACTACTGTTCACTCGGGTGCTATTCACGCCGGTAATGTTCATTCCGCCGGTACTGTTCATTCTGCCGGTACTGTTCACTCTCATTATTCAGCATCCTCATCAGATATCACTCATGCGCTCTCTTCCTCACCCATGCTTACTTCCCAATTTATCCCAAATTCCTCTCCCATAAACACCCCACTACGCCAACCTATTATTTTTTCACACTCTCCCACACAATCCACAATTCCTATTATCCCAACAGTGCTGCAGAATCCACCAGTCCCGCCACCACCACATTTCTCCCCATATATCCCAACCCCTACCACGTTTCCACTCACACAAAGCTACCACATACCCACTTTTCCATCCACCACATACCCACAAATGACCCATATTCCCCACATGTCACATATTCCACCTTTACCAACTATGCGCAGCCCTAAGCTTGAGCTTTCTATGTTTGATGGATCTAATCCACTCGAGTGGTTGTTTCAAGCCGATCAATTTTTCAGTTTTTACAATATGCCTCCAGAAAATAGATTATCTATGATTTCATTTTATATGAAAGATGAAGCATTAGGTTGGTTTAAATGGATGCATCACAATTCATTTTTAACTACGTGGAATGACTTCACAAGGGATTTGGAATTGCGTTTTGGTCCTTCAAGCTATGTGAACCATCAGGCTGAGTTATTTAAATTAAAACAAGATGGGATTGTTATGGATTATCAAACCAAGTTTGAAAAATTGAGCAATCAAGTTGTTGGATTACCACCGGATGCAATTTTGAATTGTTTTTTGTCCGGATTATCCTTAGAGATTCAAAATGAATTAGCCATTCTCAAACCTACTTCTATCTCCCAAGCAATTGGTTTAGCTAAGCTTGTTGAATCCAAACTCAAGGATTCTAAACCTAAATACACCAAACCATTCACACCACCTTATACTAAATCCAGCCCCCAAAACCCACCAACCCAAGCGTCAAAACCGTCTATCCAGCCCCCTATTCCACACCATACCACGTCCCAAACCCAAACATCCACGTCCACCTCAAAATTTCCAATTCGTCGTCTTTCACAAGCCCAACTTCAAGAAAGGCGCGCACAAGGCCTATGTTTTAATTGTGACGACAAATTCATACCAGGTCATAAATGCGCCACTACAAGATTTCTCCTTCTTTTAGGGGATGATGAACCTATTGAGGAACAAACCATCAACCAAGACAGCCTGTTACAAGACAAAAATCAGCATGAGGACAGCGACACTTATTTCCAACTATCGACTCAAGCACTAACAGGCCAATTCTCTCCCCAAACATTGAAGTTTCAAGGAACTATAGGGGGGTTGCCTGTTATGGTCCTCATTGACACGGGCAGCACTCATAACATCCTTCAACCTCGTATTACTCAACACCTCAACCTCAACACCACTCCTATACATCAATTTTCGGTTATGGTTGGTAACGGTTCTCACTTACATTGCGAGGGTATTTGTCCTAATGTTCAATTGGTTTTACAAAAACAATCCTTTCAGCTTCCTTTCTATCTATTACCAATTGAATGAGCTGATGTAGTCCTCGGTATGGCTTGGTTACGAACTTTAGGACCCATCCAAGCGGATTTTTCTATTCCCTCCATCACCTTTTCACATCAAAACCACACCATCACTTTGAAAGGCGACCCTAACACTCACCCAACCCATACTACTTTCCACCAACTACGTCATCTTATTCACACAAATTCTGTCGCTTCCTTCCATTTAATGACCTTCCAACCTATTCCACCAAAACCAGCGTGTAACCCCACAACCAACTCTATTTTTGCCACTTTACCATCAAACTTACACCCAAAAATTCTCAGCTTGCTCCATCAATATCCCACCATTTTCCAGCTCAATTCTGGTCTGCCACCAAAACGACCCCATGACCATCACATTCCCCTCGAACCCAATACACCCCCTATTAATATCAAACCCTACCACTACCCCCATTCTCAAAAGGATGCCATGAGCTCCATTATCAAAGAGATGTTACAACAGTGTGTAATCATTCCCAGCCACAACCCTTTTTCCTCACCTGTCATACTTGTCAAAAAGAAAGACGGGTCATGGCGTTTTTGCGTCGACTATCGTGCGCTAATGCTGTTACCATAAAAGATCATTTTCCCATCCCCACCATTGACGAACTTTTAGATGAATTGGGTTCAGCAAAATGTTTCACAAAGTTAGACTTAAGATCTGGTTACCACCAGATCCGAGTTGCATCAGAAGACACACATAAGACAGCTTTTCGGACTTTTGACGGACACTATGAATTTCTTGTTATGCCTTTTGGACTCACTAACGCACCCTCCACATTTCAGTCTGCTATGAATGATTTATTACGACCCTACTTACGCAAATTTGTTTTGGTCTTTTTTGATGACATTTTGATTTACAGCACCACTTTTAAAGATCATCTCAGTCATTTGCAGATTGTTTTTGATTTACTTAAAGCTAACTCATTTTTTGTGAAATTACCCAAGTGTGTTTTTGCAGTTGATGAAGTTAATTACTTAGGGCATGTGATTTCTGTGGGTGGTGTTACACCTGACCCTGATAAAGTGCAAGCCATTCTTGATTGGCCTACACCGCGTTCTCTCACGACACTCAGGGGATTTTTAGGCCTCACCGGATTCTATAGACGTTTTGTCCGCAACTACGCCACTCTCGCCGCTCCTCTCACCGATTTATTACGTTCTACTACTTTTACATGGAGTCCGGCCGCAACCTTAGCTTTTACAGAGTTAAAGAAAAAAATGACCGACATGCCGGTCCTAGCCCTACCAAATTTTACAAAACCTTTTAACTTGGAAACGGATGCCTCTGGTGTGGCTATAGGTGCTGTGTTGTCACAAGATGGTCACCCGATTGCCTTCTTCAGCAGGAAAATGTGTGCGCGTATGCAAGCCGCATCCGTCTATGTGAGGGAGATGTTTGCTATCACCGAATCTGTCAAAAAATGGCGTCAATACCTTCTTGGCCAGAAATTCAATATTTACACAGACCAGAAAAGCCTTAAGAACTTGTTATTACAGAGAATTCACACCCCAGAACAGCACAAATGGACATCAAAATTACAAGGGTTTAACTTTGAAATTTTTTACCGACCTGGCACCTCTAATTTAGTTGCTGATGCTCTGAGTCGACAGTTCCTCCCGGACAACCCTCTGTTGCTAGTCTTCTCCTCACCTATCCCGTATCTCTTCAAGACACTGCGCCACTTCTATGCTCATGACAGTCTTGGAAAACTCTTGGTACAAAATACAGAAAAAGAGAAGAACATTAATAGCTTGTACAAGTTCTCAAAGGGAGTGCTTTACTACAAAGACCGGCTTTTCATACCTGATATTTCAAACCTCCGTTTGAACATCATCCAAGAATTCCACAGCACCCCAACAGCAGGTCACTCCGGAGTTAGGGCTACTCTAGCTCGTTTGACAGCTTCATTCTGCTAGCCTGGGATCTCCCTGGCAGTTAAGAATATGGTTAAATAGTGTGGTACGTGCCAACTTAACAAATATGAAACACAAAAGAAGAAAGGTCTCCTTCAGCCGTTACCAATCCCTAATAAAGTTTGGGATTAACTTACCATGGACTTCATAACCCGTTTACCAAGCTCCTTCGGCCACACGGTTATCTGGGTTGTATGTGATAGATTGACCAAGTTTGTCCACTTCATTGCTCTTCCGACCAAGTTTTCCGCCAAGGATCTTGCCACTCGCTTCGCGGTCGAAATATTTCGCCTTCACGGTCTTCCGAAAACCATCATCTCCGACCGAGACCCTTTATTCCTGAGCACGTTCTGGACAGAGTTTTTCAAGCTCCAAGGTACTACACTCAAATACAACACTGCTTATCACCCAAAAACAGATGGTCAAACAGAAATAGTTAACAAATCAGTAGAGACATACCTCAGATGTTTCGCTAGCGACAACCCTCGCCTCTGGTTTAAGTTCTTACACCTAGCGGAATTTTGGTATAACACATCCTTCCATACAGCGATCAAAATGACTCCTTTCAAGGCCCTTTATGGACGAGACCCTCCTAACATCCTTGATTATGCTTCCGGGGCAGCAACAGCGGACTCTTTGGACAGTTCCTTGCAACAGCATGAAATCATTTCACTTCAGTTAAAAGAAAACTTAAAAAAAAGCAAGATTCAAATGGAGAAGCAAGCTAACACAAAAAGAAGAGATTTTACCTTCCAGGTTGGAGATCTCGTATTGTTGAAGCTCCAGCCTTATCGTCAACAAACAGTGGAGCGACGCACATCTCAGAAACTCTCAAAGCGTTTTTTTGGACCTTTCTCGGTTGTTAAACGCGTGGGAGAAGTAGCTTATCTGCTCGATCTACCGTCATCTTCTCGCATCCATCGAGTCTTCCATGTTTCTCTCTTGAAACCGTACCATGGCACCCATCCGAATCGTGATTTTAGACCGCTTCCTTTGCATGTTCATCACGCACTCAGTCAACAAACTTCATCTGAGGCGCTACAGCAGTAAGTGCACGAGTTTAGTAACAAGAAGAGGTTGGATATCACAGTTCTGGGTAAAGAGTTTTCACAAGAACAAGGGTTTTCAAAGCAAAATGAAGAAGGAAAGTTGGTTTCAAAGAAAAACGAAGAAGGAAAGTTGGTTTCAAAGAAAAACGAAGAAGGAGCGTTGGCTGAAAACTCAGACGTTTCTAACTTATGTGGGAAAGAAATGAAGCCAAGGAAGCAAAGTATTCAGTTTGTTGATTCATGTGATAAGTACTTAGCTAGGATCTTTAATCAATCTCCAACTCCCAAAGCTACTAACCCACGTGATCCCACTGCCCAAAGCACCTCTCTCTCTCCCACGCGGCCCACATGCACAGAATCCTCTATTAACACGCCTCTCTCTTTTTCGGACTTCCCACCCTTTACAGCTTGCAACGGTCCAATCCCACCTAACACCACTCAAACTTCTCTTCCACTCCACACAATTAAACCACCTTTTCCTTTTCACTCTCAGCAGGATGTGGCCTTGTCTCCTCCACCCACGTGTCCATCAGCTCAGCCCAATAAGCCAATGGATCTCTACCCTCAATCTCAAATGCATTTTCGGCCCAACACGGAATTGGATCAGCCCCAGCACCACAACTCCTCCATGAACCTTGAGGACAAGGTTCTCTGTGGGCCAGAGAGTATTGTTAGGAAAGGGGTTAGGCCCATTAGAAATAAAACAAGTTCAGTCCGTTTGAAAGACTTTATTTTACATTAGAGGAGTGTTATTAGTATTAATTATTGTATTGGCTGAATGTAGTATTTGTCTTTAGGCCCATGGCCCAATTATAGTAGAGTAAACCTACTATATATTTGTATTTCTTCTTGGAGATTAGTAAGAAAGAATTGTTGTCTTATTTTATTGTCTATCAATGTAACTCTAGATCTAGGTTTTCCTATTTTAAGTCTAACATCTCACATAATGAAAAAAGACAAGTTACAGATTTTCACGTAACGAGAATGAAATGGGTTATAACTTCTCACAGAATAACAAAGGTAGGTTACAACTTCTCACGTAACGAAAAGGTGAGTTATTGATTCTCATAGGACGAACCAAATGATAGTATCTAGTAATTCACAGATTCAACGAGCTTCTGAATTTTGATCAGGTTCAACAGTTTGGTTGTCAGCGCTTATTCCTTTTAAGGAAACATCATCCCTTGATTTTAAAACTCTCTGTATCTCTAAGCGCATTATTGGATAAAGATTTCCCTTGACCATAAATATCTATTTTGTTGCGTCTTTCCTCTGCAACACCAACCAATCACCATGATACTTCATTTATTTCTCCATATTCTTTTGCTACAATTTCGGCGCTATCTTCGCCCACTTCCCGATGCAGTTCTATTTGTCTTTGCTCATGGCCAACATCGTTTTCTAACGGACCTTTTGGCTACGCCACTGTAGAAATGGTTGACTGCGTCATATTATCTGGTGTTTTCTTGCAAATATTAGTGTGATATCCATTACAACCACAACTAGAACTAATACTCTGAAAGACCTTCATACTGCACATTGTATCAATGACCATTAACATTGATTTTTTCAACAACCAACAAGGTTAAATCAATCTCCACACAAATTCATGCAAACCCACCCCTCTCTACATTTTGGGTGTTAATATCTACTTTAACAAAACAAATGTCAAAGCAATAAATAAACTTTCATCATAAATTATTTCTTTAAACTTAATTTTTTTTGTATTTTAAAATAAAATAAAAAATAAAATAGAGATATTTGTTACTACAATTTTACTAAAGAAAATTAATGTCACCATAGATTTATACCTTTGATTTACTTTAGAGAAGTTTTTGACAAGCAAAAAAAATTTTTTTTTAATGTTTTTTATAAAAAAAAGTTAATGAACATGCACTTCCAAAATTCCAATATAAATAAATATTACATGATCGTCTAATAAAAAATAGCACTATAATATGGTGGGATGAATGTTGTTATTAGATATGACAGTATATTTATTAGGGCTGGCAATAAAATTCATTAAGCAAATATCCATCCAATCTATCCACTAAAATATCTATCCAATCCAGCCATTATATGAAAAATATGTTAATGGATTGGATTAAATCCATCCATTTATATATATGGATAGATCCAATCTATCCAACATATTATAAAGATTCATTGGATTATTTTTATTGTATATTTTAAATTTATTAAATCATTTTATAATAAAACAATAATAATTATTTATATAATTATTAAAGTAAAAAAATCTTAAAATATATGATATTTTATTTTTTAAATTGAAAAATTAAAACAAAGAAACTTTCAGTCAATGAAATATTAAACAAAAGCTATTAATTATAAAAAATGTTGAAATTTATCTATGAAATAACTAATTTGTATAATATTAAAATGTATTAATTATATTTTTACCAATGGCACCGTAACATTTCAAATTTGCTCAAATGTGAAAAGCCACTGAAGATTAATCATCTAAAGTTGGGATGACAATTTCGTCCATCTCCAATGGGTACTCAAAAAATTATCCACAACGGATAAGGTAAAAACCTACAAAAATAGATACAGATATGAGCTCGGATAATTATCCACTTAAATAAGCGGAGATGGGTGCGGGGATGAGCACTTTAGTACCCAGCCCGCCACATACTCGCACAATATATATTTATATATTTTAATTTATATTATTATATAAAAATAAATATTTATAAAATTTTAAAAAAAATATCAATTTTAAACTGCTACTTATTTAATATACGTGATCATTTATTTCATAATTCAACAATAAAATTTTTTAAAAACTTTTTAATATTTTAAAAAACTTAAAATATTATGATATTTTATACTTGATATATTTATTTTTATTAGAAATGCGGGTAACGGGTACGGGTACAGATACTTATATACCTATAGGGTACGGGGACGGGTACCAATTTTAATACCCACGCGGGTATGGGCTCGGGTATGAGGATTTTTTTTAACTGCGGGTATGAGGACGGATACTTATACAACCCTACCCATATCCTGCCCATTGCCATCCCTAATCTAAAGTCACTGTTATTAATTTTGAATCTGTTTTATAATTTAGATGATTCATTTACTATTGTTTTATTTTTATATTCTTTATAGAAAATGAATCTATTTTATTATTTTGATGATATATTTACTTTTTTTTTTTATTTCTCTATTATAGTAATCAAAACTGAATTGAACGACTGATTCAACCGATTAAATCAAAAACCAGTATTTTTAGATATATAAAAGAATTGGAATTTACATCAAAAAAATTGATCAAACATTAATTAAAAACTAGAAAATTGACGACTTAATTGGTTTTAAGATCAGACCGAAATTAGTTTTTAATTTATTAAAAGATTAAAAGACTATAAAAAATTAAAAAACTATTAACTATTAATTATTATGAAATTATAAATGATTCTTTTATATTATTTAAAATATATCATTATTTTTATGCATTATTAATTTTATATAAAATAAATATTTATTTATTTATAATCAATTTAATCGGAATTCAATCTGATGTAACCTTTAAACATTGAACTCTGATTTTCAATAAAAATTGGATTTAATTAAAGCAAAAAGACTTCATTTGCTACACTACTGCATATGCAGAAATTATTATTCATGGTAACACAATTTTTTACATTCTTGAACAAATTAATTCTAATGCTTCGAAATATATTAATTAAAATTCAGAATATTTAAATAACGGCATACAGTTTAATATATATATATATAATGGATAAAAATCTAACTTTTATAAAATTTCAATAACAAAATAAATGAATTTAAAATAATAATTAAATATTTAAATTAATTTTATGGATGAATGGTCCATTAAAAAGATCTAAATAGATGGATTAAATGAATTTTATTCTAAATGGATGGATTTGATTAAATTTTTTAAAAGAAATTTTAATGGATTTTTAATGAATTAATGAATTGTTTTGATTTGATCTATCCATTAATAATTCAATCCAAATCCATTCAATCTATCCATTTTGCCACCCCTAATATTTATACGTGCATTTCAAATTTTCATATAAAAAAATATGAAGTATAGTGAAAAATTAAAATAAAAAACAATGAAACAGAGGGTATAGTTGTCATTTCGAACCGTTGAAAGCTAAAAAAAACCCTAGTATCCATCTTCAATCCAACCTTTTGATATCAGTGAGCGAGTGTTACCGCCTCACTCTTCCACCACTCGCGCCGTTCCCAATTCTTCCATCTCTCTCAGAAGAATTCCAATTTCCATATTCCAAATGGTAAAATCAAATCTCTATCTTCATTTCTTCCACTGTTTCTATTCTACTGAATTGTATTCAATTCAATTTAATCGAATACATGCAATAAAATCATATCCTAGGGTTTGAAAATTGCTTCTATGATCCATTTTGTTTTTGTGGATTTTCTTCATGGTTTCTTGGATCGAGAAATTGAGAAACAATACATTTGAATTACAGTTTTGGATCTCAATATATATATATTGTTAATGTTGAATTGTTAATGAGTTTTTGGTTTTTCTTACTTTGAGATACTTGAGTTTATGAATTTACATGGACACTTATAATATTGCTTAAGAGATCATATAAAAACAGCTTATGATATTTTTATAAGCTGTTTTTGCTTGTTTTTAGCTTATCCACTTGAAAGTTATATTTGGATACATTTATGTAAAAGTGAGATTGAAACAACAAATTTCAGTGTAAAAATCACGTTTGAACTCTAAATCTACAAATTCTACCTTCCAGTATAATCAATTTTGGAGGCAGGATCAATTCTATTTTAGAAGAGCTAAACACTTCATAATCATTGCAAAATCAATCCTACACCTATAGCTATACCAAACATACAGTCATACACTAAGATAGTTTAGTAAAACAACTTATAAGTTATATAACAATAGTTGGACTTTATTTCATCTTTTGGTATAAAAATAGCTTATATATAAGCACTTAAATAAGTTGTTATTCAAAAAAGCTGATATCAAGAAGTAGCTAATCTGATTTGGCATCTATTGTGTTCATTAACATTTATCAATTTGGTCTAGGATACTTTTGATGGTTGAATATGCAAGTCTATGTATATGACTCTGCGGTTATAAAATTGACGAAAAATGATTATGACAGGCTTCGGAGAAGAAACTGTCTAATCCAATGCGGGATATCAAAGTGCAGAAACTTGTCCTCAACATCTCCGTCGGTGAAAGTGGAGATCGGCTTACCAGAGCTGCAAAGGTATTTTTTCATTATCCTTTGTGCAGTTTCTGAGTTCATTTCTTTCAATTCTGTAACCGCATGGTTTCTCTTTTTCATAGGTTCTCGAACAGCTTAGTGGTCAAACCCCTGTTTTCTCCAAAGGTACTTTTTATTTATTTCATTTAATGGTTTTTCTTTTTCAGTGTTTAACACATGTATGCCACTGATTCATGTGGTTACTCTCAATCATCACTATTTTCTTTAATTATTTATAGTGTTTGTGTTAGTATTGTGTCTTGGCCGGTGAAAAATGAAAATCTAGCCATACTTTTGAGTTTTCTTAAATTTATTTCTAGTGTTTGTGCGAGGATTCTGGCCTATCTATGGCAATCGCCAAAACATGACATAGTTTACACTTGTGTTGGATATTTGGGTTGGGCTTGTGTGCTGATTGGTTCTTCTTTTTCTCTTTTGTGCTTATTGACAGCTAGGTACACCGTTCGTTCCTTCGGTATTAGAAGGAATGAAAAGATTGCATGCTACGTCACCGTTAGAGGCGACAAGGCAATGCAGCTTTTGGAGAGCGGTTTGAAGGTGAAGGAATACGAACTTTTGAGGAGAAATTTCAGTGATACCGGTTGTTTTGGCTTTGGTATTCAAGAACACATTGACTTGGGAATCAAGTAAGCTGAAAAAACCATTATAGTTTGTGCTGAAATAAACTTCTGATATTATGATGAAACTTAAATAATTGGCTTTTTCAGGTATGATCCTTCTACGGGCATTTATGGGATGGATTTCTTTGTTGTGTTGGAGCGCCCTGGTTACCGTGTTGGACGTCGTCGCCGTTGCAAGGCACGCGTTGGAATCCAGCACCGTGTGACAAAGGAGGATTCGATGAAATGGTTTCAAGTGAAATATGAAGGTGTGATCCTTAACAAGTCCCAAGCAATTTAATCGGATCATACCATTTTTATCTGATTTTTAGATTTTTTTGAGTGTATTTTGAATTGGTAGCTTAAATGTCTTAATTGGTAAGGATACTATTTTTATAAGTTATGTAACCTTTTTATCTGATTTTTCGCCAATATCATCTATTTTTGACATCAATATTGATACATACTTTAAAACCTTTACTTTCATATGGTCTTATTCAACTCCAAGAATTACAAAAGATGCTTTATTCATTACAAAAAGCTGTTAATTGACTAAACTCTAAGGCTCTGTTTGGTAGTGGTTGATACATAAGTTAGCTTGGCTGATGATAGAAGAAGTTTATAACTTATAGTTGATGATTGGTGACTGATAATTCTATATATAATTTTATAAATTAATATAAAAATGTAAAAAAAAATCTATCTGTAATTTTTAAATTATATTAAAAAATTGCAAAATCTAGTTGCGGAGATAATTTTTTTTTAAATTAAAAAACTACTATTGGTTGAATTTTTTTTTACAGTGGCTTAATTTTGATTATTTTTTTTTTAAATTTAAAATAAAAAAATATAAGGTTAAATTACAATTTTAATCTCTTATTTTATCTAACTATCTGAACTATAAAATTAATCCTCTTATTATAAAATCAAATATAATGTGTTTCACAATTTTTTTTATATAATGATTAAAATATATTATTAAAAATGTATTTTAAGTATAAAAATGTAAAAGAATTAAAATAGTTTAATTTTAAAATAGAAGAATTAAGTTCATAATTCAAATAAAATAAAAATATCAAAATTGTAATTAAGGTAAAATAAACAGTGTCGGGTCTAGCTTTGCAAATTGTGGAGGGTTTGAGTGATTTTATTCTTATGTTAACTTTACAATTTTAGTGTATTTAATTAAATAAATTATTTATTAAGAAAAATAATGATTTAGAGAGAAAAAGAGAGAAAAAGTTACCCATGTTACTAAAATAGGGGTGTACATTGGTTCGGACAAATCCGAACTAAATCGAAATCCAAACCAAATCATGGTGTTTGGGTCGAATATTTTTTTAGTTCGATCATTAACCGAATCAATCCAATGAAACCCGATGTTAATTGGTTCGGGCAACGGGTTTTCAAAATTCTACCCGCAAGCCCGTCTACCCGAACCAACCATATTAACTCATATAATATATATTCATTATAAGAGAAACTAGTATAAAATATTCTTTAAGAAAGAAGAAAAATGAAACATCATTTGTGACATTCTAAATCTATATGAAAAATTAGTTGATATTATAAAATTAAAAAATATTTTTCGCATATTTTTTTTAATATATTCGATTAATCCAACTCAAACTAACCAGTTATTTTTCGGTTTGATTTTTATAGAAAAATGTAAAAATCCAATTCAAACCAATCAATTTATTTTTGATCGGTTTGGATATTGAATTTACGCAAACCGAACTAAACCGGCCCGCGAACACCCCTATACCAAAAGTTAAAGTCACTCAAATATTCCAATGGTTCGAAATAAGGTTAATATGGGCATGAGTTTCTTAAAAAGTTGATAAGAATCTTGACAAAGAAATCATGTATGAAATATTGTAAATTTAATACTCTCTTTAGTTCTATTTATATTATAATAAACAGTTAATTTTTTAAATTCATTAAATAATTAATGAGTTTGATTTATCGATACATTCATTATTCAATGTTTATAAATAAAACCAAAAATAGTACTTTTCCAATCCGACATTGATATTTTGTTAATTGATTTCGATGCATATCTTCTCATGTACCTACAAATACTAATTCATCGAGCCAAATCGAATAAAACTCAACCAACTAACTGCTGAACTTCGATGGTTCCAACCATCTTAAGACCCAGACGAACACGCAGAGCCAAACCAACTTATTATTTGTGGATTGAACAAAGTTTAAATCGGTCGCCCTGAATCATTAGAGTCTCATTTTAATATTTGTCTACAAGTCAGTGTTGCATCCGTGTCGATGCTTTCTAACGCCAAAGCAAACAAATCAAGCAAATATGCTATAAACTAAGAATGTGTAATAAGTAATAACCATAATTTCCTTTTTATTCATAGATAAGAATCAGAATATAAGGGTCATAGAAGAAATCCAAAGAAAAGCTACTTTATATTACAAAGATGAAAAGTTTATTTTAGAAAAAAAAAACACACTATATGTTCAAATACAGTGCAAGCGAAAAACCCATATAAAAACAAAATTTCAATATTAAACATCCTATTTCCAGCTTAAACACTAGTGCTTATCCTCCTTAGGCATGTCTTTTGGAGGAACCTTTGATTGTAGTTCTTTTGTAACCCTGAAAAGATAGCAAAACATATCATATAACAACCGATGAACCAAGTGTTGTCAACGCAGAAAATAGCGGTTTATTCAAATTCTGCTACATTACAATGCTACAATGCTTCTATGGCCGATATTCAACAACCCTTTATAGTACTAAATAGTAAATAGTGTATCGTAGAACAACAATGATTTGTTTAAATTCTGATATGCTAAATCGCAAAAACTTTAACAGCTTATCAATAACAAGACTAGAGTATTAATCCACAAAAAAACCATCATAATCTCATCAACCTTTTAAGTAAACTCGAGAGGGGCAGAAGGAAACAACAAACCTTTTCAACAATACAAGATTTCTAGTGGTTACAATCTACATAAAACAATTTCACATCACCTAAACGATTCTCGCCAAAAACAAGCAAATATATGGAGGGAATGGTGAAGAAGCTATAAAGCACAGATATCAACAATAATTTTAAAAAATGATAAATTGAAGTAATCAATCACAAATGTCAATGTCAGTGACTGCCTTTTTTCCAGAGGTGTTGGTGCTACACAGTGAAGAAAAAACTAATGTTTCTGCATACAGTAACACATGTTCCATAATCTTCCAAATATCTCACTCTCATATATCTTTCAAAATCCAATTAAACGCACCTTTAATGTTCTAATGAATGGTTTAGACTAAAAAATGTACTAATTTACAATTCATCATTCTACTTTATGATTATAAACAAACAATGTACTCTCTTCATTCAAAATTGATTTTTTTTACACTTCCCCTTATTTTCATTCGAAATCCATGATCAAACGCACCCTTCATGTTCAAATGAATGGTTTACAAGCAATCACAAAGTTACAATTTTACATACAAACTTCAAAATAAGAAGACCCAGTTGTGAAAACATGAACAAAAACGAAAAATAAAGTAACCCTAATAATCAAAATCGAAACTTTACTCACTTGGAAGGATTAGGGGTTTCTTCTTCGAGCCAGTGACGAATTTGTTTAACGTTTTGTTTGAAAATTGAAGCTGATTTTTTGACGTCGCTTCGGAGGAGAAGCACGACGGCGCTAACACCGGCAACCGTGAGCACGAAATTGGTTATCCCCATTGATGTTCGATTCCCTCTTGGTGTGTACTGATGTGGCTTTGATGTGAGAAGAAGATGGGTCACACTTCGAAAGCCCAAGCCCAAGCCCATTGAGCCAATATAAATTCTTATCCAACCCTATGGGATGAAAAAACAATCGAGCATTTTTTATTGCACCCCATGCATTTCTTTTTTACCGTGTGGATTTTCACATATGTCCACAGGTTTTAGAGATATATCTCTGAACGCACCCCACTTCTAAATAAACATTAACATATTTCGGAGATATATTTTCGGAACTATTTAAACCTTGAACGCTCACAACATATCTTCCATAACCCATTTTCATTTGAATTTATCCAGAGATTTATCTACGAAAATTTTTCGGAGACACATCTCCGAAGTGTATCAGAATAATTTTTTTTTAACGTGATGTGTATTTGTTCGCAGATGAATTATGAAGAACGATATCGAATAAAATAACAGACATACAAGATAATATAGCCATATAATAGTAAAATGTCGTACAACACCAAATCGAAAATGTAATAACAATGTCAGGAAAGAAGTATAAACTATAGTAAAACATCAAAATAATAACAAACCTATACTAGGTGTGCCTGACAACCTCCCTTCCACCTCCCGTGCCTCATCTGCCTGGTCTGCCTCCTCGGCCATCGATCCCCCCGTCCTCGCGCGATATTTGCGGTACAATAGTGCCCTCTGTGCCTCCGCAATAATGTCATCAAGTACTCGCCGCACAACAAAACCCTAAGGGAAGATACCCTCACCAATACCTACCTGCGCAATCTCTACTATGCGACGACACCGAGGCAAGACATCCTTAGTATGATCTAGTTGATCCTGCTCCTCCTCTAGAATATCCTGATGAGCGGATCTCGGCGGATCTCCTAGAGCAGTCAGCACCATGTATATATGTGAGACCCTGAAGAACCACCTGATGTATCCGTCGACGTAGCTCCAGTCATTCGGCGCTATGGTAGCCCGAGCCTCATCCGGTACCAGATGAATATGATAATCAACAAACATCTCGTCAATCTGTATACGAGTCAAGGCAGGATGAGCAGAGATAACTGGGTGTCTGGGGATGATCTAGGTGTACCTGAACTGCCGCATGGCGCGCTCGGGCAGATAAGGAGCAGTGATACGCGATTCGCAGGCCAACCATCAAGAGTATAGCGATATGTCATCAAAAGGCCACGTCTGACGGTGATCCACGTAGTAGTTGAAATGGATGTCCTCGGTAGCAAAGCGGTCAAGATAGACTCTAAAAGGCTCAATTGCCTGGTTCCCTCTCAACGAGATAAAAACATAAGCACGAGGCATTTCCTCAGTGTATTTATCCCAACATGCTCAGCCAACGATGCGCGGGAAGTGCTGCAGGATCCATGCCTGAAATGAAAACAAAAAGCATTGAGGGATCAAGAATTATCACAATTATGAAATAAAAATGAAAAAAGAAACATTCAAGGATAAAAAATTATTACCACCAGTAGTGCCATGCTTCCTATGACATGCTTCGTCCTCCACTGACATCCATCTCTCAACTTCAAATACAGATAGGCCAGGAAAGTTGCCCCACGTTGTACTCATGAATCTGTGTGAGATCCAAGAAGTACCAGAGGTATGCAACATCAATATAGGTGGCACTCGTGTTCACAAAAATCACAGTGCCGACTAAATAAAGAAAATATGCTCTCAAAGCATGAGTCCTGTGTAAGGTCACTTGCTCGACATCACCATCAGCCTGCTGTGCAGCAACGATCTCAACATCAAATAACGTCTTCAGGAATGAAAACCTAACATGAGCACCCCTGGTCCTATCTACCTTCTCAAATGCCTCCCCTGGATCAGCCCCTAGATGCTCCACCATCAAATCGACCGCCTCATCTTTAGTCATCCTACCAGGATGGGGAATCTCCCCCTGATCGGAAGATGTAACATAGACGAGACATCGTCCAAGGTTATAGAAATCTCACCATGCGGGAGATAAAAAGAAGACTTCTCAGAATGCCATCTCTCCACGAATGCATTAAGCATCAAGTGGTTAACCAGACTGTAACCGGACATGCATAGGTCACGCAACCCAGAAGCGGCCAGAACCGACGAAAACCATTAGTCTTCTGGTTGATGCAATGCTAAAATCTTCCTCCCATGGTTCAGAAACTTCTGGGGATCACACTCGTGCAAATTTCCAGAAATAATCAATGTCGTTAATAATCAATGTTAGATATAATCAATGTCAGAAATTTAAATTAACGTAAAAAAATAAATAAAAAATTACACTAATGTTACCTCTCCGTCCCAGATATGTTTGGCAATGTGGTCTGGATACATAGGAAGTATGGACATATCAGATGGACCCCCCCTGAAAGCCTCCGGACCAGCATCAGCAACCTCACCCTCCAGAGGAGGCACCGATACATTATGATCATCAGCATGAGGTGAAACCAGTGCAACAGGATCATCAGTGGGAGGTGGCACCGGTGCATCCCGACGCCTGCGGGAGGATGGGGGAAGTGACGCATCAGCTGATGCATCCCGTGGTCTGCGGAAGAAGAAGAAGTAAAAGGTGGAGTGAGCTGAGGAAGTGACGCATCAGCTGGTGCATCCCGTGGTCTGCGGGAAGAAGTAGTAGAAGATGGAGTGTGCTGAGATGTAGATGGAGTGGCCTAAGGTGAAGGTAGAGCCCCAGGAGTGGAGTAAATCTTAGGAGTAGATTGTGCCCCAGCAGTCGACGCCTCTCCTTGACCAGAGGTACCTGCTGCCTCCGAAACCAGCTGGCTCCGCTCCCTCCGAACGGATGCGTGCTGGGAAGCCCGTCCATGCCTCAGTCTGTTGCCTCTGTCAGCCATTATGCCTGCAAGGTAAAATTAGTCGTACAATGACTTTACGCAAATGAAAAGCACAAACAAGAAAATTATAAAACAAAAAGAATAAAAAACAAATTGAGGAAAATCCGGAGATATATCTACGGAAACATTCCGCAGATGTATCTTTGAAATCTCCCAGAGTACATGAAACGTTGAATTTTTCGGGAGATGTATCTCCTGAATTTTTTGCAACTCAGAGGTCGCGACAATGGTGTCCTCGACCCCTGATAAGTGCAAAATGTACCTATTTTTGTATATAAGTTTTGTTGCACTTATCGATACTTTTTGTTGAAATCGTTCGAATAAACCCCTATTTGTTTGTAAATACGTTTACTTTACGTTATAGTGTATATATTGCGTTATCGTGTAAATACCATTGAGTTTAATTCATTTACATTTATTTTTACAGGTATTCAATCAAGGATATCTTGCCATTATTGAATAGAGCATTGAATAAGCTTCCCAGAACCACCGCCGGGCGAAATTGTGTGGACCAAAACACCATTTATGGCCAAAAACACTATTTTTTATGTATGTTTTTGGGGGAACTCTCTCCCAACTTCATCAAACATATTTTAGGAGTAGATTAGCTTAGAAACAACATTGGATGATGCATCTTGATGATTCGGAGTCGGATTCGCTTCGACCGACTTTGACACGCCGTGAGAAGTTTATTTTTCTCATTTCTTCTCTTTGTGTTCTCTTTTGTTGATGTTTGGTATGTAAATCTCTTGATACCTATTGTATTTCATCTAATCTATGTTTATGAATATGTTTTGATTCTCTATTGATTGTTTGTCTTTGATTGATTGTTTGTGGGTCGTGACAAAACCTATATCGAATCGTTAATCTTAGATTTTCATCTGTCAATGAGCAAGCTTTTGACAGGGGTTTGTGAATTGATATTCATTGTATCTTTTGTTGTATTGTGTTGATTAAGTAGCATGGGTAGCATGAGTAGGATCGATACGGTATTGCGAGGATGCGTGACAATAGCGATGAAGAACGGCGTTCGTATACAGTTGGTAAATTAGTTGAATGCAGGGTTAATCATATGTTTGTATTCTGGTCAAGGCTTTGTATATGAATTGCTCATGAGTTTGATATTGATGTTATAGTAATATCTGTTGAGTTTTGATTCCAGAGATGGATTAGGCTTAACATTCATGTAGGCTTTATATGCTTTGTACTGATTGGTGATGTCCGAGACGAATTATTGATCGGTATAAAATCACTTACGATATGCGGGGGCCGAGAGGACATGTATGTTGTGAGTGATACATGATGATATTAGACGAACGCTTGATTTGTGTATGAAATGGTCGGAAGAATGCATGTGTTATTGAGTGATCTCTATTGAGTTTCTTTCCTCCAAAGAATGTGTTATTCTTATTTACTTGCTTTTTGTTCCTTTAATTTTCCGCATTTGCTTTTGGTTCGTCTTTAAACCAGAACTTTTGATCCATGAGCTTAGAAATATAGAAACCGTTGAATGACAATTCTTTCCCTCGCACCGATCCCTGTGGAGACGACAAAACTGGGTTACTTATATATTTTTGCTTGCTGCTATTCTAGCTTCAACAAAATGGCGCCGTTGTCGGGGATTGGTGTTTAGATATTAAGTTGCATCGCATAGTTTCTATGTTTTTAAGCTTCGTACATAATTGTCTATATTGTATATTTACATGTATAAAACACTTGTTTTGCTTTTGTACGTACTTGTTAATAGTTGTTTTCCATAAGTGATTGTATATATGTGTTTTCCATCATGTTTATGTGTGTGTATATATTTTTGTTTTTGATTTACGTTTGCTCAAGTGTTGCAGGTTTTATTGGGTCGCTACTAGTGAACGAAACAACATGGAAGAGCTTGTACGTAAATAAGGTGTCAAGCTTACGACGTGAAACAAGCGCTTGTTGGGAGGCAACCCAACGATTTGAGTTTGTACAGTTTTATGTTTAGTAGTATTGTAGTATTGTGTGAGATTGGATGGATTGAATGAGAGAAAGAACTTGAAAAACTTAGCAAGCCTGTGCGCGCTTAGCGCGCTTAGCGCGCAAAGGGCGCTTAGCGCGCAAAGGGCGCTTAGCGCGCTTTGCTTTTTGTGGAAAAACTCTTTTATTCTCTTATCCACTTTCACACATTTTGTTAGTATATGTTTATTAGTTTTAGAAATTTTTGTGTTTGTTCTCAAGTTTTGTTTTTGATTAGCTTGAGGATGCATTGTGTGATTTTTCAATTTTGATTGTTTCAACAAGAAAATGTTATGGTAGTGTGAAAAGTTTAAAGAAACTGCATTGCTTTGGTTGGTGTTTATTGCTTTTCTGGAACATAACATGTTTATGAACCTTAGGATTTGTACAAATTACATGTCTTTCATTCTCTTGCAATTTTTGTTCATTTATGAATCACTTTAGTTCATAGCCCCATGTGAGGAAGCCTCCATTGTTTACTAAATGCTTGGATGACTGATAGACTTTGTTTAATTCGTTTGATTCATGCTTTATCTTCTGATTATTGTGATTTTGTGGAAGCATTAGAAATGATCAAGGCATTTGTTTATATTGAGCACAACCGTATCCAAAAGTATCTTACCCGTGAGTAGTGAGAATTTGTAGCCCCTTTGAGACTAAAACAATTTAGATCTCATTTTTAGTGATGAACTTGGTTTATGTACATAATTTGCAAGTTTGGTTCATCATTGAATTTTGTGAGTTTCTAACTATTTCTTCTTGAACCTTTGAAATTGTATACTTTGATTTCCTTGCCGTAAAAAGCAAGGAGCATTCACTTGAGGTTTGGTTGAAATCAAGTTGGGGAGAATGAAAAAGAAGATTGGTAAGTTGCTTGAAACTTTTGAAAAAGTTCAAACAAGCATGAACGGAAAAAAGTGTAATTATGAATGTGAAAAACATAGAAAAAGCATGCTTGTTTGAGGAGAAAAATAGAGTGAAATAATTGTGCATAAAGTTAGTTTGAGAAGGTTTGTGGTAAAGGAATGAAATTGGTGAATGAAGTTGTGATGGGTAAATACCATGTATAGTGAATGCTTCTTTTTGCATCGGTAATTTCGACTCAATGGCCTGTAGAAATGTCCCTTTATTGTGAACCCGACCAAGCTAGAACCCTTAAAGCCCTTAGTGATCTTTTTGCTTCCATATTTTCATTTTTGATTGTTAGATGTTGTATGAATTGAATTGTTATTTGCATTGTTTGTCAGATGAGTGAAATTTCCCCGCGGTTGCAAACGCGCATTAATTTCTTCATTCTTATTTGAAGTGGAGTGTTAGGTGTGATTCATTCTTGAACATGTATTGCTTTTGGATGTTGACATTTGTTTTGTTCTTAGACTTTGTTTCATATTCGTGGTGTCTTTGTAGTTTAGTGGTAAGCATTGCTTTGCATGTACTTTTGATATTAGTACCATACGTTTATTCTCTGGCTGTAAAAACTTGTTGAGCATGATTTCTTGATAATTACTTTTGTTTCTTTGAGTTGATTGACTTTTGTTTGAGGACAAACAATTATGTAAGTTGGGGAGAGTTTGATAAGTGCAAAATGTACCTATTTTTGTATATAAGTTTTGTTGCACTTATCGATACTTTTTGTTGAAATCGTTCGAATAAACCCCTATTTGTTTGTAAATACGTTTACTTTACGTTATAGTGTATATATTGCGTTATCGTGTAAATATCATTGAGTTTAATTCATTTACATTTATTTTTGTAGGTATTCAATCAAGGATATCTTGCCATTATTGAATAGAGCATTGAATAAGCTTCCCAGAACCACCGCCAGGCGAAATTGTGAGGACCAAAACACCATTTATGGCCAAAAACACTATTTTTTATGTATGTTTTTGGGGGAACTCTCTCCCAACTTCATCAAACATATTTTAGGAGTAGATTAGCTTAGAAACAACATTGGATGATGCATCTTGATGATTCGGAGTCGGATTCGCTTCGATCGACTTTGACACGCCGTGAGAAGTTTATTTTTCTCCTTTCTTCTCTTTGTGTTCTCTTTTGTTGATGTTTGGTATGTAAATCTCTTGATACCTATTGTATTTCATCTAATCTATGTTTATGAATATGTTTTGATTCTCTATTGATTTTTTGTCTTTGATTGATTGTTTGTGGGTCGTGACAAAACCTATATCGAATCGTTAATCTTAGATTTTCATCTGTCAATGAGCAAGCTTTTGACAGGGGTTTGTGAATTGATATTCATTGTATCTTTTGTTGTATTGTGTTGATTAAGTAGCATGGGTAGCATGAGTAGGATCGATACGGTATTGCGAGGATGCGTGACAATAGCGATGAAGAACGACGTTCGTATACAGTTGGTAAATTAGTTGAATGCAAGGTTAATCATATGTTTGTATTCTGGTCAAGGCTTTGTATATGAATTGCTCATGAGTTTGATATTGATGTTATAGTAATATCTGTTGAGTTTTGATTCCAGAGATGGATTAGGCTTAACATTCATGCAGGCTTTATATGCTTTATACTGATTGGTGATGTCCGAGAGGAATTATTAATCAGTATAAAATCACTTATGATATGCGGGGGCCGAGAGGACATGTATGTTGTGAGTGATACATGATGATATTAGACGAACGCTTGATTTGTGTATGAAATGGTCGGAAGAATGCATGTGTTATTGAGTGATCTCTATTGAGTTTCTTTCCTCCAAAGAATGTGTTATTGTTATTTACTTGCTTTTTGTTCCTTTAATTTTCCGCATTTGCTTTTGGTTCGTCTTTAAACCAGAACTTTTGATCCATGAGCTTAGAAATATAGAAACCGTTGAATGACAATTCTTTCCCTCGCACCGATCCCTGTGGAGACGACAAAACTGAGTTACTTATATATTTTTGCTTGCTGCCATTCTAGCTTCAACAAAATGGCGTCGTTGCCGGGGATTGGTGTTTAGATATTAAGTTGCATCGCATAGTTTCTATGTTTTTAAGCTTCGTACATAATTGTCTATATTGTATATTTACATGTATAAAACACTTGTTTTACTTTTGTACGTACTTGTTAATAGTTGTTTTCCATAAGTGATTGTATATATGTGTTTTCCATCATGTTTATGTGTGTGTATATATTTTTGTTTTTGGTTTACGTTTGCTCAAGTGTTGCAGGTTTTATTGGGTCGCTACCAGTGAACGAAACAACATGGAAGAGCTTGTACGTAAATAAGGTGTCAAGCTTACGACGTGAAACAAGCGCTTGTTGGGAGGCAACCCAACGATTTGAGTTTGTACAGTTTTATGTTTAGTAGTATTGTAGTATTGTGTGAGATTGGATGGATTGAATGAGAGAAAGAACTTGAAAAACTTAGCAAGCCTGTGCGCGCTTAGCGCGCAAAGGGCGCTTAGCGCGCTTTGCTTTTTGTGGAAAAACTCTTTTATTCTCTTATCCACTTTCACACATTTTGTTAGTATATGTTTATTAGTTTTAGAAATTTTTGTGTTTGTTCTCAAGTTTTGTTTTTGATTAGCTTGAGGATGCATTGTGTGATTTTTCAATTTTGATTGTTTCAACAAGAAAATGTTATGGTAGTGTGAAAAGTTTAAAGAAAGTGCATTGCTTTGGTTGGTGTTTATTGCTTTTCTAGAACATAACATGTTTATGAACCTTAGGATTTGTACAAATTACATGTCTTTCATTTTCTTGCAATTTTTGTTCATTTATGAATCACTTTAGTTCATAGCCCCATGTGAGGAAACCTCCATTGTTTACTAAATGCTTGGGTGACTGATAGACTTTGTTTAATTCGTTTGATTCATGCTTTATCTTCTGATTATTGTGATTTTGTGGAAGCATTAGAAATGATCAAGGCATTTGTTTATATTGAGCACAACCGTATCCAAAAGTATCTTACCCGTGAGTAGTGAGAATTTGTAGCCCCTTTGAGACTAAAACAATTTAGATCTCATTTTTAGTGATGAACTTGGTTTATGTACATAATTTGCAAGTTTGGTTCATCATTGAATTTTGTGAGTTTCTAACTATTTCTTCTTGAACCTTTGAAATTGTATACTTTGATTTCCTTGCCGTAAAAAGCAAGGAGCATTCACTTGAGGTTTGGTTGAAATCAAGTTGGGTAGAATGAAAAAGAAGATTGGTAAGTTGCTTGAAACTTTTGAAAAAGTTCAAACAAGCATGAACGGAAAAAAGTGTAATTATGAATGTGAAAAACATAGAAAAAGCATGCTTGTTTGAGGAGAAAAATAGAGTGAAATAATTGTGCATAAAGTTAGTTTGAGAAGGTTTGTGGTAAAGGAATGAAATTGGTGAATGAAGTTGTGATGGGTAAATACCATGTATAGTGAATGTTTCTTTTTGCATCGGCAATTTCGATTCAATGGCCTGTAGAAATGTCCCTTTATTGTGAACCCGACCAAGCTAGAACCCTTAAAGCCCTTAGTGATCTTTTTCTTCCATATTTTCATTTTTGATTGTTAGATGTTGTATGAATTGAATTGTTATTTGCATTGTTTGTCAGATGAGTGAAATTTCCCTGCGGTTGCAAACGCGCATTAATTTCTTCATTCTTATTTGAAGTGGAGTGTTAGGTGTGATTCATTCTTGAACATGTATTGCTTTTGGATGTTGACATTTGTTTTGTTCTTAGACTTTGTTTCATATTCGTGGTGTCTTTGTAGTTTAGTGGTAAGCATTGCTTTGCATGTACTTTTGATATTAGTACCATACGTTTATTCTCTGGCTGTAAAAACTTGTTGAGCATGATTTCTTGATAATTGCTTTTGTTTCTTTGAGTTGATTGACTTTTGTTTGAGGACAAACAATTATGTAAGTTGGGGAGAGTTTGATAAGTGCAAAATGTACCTATTTTTGTATATAAGTTTTGTTGCACTTATCGATACTTTTTGTTGAAATCGTTCGAATAAACCCCTATTTGTTTGTAAATACGTTTACTTTACGTTATAGTGTATATATTGCGTTATCGTGTAAATATCATTGAGTTTAATTCATTTACATTTATTTTTGCAGGTATTCAATCAAGGATATCTTGCCATTATTGAATAGAGCATTGAATAAGCTTCCCAGAACCACCGCCGGGCGAAATTGTGCGGACCAAAACACCATTTATGGCCAAAACACTATTTTTTATGTATGTTTTTTGGGGAACTCTCTCCCAACTTCATCAAACATATTTTAGGAGTAGATTAGCTTAGAAACAACATTGGATGATGCATCTTGATGATTCGGAGTCGGATTCGCTTCGATCGACTTTGACACGCCGTGAGAAGTTTATTTTTCTCCTTTCTTCTCTTTGTGTTCTCTTTTGTTGATGTTTGGTATGTAAATCTCTTGATACCTATTGTATTTCATCTAATCTATGTTTATGAATATGTTTTGATTCTCTATTGATTGTTTGTCTTTGATTGATTGTTTGTGGGTCGTGACAAAACCTATATCGAATCGTTAATCTTAGATTTTCATCTGTTAATGAGCAAGCTTTTGACAGGGGTTTGTGAATTGATATTCATTGTATCTTTTGTTGTATTATGTTGATTAAGTAGCATGGGTAGCATGAGTAGGATCGATACGGTATTGCGAGGATGCGTGACAATAGCGATGAAGAACGGCGTTCGTATACAGTTGGTAAATTAGTTGAATGCAGGGTTAATCATATATTTGTATTCTGGTCAAGGCTTTGTATATGAATTGCTCATGAGTTTGATATTGATGTTATAGTAATATCTGTTGAGTTTTGATTCCAGAGATGGATTAGGCTTAACATTCATGTAGGCTTTATATGCTTTGTACTGATTGGTGATGTCCGAGACAAATTATTGATCGGTATAAAATCACTTACGATATGCGGGGGCCGAGAGGACATGTATGTTGTGAGTGATACATGATAATATTAGACGAACGCTTGATTTGTGTATGAAATGGTCGGAAGAATGCATGTGTTATTGAGTGATCTCTATTGAGTTTCTTTCCTCCAAAGAATGTGTTATTGTTATTTACTTGCTTTTTGTTCCTTTAATTTTCCGCATTTGCTTTTGGTTCGTCTTTAAACCAGAACTTTTGATCCATGAGCTTAGAAATATAGAAACCGTTGAATGGCAATTCTTTCCCTCGCACCGATCCCTGTGGAGACGACAAAACTGGGTTACTTATATATTTTTGCTTGCTGCTATTCTAGCTTCAACAACCCCTCAAAATGTGAAATTTGAAGTCCTGATCTTCCATTTGAGCCAACAAACAATACACACACTTACTCTAAGCTATGTTTCCGCTAATTTCTAATCATTTATACACCTAACAATGGATTCTAACCCGTTTATAACAAAACTCGAATATTTAACAAAAACTCGAAAAGTTACATGGAATTTATGATTTGGAAGATGTTGAATGATGAACTGGATGCTGCTTGATGATTACTTGAGCCTCAGACGAATGAAATCAAATTTGGTGAACTTGAAGAAATTTGAGAATGAGAGAGTGGAAGAGTTTGTGACTGAAAATGAAAAGGTTGTCGAAGAACAGGACGTTTAAGACCATGATTAATTCGACTGAAGTACAATGTCTAAAAACTATTGTCGACCACAAGGATAGTTGGTTGTGGCATTTGAGCTTTGGACATTTGAACTTTCGATCACTCAATCAGCTGATTACTCAAGATATGGTATCTGGTATTCCAAGTCTTGAGATGCCTGACAAACTATGTTAAGGTTGTTTAGTCTGAAAGCAATCCAAAAATTCTTTCGTTTCAACTATGCCAATGAGATCATCCTACATACTCGAAGTTGTACATTCAGATGTATTTGGTCCATTTGAAGAACATACCATTGGTGGAAACATATATTTTGTTTCGTTTGTCGATGAGTTTAGTCGAAAGCTGTGGATCTATGTGATCAAGAGAAAGGATGAAGTATTTGAAATCTTTAAGAGATTCAAGATCCTTGTCGAAAACCAGAGTGAGAAGAGGATCAAAGTTCTGTGAACAGATGGAGGTGGCAAATACACTTCGAAGATGTTTGAAAAATTCTTTGCACAACATGGTGTTGATCATGAGGTAACTGCTCCTTATACTTCTCAACATAATGGAATTGCTGAAAGAAGAAACAGAACCATATTGGATATGGCGAGATGTATGCTCAAGCAGAAGAATTTTCCAAAATCTTTATGGGGTGAAGCTGTTTCGATTGCAGTTTATATCCTGAACAGGTGCCCTACTAAGCAATTGAAGAACAAGGTTCCTGAAGAAGTGTGGAGTGGCAAACGACCATTAGTGAGTCATCTGAAGGTGTTTGGCTCTATGTGTTACAAGCATGTTCCTGATGCAAGAAGAAGGAAGATTGATGACAAGAGTGAACCTATGATTCTGGTAGGATATCATAAGACTGGTGCATACAGACTATTCAATCCAATTAATGAGAAGATTGTGTTGAGTCGAGATATTGTGATTGATGAAAATTCTTCCTGGGATTGGAATTCTAGTAATTCAATTAACAAGCCATTGATGAGCTCTGATTTCAACGAAGAAACTGATGAAGTCGAAGTTGAAGAAATTGCTGAGAATCCAGTCGAAGTCGAAGTAGAAGCAGTTGCTGACATTCTCGATACAGAGACTGTGGCTGAAACAAGCCAAAGACCTCGGCGAAATAGAGTTCCTCCAATAAGACTTCATGATTATGAAGTGACTGGTGATGATGAAGTCACACCAGATGGAGAATTAGTTCATTTTGCTTTACTTGCAGGTGCTGAACCAATCAACCATAACGAAGCTTTAAAAATTCAACAGTGGAAGTTAGCTATGGTCGAAGAGTTACAGGCAATCGAAAGAAACAACACATGGGAGTTAGTCGAATTGCCAGCACATACAAAAGCTATCGAAGTAAAGTGGGTGTTCAAGTTGAAACACAATGCTGATGGGTCGATAGCAAGACATAAAGCAAGATTAGTAGCTCGAGGGTTTCTTCAAAGAGAAGGACTTGACTACTTTGAAGTATTTTCTCCAGTAGAAAGACTGGAGGCTGTTCGACTAGTGGTAGCATTGGCATGTAACCAAGGTTGGTCGACATTTCACTTAGATGTGAAGTCATCTTTTCTGAATGGTCCGTTAGACGAAGAGGTCTATGTCACACAACCTTTTGGGTTTGTGATTCAGAAGGAAGCGAGTAAAGTATATAAGTTGCACAAAGCGCTCTATGGCCTCAAGCAGACACCTAGGGCATGGAACAAGAAAATCGACTCATACTTAGTCGAATTGGGATTTGTCAAATGCAAATCTGAGTATGGTGTCTATGTTCAGGTTGTAGCACAAGATATAACAATCATCTACTTATATGTCGATGACTTGTTAGTAACTGAAAATATCCTGAAGAACTTGTCGAAGTTCAAAGAGCTGATGAAGAAGGAATTTGAAATGTCGAATCTAGGAAAATTGTCTTATTTCTTAGGCATGGAATTTCATATGTCGAAGCAAGGTATGGTGCTACATCAAAGGAAGTATGTCAAAGAGATACTCAAGAGATTCAGAATGGATGATTCGAATCCTGCATCCTCACCTGTCGAACCAAACTTGAAGTTGGAGAAGCATGGAGAGGAAGACAAAGTTGATGTAACTTTTTTCAAACAAATAGTTGGATCTCTGAGATATGTGTGCAATAGTCGACTTGATATAGGTTTCGCAGTCGGATTAGTGAGCAGATTCATGGGTGAACCAAGAGTGTCACACATGAAAGCTGCAAGAAGAATTCTGAGATACTTAAAAGGAACTACAGATTTTGGAATTCTATTTCGACGAGATCTTCAGGGCAAAGGAGCAATAGTTAATTGCTTTTCAGATGCTGATTGGTGTGGAGATAAGGAAGATCGAAGAAGTACAACTGACTATTTCTTTCAAGTATTTGGTGCCCCAATCTCATGGTGTTCGAAGAAGCAACCTGTGGTGGCATTGTCATCGTGTGAAGCTGAATATATAGCAGGATCCTATGCTGCATGTCAAGCAATTTGGATTAGACCAGTACTTGAAGAAATAAAGGTCGAAGTGAAGAAACCTCTTGTGTTGCAAATCGACAACAAGTCAGCCATAAATATGGCGAAGAATCCAGTTCTGCATGGAAGGAGTAAGCATATCGAAGCCAGATTTCACTTCTTGAGGGAAAAGGTAAATCGAGGTGAACTTGAAGTTAGACATTGCTTAAGTGAAGCACAGTTAGCCGACATTTTCACCAAAGGATTAAAGATCGACAGATTCCTGAATTTGAGAAAGAAATTATGAATAGTTCAGATCGACTATGACTAGCGTAGGCTCGACAACTTGAATTATGGGGGTCTGTTGAAATATTAGCTTATATTTGATTAGATTTAATATTTAAATATAATCCAAGTTGTGTTAGCCCAAGCCCAATTAGGATTGTATATAAATAGTCTTAGCTTGTATCATTATTTACACAATTCAATAATACATATCTTTATTTCCTTATTCTCTCTCTTTCTCTCCTCACTAAAAGTGTCTCACGCACTAACAATTTATAATGTATCCAATCAATCCAACTCAAACCAACTCGTTATTTCTCAATTCGGTTTGGTTGTGTTTTATCAAAAAAATGTAAAAAAAAATCAAATCCAAACCAACTCATATATTTTTGATTGGTTTGAACATCAGATTCTCTCAAAACCAATCCGCAAACACCTCTAAATCAAACAAGCCAGAACTCACCCACCTGATAATCTAGCATTTCAAGTGGTTTGCTTTACCATGGGTTGTCTCTTTAAAATTTCAATAAAATTATTCCATTCTACAAACATAAAGAATGCGAATATTAAAATCCTTTGGCACTTGTTCTAGAGGGAAATGGATTAAACATCTCGATATATTGGATGAATTTGCTTAGAGAATAGATGCATGTTAACATGGACATGACTCTCACTTGACTCATGAAGGGATGTTTATTTACTTAAGCCGCAAACTTGACTTAATTACCAAAATTGTTTAACAACAAAGTCTTTAACAATAAGCAACCCCATGATAAGTTTTCCCCAATTGTAGGGCTAGCTTTACAATTGTACAAGAAAAACAAAGAACAATGGTTTCTCTTTATTTTTGCAAAACAAGTTATACCTCAACTCACCAAGCTAGGAAATACAAAAATCCATCTCAATTACATCAACAAACCAAACTACACAAAAAGGAATAGTCTCTTCAACAAGAAAACTCTATTACAAAGTAAAAATCACATATATATGATCTTATATCCAAAAACTCTTCATTCAAAACTTATAGAACAAATCAAGAATAGCAATAATTAAGGGCTATGGCTATGAGGTCAAAACCTTCCATTGATCCTGTCTATGAAACTTTCCAACCCCTGTCAGAGTTGAAGGAAAATGAACAAGCATACTTTCTTCACATTTACCTCCCTGGTGCGTATATATTACCTTTTTTTCTTATATATAATTTTTTTCATTTACTTTTTTTATTTATAATTTGTTGAGATAACTAAAAAGTGCATTTCAAAAATAAAATAAAATTATAATAATATTAATTTCTATGAGTACATTATTTTTAAAAATTGACAATTATAAATAAATAAGGAGAAAGTCATTTAATATTTTAACCCTAGAAAATAACAATGACTAAATATAAAAAATTAGTACAATTTTTTTGACTCGCAAAATTAGTTTTTATAATTGCGTGTATAGACTAGAGATTTCAACTTAAAAATTTACATTTTGCGCTAAGATTATGTCTTAAATTATATACACATGTAAGTTTATATTAGATATTCATAAAAATATTGCCATGGACTAACCCATGAAATAGAATTGATTTAGGTTCATATATATATATATATATATATATATATATAGGTAACGTATCATATAAGAATGTCATTTTTATGTGAGAACATGCGAATGAATCTGAACCATTAAATTTTAAAATAAATGGTGGAGATCATGTGTCAGTTTTTTTTTTCTCTCCTCCATCATTTATTTTAATAATGGAGGAGAGAGAAAAAATAAAAATCACACATAATCTCCACAATTTATTTTAAAATCTAATGATTCAGATTCATTCTCATGTTCTTACATAAAAATATCATTCTCATAGGATATGAACCCATATATATATATATATATATATATATATATATATATATATATATATATATATATATATATATATATATTAGACATATTTTGATTTTTTTTTCTATATTTTAATATATTTAAAATAGAATTGATTTTTTTTTATATTTTGCTTATAATAATATATATTATATACATATTTTGATTTGTTTTTCTATATTTTAAAATAGAATTGATTTTTTTAATATTTTGCTTATAAGAAAATATATTTGAGATATAATAATTGATGAATCATATTACTTGCTTTTATGTTCTACAAGGTGTTATAAAGGAGAGAATAAGTATCATATTTGTGGCCCTTTCTCGAACCCTATGGATTATAGGACAGAGACAAATAATTGATAGCAACAAATGGAGCCAATTTGATCAATCATATCCTGTACCAAAAAATTGTGAGGTAGAGAAACTTCAAGGTACATTTGAAAATGGAACTCTCATTGTTGCAATGCCAAAAAAATTCCCATCACATAAATCATCACAAGGTGAAACTTCCAAAGAAAAATTTGTAGCAAGTCCTAGGACACCTAAGGGAACCAACATTCCTTTAAAAAATGCCACAAATAGAGTAGTAGAAGAATCGACTAGAGACAAGAAAGTTCCTTCATCACCAAGTAATCTTGTGAAAGGGTTAAATGATTTGAGTAAGTTGACGGAACAAAAGGGTACTCAACAAGAAAATTTCACAACTCAAAGTCCTAAGGTAAAATTGAAAGCTTTGGAGCCCTATAATGTGGAGTCTTCTAAACCTAAAGTTTTTGATGAGGAAAATAATGTGTTACTAAAAGTAAAAACCAAAGCTATAGGTGCAAAAGGTCAAAAGGGTCAAGAGGAAATTGATCAAAAATCAAAATTTAAAATGGATCCTATAAACCAAGTAGATGATGAAAAAGTTCAAGATGAAATTAGGAAAAGGGCCGTATTAGAAAAAATTAAAAAACAACCGCACAACCACGACAAAAAGGACGAAAAGAAAAGCGCTGCGAATAAAGAAATTGAAGACGATGATAAGAAAACTTATGAGTCAAGCAAGGTGGATCAAAAATATGTTGATCATAACATGTTTTTAGAAGGAAAAGAAATTAGGGCAAGAAAAGAGTCACCAAAAGGAGAAGAATATTTTGATGCAAAAGATGCAAAGAAGGAAAGTGTTACTAACACTTTTGACAAAGCAAAGAGGGAAAAGAAGGATTATGAAGATTATGGAAAAGAGAATGGAATCTTCAAAGAAGTGAGAGATTCAATTTCTCAAGTTGTTAAGAAAATAGGAGAAGGAAAATTGGATGAGCAAGAAAAGCCTTTAGTTGTAAATATGGGAGCTGCAATTTTAGTTATTGTAGCACTTGGAACTTTTGTAACCTATAAGTTTGGCTCTTCTAGCAAAAACTAAAACTTGTTCTATCCAAATTATCAAATTAAATTCTTTGTTGAAATATAATTCAAATGTGTTTATGTAATATGAGAATTGAAGGTTTCATGAGTTTTAATAAATATGTTAAGATTCTTCCTATCTCATAATTGAAATAAATCGAATATTAATATACTTTTTTTAGGTAGTTAGAAGTGTAAAACAAATAGGGGACAAAAAATTAAGTTATAGAATTTTTTAAAGAAAAATGCTCATTTATTTAAAAGTTTAAAAATTGTTTTTTTTTTCAACAAGAGTTTAATACTTTTTTTTTTGATAAGCAAATGGGATAAATTTAAAAAGCACTAGGGGTGCTTTAACCCAACGAGTACAAACAATAGAACAAAACAATAACAAACTCAACCATCAAGAAAACAAAATCAAGACACCTACTCAAAGAACACTAGAAACCACTAGTAGGATCCGAACACCAATCCGACCAAGACAAGCTCGAACCGTTACTAAACAACACCGAGAACCAATCCCATGAAAGCTTTTTCACAAGCCCCAATCCATCGATGTTAGCCAAAAACCTACCATTAAAAAGAATCTCATTCCTACTAATCCAAATCACCCACACCATAGCTAAACCAAATAACCAACCCAAATCCTTCTTCCAAACCAACTTACATTTCATGTCGAAAAGAATTAGCCAATCCAGAATAGACAAAGACAAAGGGGTAACATCCACCCGGAGCCACAAGCAAAGCAACTCCCACCAATTTCTAGCAATCGAGCAACCAAAGAAAAGATGAGCACGACCCTCTGCTCATACGCGTAGGGTACGCCTAAGGGGGGAGTGACCATACGTGTATGGAGGGCCATTACGTGTATGTGAAGCTTGTGGGAGAGGCATTACGCGTATAGGCTATCCATTACGCGTATTGGAAGTTTGAAGGGAATTTTGAGAGGAAAACCTCTCTGGTGATACACGTAACACTCAAGTTGGTACGCGCAAGGGAGGCCTGGGAAGCTGGCCATACGCGTATGATACGCAGGCCAGGGGGTGAGGGAAGAGGGCCATACATGTATGGGGCATGGCCATACACGTATGGGCAGAGCTGTTGCCAGATTTGTTCGTTTTTACGATTTCTGTTTCGATTTCGCTTGTAATGCAGTTTTCTTGAAACGTAAGACTATGATGAGGTAATAAAACATGAGTAAACTAGTGATGATGGTAAATGAGATAAAATTGGGGAATCTTGGCATGACGATTATAATATGATGAATTGTGAGGTATAGTGACGAATCATGGCGAGTGTGAATTGATATTGTATCATGATGTTTGATGATGATTCATGAATGATGATGCAAATTTGACAATTTTATGATGATGATTATTATGACGCTTTGCATCATGCATTCATGGCATATTTGGGACTCTGGTCCAGTGGTGGCTTTAATCCCATTGTGTGGATTGAAGTGTTATGACGTGCTCCGGTTCTTGTGTAGAATCGATCCTATTGGTGGGGATCTTTGGAGGGTGATGGCCCAGTGTCCATCAATTATGACGGATTGGTACCACATGCATGAGTATAGGAAGTTGGATTTTCATACTATGTGACATTGCATTCTATTGAGTATTTGATGCGTTGATGACATTTGGGAATGAGTTAGTGATGTTATGGGTTACTACTTTATCTTTTTCCTATATCTTATATATTGATTCGTGATTACTCACCCTGCCTGTTTGAATGTTGCCTCCACGTGGGTAACGTGCAGATGATTAGGATTAGCTCTCTTGGTGCTCGAAGACTTAGCCTTTGACGTAGTTGGTTTCCGTCGATTAGAGGGTCTTGCTCTAATATGTAACATCGGGTTGGGACGTCAGAGTCAAACGATTTTGTGTAATTTCTTTTGTTGCTATTATGATGATATGAGTTTTGTCTTAGACGTTTTGGAATTTTATTTGTAATGAGTTTTGTTTTCCGCTGTGTGATGTTTAAATGAATTTATGATGATAAAACCCGTGTTACGGAGCATGTTGTTATTTTGATGTTTCATGACGAAATGTGGCACTCTTGAGTGATGTTCTCTGATATAATTGTTATATTTATTTGCGAATGTTTGTCGGGTAGAAAAGGGTGTTACATAATCCCCTTCAGAGGCAGATTCTCCTTTAGAGTCTGAAATATCTTCAAAAGTTAACTCAAGTGTTAACACTGCACTAGAGTTGGATTGAGACTTATTCCGATCCCGTGCTTTTGTTTCCTTCACAATGACATCTCTACTGAATTCAACTTTGTAGGTTACAGGATAATAGAGCTTATAAGCACCTGTATTGTGGTACCCTACAAGAAACATGACTCTACTTCTGTCACCCAACATAATTCCCTTAGTTTATGGGACATGTTTATAACAAATAGAACCAAAAACCTTCAGATGGATCACACTTTCCTTGATTCCAGTCCACTTTTGAATAGAAATTACTCCCTTCAACTTCTTTGTGGGACACCTATTTAGCACATATACTGAAGTAGCAACAAGTTTACCCCACATTGTATGAGGCAAATTCTTATCTTTCAACATACTCCATGTCAAATCAAGTAAAGTTCTATTTCTTGTTTCAGCAAGACCATTGTGTTGAGGAGTGTATGGAGCAGTAACTTCATGCTCAATTCCATTCTCTTCACATAACCTTCTGAACTCTGATGAGTTATACTCACCTCTACCATTAGTTGTGAGAATATTCAAACTTTGTCTGCTATGATTCTCAGCCATGACTTTGAACTTCTTGAATTCAACAAACACCTCTTGTTTGAACTTTATGAGGGATACCCATGTCTTTCTTGTGAACTCATCCGTAAATGACACAAAGTACGTGTTCTCTTGAAGTGAAGGTACTTTAAATGGTCCACATACATCAAAATGCATTACTCCCAAAACATGTTTTGCTATTGGAGTCAGTTCTGATGCAAATGGAAATCTAGCATTGAACTTTCTTCTTGTCAAACTTCTCCTTTTCCTGATGATGTTTCTTCTTATTAGAGTTGGAGGCTTCTGACTTCTGATAACCACCACCATGTCTCGTCTTGGTCTATGACCAAGACTACTTCTAATTCTTCTTACCAGAAGACGCTTTCAGAGCCTGCTCTACCTCTCTTTCAGAATTTCTCTCAGTCAAACACAACTCTTGTGCCTCTAGACTACTCTACAGCTCTTCAATTCTCATGGTGTTGAGGTTCTTAGAGTGTTCAATTGCTACAACTATGTAATTAAACTAAGGAGTAAATGATCTTAATATCTTTTCAATGATTACTTGTTCCGAGAGAGTTTCTCCAGAAGATTTCATGTCATATGTGATCAAAATCGCTCTGGAGATGTAATCAGGTACTTTCTCATTGTTCTTCATGTTTAGATTCTCATACTGCTTACGTAGAGAATGAATCTTCACCTTCTTCACTGATGCATCATCGTCGTAGCACCATAGCAGCGTGTCCCACATAACCTTCGTCGTCATTGAGTCAATGATCTTCTCAAACACCTTCGTATCCATACACCAATGGATATAGAACAACGCCTTTTGATCCTTCTTCCTCGTTTTACTTTGCGCGTTTCTGTGCGCTTCTGTTGCATCTACTACAACTGTCGTGTAACTGTCATTGACGAGATCAAGAACATCTTGAGCGCCAAACAATACACACATCTGAATCATCCACCGATTCCAATTCTTTCCATCAAATACTGGAACGTTTGTGTTCAAGCTACCGTTTCTGCCGTTCATCTTCGTTCTTGTGCAAATTCACTCACATCTAACCAACACTCATGTTTTCCAATCCCTCAGAATCAAGAAATGTGATTCTGTTTCAATTTAGATCTTCAATTCTTTGTAAATTGAATGAACAAAATCAATCACATATGCCTCACGTACACTCGTGTTTCGCGTTCCTAAATCTGAATCGAAACTCTAGATAACAATTGTTCGTGCACAAGAATAAAGAAGAAGACAATGATGCAAGAGAGAGAAAATTTTAACTAACTTTCTTTCTCAACTGAAAGTTGGTCACACACTGAATTTTGTTACAACTGAAACTTAAGTTAAGTATTTACCATCAAAACAACAAAATAAAACTCAAACTTAAAATTTAAATGCAACTTAAATGTGAATTTGGATTACACTTCAACACCAATAACTTAACATTTCAAGTGGTTTGCATGAGTTGTCTCTTTAAAAATTTAATAAAATTATTCTAGTCTACAAACATAAAGAATGCGAATATTAAAATCCTTTGGCACTTGTTCTAGAGGGAAATGGATTAAACATCTCGATATATTGGATGAATTTGCTTAGAGAATAGATGCATGTTATCATGGACATGACATGACTCTCACTTGACTCATGAAGGAAAGAACTCCCATAGACTTGAGATTTATTTACTTAAGCCGCAAACTTGACTTAATTATCAAAATTGTTTAACAACAAAGTCTTTAAAAATAAGCAACCCCATGATGAGTTTTCCCAAATTGTAGGGCTAGCTTTACAAGTGTACGAGAAAAACAAAGAACAATGGTTTCTCTTTATTATTGCAAAACAAGTTATACCTCAACTCACCAAGCTAGGAAATACAAAAATCCATCTCAATTACATCAACAAACCAAACTACACAAAAAGGAATAGTCTCTTCAACAAGAAAACTCTATTACAAAGTAAAACTCACATATATATATAGAATCTTATATCCAAATATTGTTCATTCAAAACTTATAGAACAAATCAAGAATAGCAATAATTAAGGGCTATGGCTATGAGGTCAAGAACACCTATTCCTAGAACAAAACCTTCTATTGATCCTGTCTATGAAACTTTCCAACCCATGTCAGAGTTAAAGGAATATGAACAAGGATACGTTCGTCACATTTACCTTCCTGGTGCGTAAATATTACCTTTTTTTATATATATATATAATTTTTTTTATTGTTTGTTGAGATACCTAAAAGGTGCATTTCAAAAATGAAATAAAATAAAATCATAATAATATTAATTTCTATGAGTACATTATTTTTAAAAATTGACAATTATAAAATAATAAGAAGAAAGTCATTTAATATTTTAACCCTAGAAAGTAACAATGACTAATTATTAAAAAATAGTACAATTCTTCCCAACTCGAAAAACTAGTCTTTATAATTTGCATGTATAGAATTTAGATTTCAACTTAAAATTGCGTGTATAGAATAAAAAGATTTCAATTTAAAAATTTACATTTTGCACTAATATATATGTCTTAAATTATGTGCATGTAAGTTTATATTAGATATTCATAAAAATATTGCCATGGACTAACCAATGAATATAATTGATTTAGGTGTATATATATATATATATATATATATATATATATATATATATATATATATATATATATATATATATATATATATATATATATATATATATATATATATTGATTTTTTCTATATTTTAATATATTTTAAAATAGAATTGATTTTTTTTTAATTTTTTATATTTTGCTTATAAAAAATATATTTTGAGATATAATAATTGATGAATCATATTACTTGCTTTTATGTTCTACAAAGGTTTTATAAAGGAGAGAATAACTATCAAATTTGTGGCACCTTCTCGAACCCTAAGGATTATAGGACAAAGACAAATAATTGGTAGCAACAAATGGAGCCAGTTTGACCAATCATATCCTGTACCAGAAAATTGTGAGGTAGAGAAACTTGAAGGTACATTTGAAAATGGAACTCTCATTGTTGCAATGCCAAAAAAATTCCCATCACTTAAATCATCACAAGTTGAAACTTCCAAAGAAAAATTTGTACCAAGTCCTAGAACACCTAAGGGAACCAACATTCCTTCAAAAAATGCCGCAAATCGAGTAATAGAAGAATCGACTAGAGACAAGAAAGTTCCTTCATCACCAAATAATCTTGTGAAAGGGTTAAATGATTTGAGTAAGTTGAAGGAACAAAAGGGTACTCAACAAGAGAATTTCACAACTCAAAGTCCTAAGGGAAAATTGAAAGCTTTGGAGCCCTATAATGTGGAGTCTTCTAAACCTAAAGTTTTTGATGAGGAAAATAATACGCTACTAAAAGTAAAACCCAAAGCTATAGGTGCAAAAGGTCAAAAGGGTCAAGAGGAAATTGATCCAAAATCAAAATTTAAAATGGATCCTGTAAACCAAATAGACGATGAAAAAGTTCAAGATGAAATTAGGAAAAGGGCCATATTAGAAAACATTAAACAACTACTGTACGACCCCGACAGAAAGGACGAAAAGAAAAGCGCTGCGAGTAAGGAAATTGAAGGCGATAATAAGAAGACTTATGAGTCAAGCAAGGTGGATCAAAAATATGTTGATCATAACACGTTTTTAGAAGGAAAAGAAATTAGGGCAAGAAAAGAGTCACCAAAAGGAGAAGAATATTTTGATGCAAAAGATGCAAAGAAGGAAAGTGTTACTAATACTTTTGACAAAGCAAAGAAAATAGGAGAAGGTAAATTGAATGAGCACGAAAAGCCTTTAGTTGTAAATATGGGAGCTGCAATTTTAGTTATTGTAGCACTTGGAGCTTATGTAACCTATAAGTTTGGCTCTTCTAGCAAAAACTAAAATTTGTTTTATCCAAATTATCAAATTAAATTCTTTGTTGAAGTATAATTCAAATGTGTTTATCTAATATGAGAATTGAAGGTTTCACGAGTTTTCATAAATATGTTAAGATTCTTCCTATCTCAAAATTGAAATAAATCAAATATCAATACACTTTTTTTAGGTAGTCAGAAAGGTAACACAAATAGGCGACAAAAAATTAAGTTATAGAATTTTTCAAGAAAAATGCTCATCTATTTAAAAAAATTTAAAAACTGATTTTTTTCACAAGAGTTTAATACTTTTTAATTACTTATCAAGTGTCACAAGAAAACAATTAGCAGAATCCAAGCTTTTATTGATGATTACATAATTGATTAATAATCATGTTTGTAAGCTTGAGTTTCTAATATTTTTCTTTTTGTAGTTTTAACTCCTTGACCAAAATGTACCATTTCCATTTGTATTAATGTTATTTATCTTTTTTGTAGTTCTAATACTAATCTTTTTGTAATTTCTAATATTTTGAAAAACATATATTTTTTTTCATTTATTTTAATTGATTTAAAAAAAAAATTAAATACTAATCTAGTGGTGAAAGTTAGAGGTTTGAGAGTGTTATTTTTCCAAAATCTCATATTCAAATTCCGTTAGATACAAATAATTTCTATCTTGGATCAAGTTCATACCGAGCAAAGAGTTTTGCTATGCTAAGATTTAAAAAAAAAAAAGATGTTAGTCATCCATATCTTAATAACTAAAGCATATTATGAAAATCCTAAAAACAAAAAATATAAAATAAACAAATTATATATATATATATATATATATATATATATATATATATATATATATATATATATATGAGAAAAGTATAGAAGAAGAGGGGGTTGAATTGTGTTTTTTCGTTTTCTTAAATCTGCGCTTGATCAGAATTCAGAATCTGAGCTGGTGTTCAGATTCTGATTATACTTAGCAGCGGTGTTAACAGAAGCAAATAAATAATAACAGAAGACACAAAGATTTATACTGCTTCCTCTCTAACTGAGAGTAGTCTAGTCCCCTAGCCACACAAGAGCTTTTCACTATAACCAAATAATAATTACAATCGCTTATGCATTCTGCATAAGTATTTTACACTGCTTATACCCTAGGTCCGAGACTTCCTGCTTAAGTCATACTAGTCCCAATTTCATGAACCGAGCCAGCCTACTTAAGCCACATTGGCCCAAGACTTCTTTGCTTGTGTCCGTACGACACAAGACTTCTGCTCAATCAATCTACTTGATTAAGACTTTTATTGCTCAGGCACATAACATGAGACTTACATGACTCAAGAATCTTGGCGAGAGACTTCCTTGCTTGTATCCCAATGATACAACACTTTTGCTCAATCAATACACTTGATTAGGACTTTCAATGCTCAAGCACATAGCAAGAGACTTACATGGCTCAAGCATCTTGGTGAGAGACTTAATCTAAACTTCTAAAAAAGTTCATCAGAATAAAGAACAAGGTGTACATGATATTAATATAAGAGGTACGGGAAATCACCATAACAAAGACCGAAAGCTCTTAAGATTTCTAAGATATTCAATGTGTAAGAAATCTTAAGGCTTTTACAAATACAACCTACAACAGAAAATCTGCATAAACTATAGAGTTGATAATTGTTGATCTTGTCACTCCTTCTGGTTAATCCTTGTTGAAGATTCAGTTTAAACCTTCAACTACTTATATAGCAGTTGTAGTAGACTAGCCGTTGGATGAGATAACTTGATCAGAGTCTTTGCTTTACTCCATAGTACAAGAGCCGCTGAAGATAGATACACCAAAAGATCTTGATCCATTGTGTAACATGTTTAACCATTGAGTCTTCAAGAAGATCATGTACTATAGAGCCGTTGGAGAGGATATCCCTAAAGCATGTCAACTTTTCTTAAGTCTTGTGAACTCAGACTCCATCTGACAAATTGATTTGACAATGCAACTTGCTTTATGCAGTACGAGCAGCTTCAGCTTTATCGCCAACTCTGAACGATACCAAAAGCCAATTTACTTTCACCAAGTGTAGAGACAATTATGTTACTTCTTCTGATACTGAGACCTTCAACTTCAGAGTCTACGCCAGACATCACTTAGTAAGTGTTTTTCAGATTCTGTACCATCATAAGCTAACAATTCAGCTTCTCTCAAGTGTGCCTTTGTATATCAGATTCTGTATCTAAATATTTACAAGTATTAGAACCTGCATACAAGAAACACACATCAAATAAAACTATTGTTGTTTAAATACTTTGTTATCATCAAAACTCAAGGAATATATGTCATGAACAAATTTTGTTCTAACAATCTCCCATTTTTTGATGATGACATACATAAGTATTTAATAGAACAAAGTTGGACAGCTATAATTTTCTTTGTAACATCAGAGTATGAGGTTTGTAAGCCCCCCTGAGTCTAATAGTTCAAAGTTAAGATCTTTGACCCATCCTAAGTACTACTTTCAAGAAAAAATAATTTAGTTTTCTTAGTAACATCAGAGTCAAAGGTTTGTAAGCTCCCCCCGAGTCAAATAGTTCCAAGGTTGAGGTTTGTAAGCTCCCCCTTAATTCTATATTTATGAAAACCAAAAATAATATTTTAACTTCCTTTGGCAACAATAGAATACGAGGTTTGTAATATTAAATGTGTAAATTTCTATAATTCTTTTGATAGTACTGAGATTTTATGTGTGAAATATGCACACTTGTTCTAATGAATAATTGGTTCAAAGTTTGTCTACCAATCTATTCGGGGATTAGTGAAAACTTAATTTACGAAGTAATGGTTCAAATTGTAAGATATCATTATCTGAAACCATGATCTTTTCAGAAAAATGAGATTTAGTTATATTTTATAAATGGTGGGGGATTGTTAGATATTTCCAAAATATTGTTAGATGTTTGTATATCTATAAATGCAAGTATAATCATTATAATATGATTAGATGACATAGTGGTAAAGTGGGTTTGCTATAACGTAATGTTGTTGAGTTCGAGTCTGGCAAATGAATTTTTTGAATAAATATGTTTTGTTAACGGTAATAAAAGTTTCAAAATGAAAAACCACAAGACTCGAACCTGCAACCTCTAAATGGATAAACACGCCGCAACCACCAAACCATTGCAATGTTTATGATGTAATCTGAACGTAAAAGTATATATTGTTTCAATATTTCAAATGCAGAATTTAATTTAAAAAGTGCTTCTTTTTACCAAGTGATGTCAATTTCTCTATAAATAGAGACACTCGAAAAATAAATAGAACACACGAAAATAGAAATATTCACATCCATTTTTCATCATTTCAATTATTCTAAAATAATCTTTTACTTCATTAATACATTAGTGAAGTGTAGGGAACAAATTTCTGTAACATATTATCAAAATATAAGCTGAGTGTGCTTATGCATTTTACATTAAGGTATTCAAAGTATCCTGAAGGGAATTTTCCATTAATCCTTATAGCATATAATATATAATAATTGGTAGGGGCGAATTGAACCTAAAGGTTAGTGTGAATTCACACGCTTTGAATTTGCAAGTGCCATCTTAATCAACACCTTCTTTGTTCAAGTGCTGCTACATATCTTCAACAACCACAATATCCAACAATCTTTAGGTTCAATTCTTACTTAAAAAATGGCAGTTTCGCTCAAAGAAATGATATCTAATTGTGTAAAATTGGAAAAGTTTAATGGAGGCAACTTTATTCGTTGGCAGAAAAAGATGAAATTTTTGCTTACAACTTTGAAAGTAGCATATGTTATGGATACAACAAGACCGATAAAAAGGGAATAAGAAATAATCACTGAAATAAGAGAGAGGCAAAATGGGAAACTAATGATTACATTTACATGGGCCATATTTTCAATGGTATGTCAGATTCCTTATTCGATATCTATCAAAGCAGTCTATCCGCAAAATATCTATGGGATAAACTAGAATCAAGATACATGCAAGAGGATATTACAAGTAAGAAATTTCTTGTTTCCCATTTCAATAATTATAAAATGGTAGATAATAGACTTGTTTTAGAACAATTACATGAAATTGAATGTATTCTTAATAATTACAAACAACACAATATGCCCATGGACGGAACCATCATTATGTCTTCCATAATAGACAAACTCCCGCCTTCGTGGAAGGATATAAAAAGAACCTTGAAACATAAAAAGAATGATATATCTCTTGAACAATTGGGCAATCACCTTTGTTTAGAAGAAGAGTATCGCAAAGAAGAAGATACTAAAGACCAAATTACTCATGAGAAAATACATGTTGTGGAAGATGGAAAAATATAATAAGTCCAATGATAATATGGACATAGATGATAAAAAGGTTCATGAAAACAATGGAAATGGATAAAGAAAAAGAAAAAGAGGAATTTGATTCCATTGTGCCAAACTGGGACATTTTAAAAGTGAGTGTAGGTTCTTGAAAAAGATGAACGAAGAGAAAAACTTAAGTGCACGAAATGAACGTCTTGTTTCATAGAAGTAACTTCTAGAAATTTCTCACTTTTAAGAATGTATATTCGATGTTGAAAAATATTGAATATGATAATCTAAGATCATGATCGTTTCGGGTATAGAAAATTGGTAATCACGTTTATTGTTGTTTAACATGCTTCTTGTATTAAGTACATTATGTTATGTGTTTGTTGAAAGAAAAACAAAACTTTAAATCGTATTGCTTGTTATTAAATGGTTTAATAACAAATGTAGAATGATTTAAAATGTTAATATGAGTTACAAAGTAACTCAATGACTACATTGTCGTGATTGTGTGATAGTAGGTTAAACTATAAAAAATAAATAAAAGATATATCTATGTGTCTAATTGAATATTCAAAATTAATAAAATGGAAATATCTTGCAAATATTTGATGAAATAATTGACAAGGATATGTGATGTTGAAGACATCATGTAGGGATGTGATATAAGTCCATATCTAATTAATCACAAATGATTGAAACTCAACTCACATTTGATTAATATCAAGTCTTGATTTCAATGATGAAATTACATTATTAGAGTAATTGAAATACTTGACAGAAGATACATCCCGAAGAGTAAAAGTACTTGGACCATAAGAATAAATGTGGTAGGATGAGGTTTTTCTCTTAATAAACATATAACATATATTTGCTGGAACGCAAAATTGTGGGTGCATTTCTGATATAGTCTACCTATATGAGAATGAAGTGGAGTCGCTTCATAGAGTTAAAGGGCTTTAATCTTAAATTCTCATGAAAAGGATACGCGACACAAAGCCATATTAAATGTGTCAATTTCTATAATTCTTTTGATACTACCGAGATTTCATGTGTGAATTATGCATGCTTGTTCTAATGAATAATTGGTTCAAAGCTTGTCTACCAATCTATTTGGGGATGAGTGAAAACTTTATTTACTAAGTAATTATTCAAATTGTAAAATACCATTATCTGAAACCATGATCTTTCTTGAAAAATGAGATTTAGTTATATTTTGTAAATGGTGGAAGATTGTTAGATATTTCCAAAATATGGTTGGATGTTTGTATTTCTATAAATGCAAGTATAATTATTACAATATGATTAGATGACCTAGTGGTAAAGTGGGTTTGCTATAACGTAATGTTGTTGAGTTCGAATCTGACAAATGCATTTTTTGAATAAATATGTTTTGTTATATGTAACAAAAGTTTCAAAATAAACAACCACATGACTCGAACCCGCGACCTCTAAATGGATAGTGTAGTACCCCAAAATTTGCCATCATCTTTCTAACACTAACTGGCTTATGTTTCTTTTTCATCCACATCTTCATTAGGTCATACTTCATAATCATACACCGCATTGGTCTTCTAAGACATGGGATCAGGAGTTTATCTGAGTCGAGGCTTCCTATTTGCCTGTAGATTCTTTCATTCAAGTTTAGCAGAGGGTTGAATTCTTATTGTTCTAATTTCTCATCAAAGACCATCAAGTATCAAGTTTACTTTATTCAAGTTTTCACGAAGGCATCAAGAGTCCAGGGTTTCATCATTTCTTTGGTTCAAGTTTGTTGGCAAGCTTAAATTCAATCGTTTCAAGGTTAGGGTTATCAGGGATAGGAGATCTGGGTTATCAGGGATGATGGTATAGCTTCAGGTCAAGTGTGGTTATTCAGCCGTGATCAGGATTAGATGGATGTTTGACCTAATCTTGGTCAAACCATCAGGAGACTGCTTCAACCACAAGTTATCAGTATCAGTAGACTCTTTCAGCCAGTGTGCGTCCAAGTTCAAATTGTTGTATGTGGAACTCATCAGGTCATCAAGCAGTGGTTCATGAGAGGTCTGGTCCAAGTTGATTCAGGTTAAAATAGGTTCAGTTAGTTGTCGCTTCAGGTGCAAGTGATTTATCGGTTCAGATTGTGTTCATCAGTGGATTTATTTTCCCAGAGATTCTTTTAGACGGATTCAAAGTGATTCAGAACTTGTTTCATTTGCTATCAGAGATTCAGAAATCTGTTTTCAAGTCAAAATTGGTTGTTATTCAGTTTGATGCATTAGTGGGTTTCACTGGTGATTATTCAAGGTGTTGGAATTAAAAGCTAAAGTTGATGGCTGTCGTGTTCATTTAATCAGATGTTGTGAAAAGTTTGGGATTGATGTAATGTGGTTATCCACTTTTTAGAACCATTTTTCTTTATCCATTTTTATCCATCATAAATCCATTTTCAATTCAAAATTAACCACTTGTCCATAAATATTTTCTTTTTATTCGATTCCACCTTCAATTACCCGAATTAATTATCCATCTATATCCATTTTAATCATTCATTATGTCCATAAACCATTGTCCAAATTATTCAATTTATATCCAACTTTTTTTAAAAATCCATTCTAAAACCCAATTCCCAAAAATCCACAAAAATATGGTATGATTGTCACACACTAGATATACACAAGAAGCCCATTACAAAGTGTACAAGTCCAATTTCCACAAATTTTCTCAGTCACCAAGTCACAAAGCAGCAGGTTTACACATTAACTTTTTTTCCAAACCTGTACCTGCGAAATACATCACACACCATACCAGCATACCACTGCCAAACCTGTCCACTACCTATAGCCATTCCACAAAAAAAAACTTGATGTAACCTCAATGTTACTTTTTCCTTTCCAAACCGTATCCCGCGTCACAACCGTATGACTCACACACGTCGTGCCAAGACCTGTAGCCAATACCTCTTGACCCTACAAGATTCACACCTGCGCAAACCTCGTTCACCACACGTCAAATCCATGTATTAGCACACGCAGCCCACCTCCAAGCATTACTCGTACAACCACTCACCTTTTCCACCACACGATAAAACCTGTGAATTTCACAAGGGCAACAATACCAAAAAGCCACAAGAAAACACGTACAACTATCCAAAACTGCAGCAAATCAGCACACAAAGCAACAATTGTAAAACGACACAAAAATGAACGAAACGATGATGAAAACAATTGAAAAGAAATGCAGTTCACAAACTCTGATATATAAATGAGGATTCATTCTTCCATCTGATTCATTCTTCTATCAGATTAATCTGATTAGGTCACCCGCCAAAATTATCATCTTCATATTTCTCAAACACAAAAAATATTTTTCCAACCTCCTGAATCTCCAAACCCTTCAACAATATTGCGACCGAACCCTTCTTCTCAAACGAACTTAGAAGCGGAATAAATAGTAGGAGAAGAGATATTTAGAACCGTGAAACCCCAAACCATTCACAAACCTTTGTCCAATCTTCCAAACCCACAAATCTTTCTTAAACCACAAATCAGCGTAAAACAGAGATGAAGAGAGGGAAGAGAATGAGTTTGGAGCGAATCTAAACGAACCTGTGAAGACAGAGGCGAGAAAATCAAAACAGAGACGGAGCAAAACGTCCTCAAATCGTTTTCAAATCTCAGAACAGAACAAGGAAGAGAGAGCAAGATTTGTTCGATTAAGAGTGAGGGAGCTGGGCCGAGAAGGCCGCCGTGATGTGAAGACGGAGACGACGAAGGAGAGAGCATGAACCGATTAGTTCGCGTGGAGGTTGGAGGAGCAATTTAGTTTATTCTACGTTTTGGATTGGTCAGTGATATTGTTGTCACAGTACCTTGTCTCCCTTTTCGTTCTCCATTTTATGCTAGTGTTAAGTTTATTACTGAGCATGTTGTTTTTCCTTTTGTTTATTTGTGCAGCCATTGGGCTTTCTAGAGCCCAGGGTGCTATATGCACCATCCTTAAGACCCTAATTTTTGACCCCTTAAAATTCCACATATCATTCACATATCATTTTTGCATCTTATACCACAAACAAGATCATGCTTTGGTTCCCTTGTCCCTCTCTTCTTTGGGTTTATGCCTTGCAGAGATCACTGAGCATTTGTGTCTTTCTTATTTGCCTTTATTTGCTTATGTTTACTAACCTTTAATCAAAATAAAAAAATATGTTTGTTTTTGTATTCATTAACCTTTTCAAGAGAGGAATCAAGGATATCAAATACCAATCCCTCAGCTCGAATGAATTTCATCTGAACAAAGTCAAAGTTGATCTGCAAACAATTCAAAATTCATCTGATCAAGAGTTTCCAAAATTTAATTGATTATTATTCAAGAGACTCCAAGTTTCATGTGTTTATTTCCATGCCTTATTTGACAAGCAAAAAAAATCGAGCCAGAGCCAGCACAATCCAGCCAATAGGGCATTTTTCAAGTTTTTCAACTGTGTAATCGATTGCACTATTGGTCCAATGGATTGCACCATCCATTTTTTGCCTTGATTTTGAAGTTTTCAGCACTGCAATCTATTCGCACTACAGTGCAATCGATTGCACAAGGACAGAATTGGCCAAAATCATCATTTTTCAAATTTTGAAGCATTTGGCACCAATTTCATCATTTGAGAATATTCTAGATCACCCAAAAATAATTCCCCTACATAATCAAAATTAATTCCCACCATACACCTTCACTAATCACCACTTGATCTTGATTTTCCCTCCAAATTCAAATTCCAAGCCTAATTTTCATTTCCAAACCAAATTCCAATCCACCAAATTTTCCAAGCCTAAACTCTATAAATAGAACCCTCATTTCATTCATTCTTCAAGCTTTTTAAAGCCAAATTCACCTTGCTAAAATTTCTCTTGAAGCTTTTGATAGCCAAATTCACCTTGTCAAAATTCTTCTTGACTCTCTCAATTTTCTCCAACTACCAAATTCACTCAAAGCTCACTTTTCTTCTTTTGAAAGTTAACAAGAATTCACATTGAATCTTGTTCAACTATGAGCTAAACATTCATCCAAATTTGTTTTCTTCATCAATTCTTATAGATCAAGGCTTTGGAGTTTGGATCTTGGAGTAATTTGAAGGAATTTTCAGATTTGAAGTGGTAATTCATCTTTCACCATTGTTGAAGCTTCATCTTCATCTTCCATAATGTAGATCTTTGATGATTCTTGTTACTTGATCCTTTGGATCTTGTAATTGTGTTTAATTACTGGTATTTGTTGTTATTTGCTTTGAATTTTTATGCACTTTTGATTCCATGATCATGAGGTGTTTGAAGAAAATTTTAGATCATGATCATGCTGAATTTTGCTGAATTTTTGCTGTCATAGCAGGGTGCAATCGATTTGCATTTTCGTGCAATAGATTGCGCAGTGTTGTTTTTTGCCTTATTTTTTCAATCTGTCAGTGTGCAATCGATTCGCACACTGGTGCAATCGATACGCACCGAACAGAATGGTGTTTTTCACCTATTTTTGGGACTGTTTTGGTTGTTTCTTCATTCCTAACCCCTTCCCTTTGTTCTTAGCCTTAGATCACATAATTTTGTGATTTAATCTGGCTTTCTCTTCATCTATTTCTCCTTTTTTTTTATCGATGAAAGTCTTATGGATCATGGAATTCCTTTGTTGAATTTTGATCAAGACTAGATTGCTACCTTATTTCCTTTTCGTGCGGTATTGCTTTCGGATGACGATCTACATATCGTTCATCTAGCATGCATTAGCACAAAGATCTATTAACCGGCCTCATTATAGGGTAATTACTACGTAAATTACTCGACGATTGCTTAACATAGCGCTACATTTGTCCCTCTTTATCTAATTCAGAATTTGAACTTTAGTGGTCCGAACTTTGATTGGTTGCATCAACCCAATGTTGATTAATTTTTTACATTAGGTCCATAACCTTTGAAACTTGGCGTTGTAGAGGCTTTGGTTCTACCAATCTTCTGTCAAGTTCATTAACCTTGACCTAAGTGCATTGTTTAAGCACTATAGTTCAAAACGCGAAACGGAATACTCGGTGAAGGCTTATGGCACTAGAGCCCTTGTGCTACTAATTACTAACTTCTAACCTTACTTTTATGCTTCCTTCTCGCTCCTTATCTCTCTTTTACTTTTATGCTCCATTATTATCATTTCATATCATGTTTATGCTTCTGCAATTTTCCTTTGTCCGTTGGACATATGTTTATGCTTCCGCAATTTTTCCTTTGTCCGTTGGACACATGTTTATGCTTATGCCTTTTTCTCTTTGTCCACTTGGACCAAAAACATTAATAAAGGCCAAAACCTCTAAAAAAAAATTGTCCTTCTAATCTTGGACTATGGTTACTATCCTTTGCAATGGACATGGAGTTTTGCACCTAGACCTTGGACTTCAATGCTATCTTGGATCTTAGAACTAGGACCTTTTCCTTTTGCTTTGGAATTATGCTTTGAAGACTTTGAAGCCTTGTGCTTTTGCTTGGTTTATGGTGAAGATAGCTACATTTGTGGTTAGATAATTCTTATCCTTAGCTTTTACTTTATGCTTTAGGATAGTCACTTCTTCTCCACCCATTCTTCTATTTTCAAAACTTTATCCCTTTTTCAAAACCTTCTTGTTTTCAAACTATCACCTCTTTCATAATCAAACATTGACTTTGTCAAATGATTTTACTCTTTTCTTTTCATTTCTTAACAAATGCTAAACTACATAAGCATATTGATACCTTTTTTTAAAAGACTTTAAAAAACACCAAACTCATTCAAACCTCTTTTGTGCCCTTGTGCACTTTTCCTTTAACTTTTTCATAAGTTTAGACATGATTCATTTCTTTAAGCGGAATTATTCGCTTGGAAATGACGACTTGTCTTTACATTTAAAATCAACCAAATCAAACAAATTTCATCCTTTGTACCATGAACTACGGGGTTTTGATCCTACATTGCACTTCGTGGGTACGTAGGCATGAGACGACAAGTCTCTCCAAACACAAAAATCTTAAAAACAATTTCTCTTCTCATCTCCTCAATCACTTTTCAAATAAACATTTTCAAACCAAAAGCATAAATATTTCAAAGGGTTCCTATAGAGTACTATAGACGTTTTGGGTGCTAACACCTTCCCTTAACGTAACTAACCCCCCCTTACCCAGACTCTGTGCACTTGTTCTTGTTGTAGAGCTTGTGTAGGTTTTGTTCGCTCTTTTTCCTTTCCTTTTTGGATAAAATAAAAGTGCGGCGGCGACTCTTGCTTTTCGAGTTAAGTTAATCAATAGCTTACACTCACGATTTTGCTGCTACACACCCGTTCCATGTAATCTTCACCGTGCTCTCCTTGTTAAGAGGTGATGGGCCTTAAAGCCCACATGATCCTCACATCTTTGCACCATGTTCCAGATCTGTATCTTATTAATTTGTTATTTGCTTTGGTGTTAATTAGATTTTGACTTTATTGTATTTTAAAACATTAATTTTGATTTTAAACTTTTTTCTCAATCTTGAGTTTAATTTTAATGATAATCTTAATCTAGTTTTAATTTGAGTTTAGGTAATTTCTAATTGGACTTTAGTTTTAATTAGATTTTGCAGTTTTTATTTTTTAGACTTTAATGTTAATATTTAATCTTAATGCAATCCTGACATAATTTTGATTAATTCATGATTAACGTTTCATTCTAACTTTTAGTTGACTTTTTTAATTTTCTATATAGATTTTGATTAAAACTTTGGTTGATTAGAATAGAATTTTGTTATGATTATTTTTTTAGTTTAGATTTGTAATTACTCTTTGATTAATTCTTATCTTGTGGCTTATTTTCATAATTTTGGACTGATGAGACTTCTTGATGCAGATTGCGTTTAGTCCCTGTTATCATTTGGACCAATTCCTGGTGTTAATTCTCGATTTCCTTTTGATGCTGGGTGCTTACGTTTGATTTTTGTTTGATACTCTGATATGTTTAAACTTGATGACTGACACTTGTGCTTGACTGTTGAATCCTCTTACTCCTCTGAAGTACTTGATGGCTTGATTCTCTTACTCCTTGGAATCTTCTTCCTTCGAGTCTTACCCACTCGAGCTTGCTAATCTTGTGTGTTGATTGGATTGATCATTTGAAGCTTCTACAAGTGTTCCTAAGCTTTTTGTGCGTGTTGAAGAGGCAACAGACCTTCTCTGTTAGGTACCACTTGAATCTTAATGTTATCTCTCTTTCATGCCTCACTCTAGGGTTTTATTCATGTTAGAAGCATACTGAGCACATCTGAAGTCCTACCTCAAAGTAGGCTCTGTTTGCGCATCATATATGATCTTCTTCTCTTACCATGCTTATGATATGCGATTCATGTTGACCTAATTCTTGTTTAGGTATGTTCTTGAGATTCTTTGATGCATGCTTATCTAATACTTGTTTAAGTGTTAATTTTGATGATATTTCTGCTTGATCTTGATAATGCCTGATGACTTCCCTTGATGCTTGATGATGCCATGATTTCGTGCTTGCTTGATTGACATAATTTATCTTTCATCTTTGATTCTTCTTTCTTTCTTCTTTAAGTTTCATTTACTTGAGTTTTATTTTGTGATTGGTTAGTATAATGTTTACTTGTGTTTGTTCACATGATCCCTTAGGATTCCTAGCTCCACTTAATTTCTGATTAAGTTGGAGGTAGGAGAAACATTAGGCCTTCAATCCTTTGCATGCTAACAATTAGGATAGTCCCTTTAAACCTTAACCCTAGGTCCATCATTTGTATGATAACATTAGGTAGACTTCCCTTTCATCTTGACCTTAGGGCCATTTTGTATGATAACATTAGGATCCAGTTTCCCTTAGTGTTTTCTTTTCAACCTTTGAGTCTTCTCTTCTCATCTCAAAACAAGTTCAAGACACTTAATAAATGCAAAGAACATTGTGCGCCACGAGCCTTAAGTACATGTGAAATGAAGAATGAGGGGTCTCCCCTCACTTTTCTAGAGTGTTTAGCATACGTTCCATTGGGGGCGACCATGCGACACATTCGCTCCTATGCCATAGACTTTAGTGCAATGTGAGTTTCAAACTAACTTCAATCCACTTCTGTCTAAAAAACACAAACCAAGTTCAAATCATTTTTATCCTTCGGGATTGTTGGGTTTCAAATCATTTTCTAAAAAGAGCACGTTACTTCCGTTTTGTCGCAAACAGGCATCGACCCTAACTACCGGACGCGAACCTAATGTCGCTCATAAAAAACACGTAACCATCAGTGGTCGTTACTGCGAACTACAAACGCTCTGATTTCCTCTCTCTGGTTTGATTGAGGATACGTAGGCACAAGACGTAAATGTCTTGGCGAGCACTCTTCCAACCTTTTTTTTTCCGTCGTACCACGAACTACGAACGCTCTGATTTCCTTTCTCTGGTTAGATTGAGGATACGTAGGCACGAGATGATGATGACTCGACGAGCAACCTTCCCCCCATCCACCCGTAGTCCTCCGAACTACGTTGACTCTGACTTTCCCATTACACGAGGGAATACGTAGGCCTAGGACGGCGATATCCTATCGAGTCTCTTTTTCCCTTTTCGTTTTCCGTTTCCGTTTAGTAGTAGGCTTTATATAACTCACCCTTTGATTAGACAACAAGCATGGATCCCATCGAGTACGATGGACGCGTGGGGGTGAAGATACCTTCCCCTTGCGTAACTGACTCACGAACCCGGACTATGGTTGCGATGACCATGTCTTCTCCCTTTTGAGGTTTCTTCGATCGTTTCCTTTCCCTGCATCGGGATAAATAACGTTCGGTGGCGACTCTTCTGTTCCATTTCCGCCAGTTGTTTTTTCGCAGTTGCGACAAATAGACACGCCGCAACCACCAGACCATTGCAATGCTTATGATGTAATCTGAATGTAAAAGTGTATACTGTAGCAGAATAGCAGGTCGCCTCCATCTCGCTGTGCGACCACGTCGTTTTCCAGAATCTATTCAACATGAAATGCAGGTCTTGCATGGCCAAAACCTAATTTCCTCAATACCCAACCATCCTAAAAATATCCAACTACTCACTTAAGCATGATATAACATTAATAATCATGCAATCCATCAATTACCATAAGAAAACAACATTTGATTCAATTCCAACAAAACCATAACCCAACAATGTTCTCATATTTTCCTCCAAAGCTATACTAACTAATGGAACTCACCTTGATAAATAAAATGGGATGAATTGATGATGATGAACCCTTAGCTTCTTCCTCCATGAGTATCTTTTCTTCTTCCCCATTTCTCTTCTCTTTTCCTCTTTCTTTCTTTCTATCTCTTCTTACCTCATATATATATATATATATATATATATATATATATATATATATATATATATATATATATATATATATATAAACACACACACACACACACACACACACACACACATATATATATATATATATATATATATATATATATATATATATATATATATATATATATATATATATATATATATATGTGTGTGTGTGTGTAAAATATCTCCATTTGATAAATGTTGAATGTATGTCTTTTTCTTTTTGTCCATGTATTGTTGTTGTGAACAGGCTTTGATTCATACCTTTCCCTTTGGATGTCTTAAGTGGATGTTGTGTTTGTTTTTATTATGACCATGTGTTGATCATGTATCCATGTCTCTTGTTTATATGTTGATGTCATCTTATCCTTATGATGAACATGTCTTGATTAAATGTATCAATATTGTAATATTCCATGCATGTGTTTGTTGATTCATGATTAATCTTGTTCTGGATTAAGTCGTGTCTTGTGTATGTTTTGCATTGTGATTGTTCCTTGTTTGGTCATATGAATCATATTGATGTTATGAATCATGTTCCTACACTTAATTGTTGAAATCCATGTATATGTTTATCAATGTACATCTTATTCTATTGTTGCCTAATCCAAGGGAATGGACTTCTTATTGAATTCTTGTCATATGCATATGCATCTTTGTCCTCTTTTACATCTTTACCTATTGCATGACCCTTTATCACCTTAGATTGTTTATCCTTAGGAAGTTTTCTTAGGCTATTCACCCTTAGATGGTTCAATATTAGGTTCCCTTCTTATCAACTTAAACATTTTCAATAGAAACCTTGACTTTAGGTCATTGAATTTTTCAACTCTTTTCTCAATAAATGCTTCAAGACATCTTAAGCATATAAAATTTTTTCATAAAACTAAAAGACACAAACCTTATTCAAAACTTTGCCACTTGGCTTTTCAATTTAAAACCTTTTCAAATATATTAGACATTAGTCATCCTTAGTTGAGATGTAATTCTCCTACCCCATGACATAGTTGAGAAAGATGTTGATTCTTTTCCATGTGAGAGAGGTATCTGGCATACTTGTTGATTCTATATCCAAGTTGAGCCCTTCTCTCATTGTGAAGCAAAGATCCATATTCCACATGTTTGTGGTGGATTAGTTGAGTATTCTCCTTAAGATGATAAATTGTCTCTTCTCATAATACCAACCAACAAACATGCTTTTACTCATAGTTAGCCGAACTACGACTGCTCTGACTTCCTATATAGGATACGTAGGCACAGGATTGCGAGATCCTGGCGAGCTAACTTTTATTTTATACCTTTTTATTTTCTCCCTTTTCACAAAAACAATAAAAAAACATTTCTCTTCTCATCTACCCAATCAATCCCAGATAACAAACAACTTTTAACCTAACACAAATAATTACAAGAGGTTCCTATAGGACACTATAGATACTTAGGGTTCTAGTACTTTCCCTTAGTATAACCAACCCCTAAACCTTAAATCTCTTTATTGCTTTGTTTTACATTGCATATTTATGAGTTTATTCGTTCTTTTTCCCTTCCCTTGGATAAATTAAAGATCAGTGGTGATATCATAGGTTTTGTGAGCCTAGTTAACTAATAACTATGGTCTCCGATTCTCACTGCGATAATGACATTATACTGTGACAATTTGAGTGCTATCAACATCTCTAAAAATCCCGTTCAACATAGCAGGACAAAGCATATTGACATTCATCATTATTTTATTAGGGATCTTGTTGAGGACAAAATTGTTACTCTTGAACATGTGACCACTGAGAAGCAACTGACTGACATTTTCACCAAAGCTTTGGATGCAATTCAGTTTGAGAAACTAAGAGGTGAATTGGGAATTCACATTTTTGAGGAATTATAGCAATTAATTCTGTTGGAGAAGAAGATAGGAAGAGGAAGATACTGCTACTGGAGATCTCTCATATGCATTTTTCCAATTTATGGCTAAAAAGAGGGAGTAATGGTGATGGTAATGTTGCTGAGTTAATATGTTGTAGGGGTCTATGTGTGAAGAGGAGAATGATTCAGGGGGAGAATATTTTTTTCCTCTGTGTTTTAGTGTGTGTGATGGGTGGTCGGTGTTGGTGGTACTGGATGTCACTCTATATGTCCTGACAGCTTTTCTTGTCTGGGAGAATTTATTTCTCTCAGTAGGATTTTTTTAAGCTTCTATGTGATTATGGCTGTCCTACTATGTGTGGTAAGTGCTATGGTTTCTCCTTGAGGGGGAGTGTTTGTGGTTCTATGTGACATGGGAAGTAAAGATCTGAATTACTGATCATGCAATTCAGGGGGAGTTTGGTAGTTTGGTGCTTAGGGTTTTTTAAGTGTGTTTGCTGTGATTGTCGTTGTGATGTCAGACGGGATGTTCTGACATTGTGTTTCAATTTTTTTGGAGGATCTTGGTGTATGAAAGTTTATTTCTTTTTGTATGTCTTTTTCTATGAGGTTGGGTTTCTATTTTTCTGCTGCGTGTAACTCTAACTTATCTTGGTATTTTTTTTGGTTGCTACTGTTGTGTTTGTTTCTGTTTCTCCAGTATTTCATGCAAAGGTTGTTTTAGCCAAAATTTACCAAAGGGGGAGATTGTAAGTTCTGTGTTTTTGGGATTGGCAGCAATTTTGTTAAAACAAATATCACGACAAGATGTTGAGCAAGATGTCTTGACATGTTGGTCAGACATCATTGATGGTCAACACGATGTAGTGACATGTTATACCAGGTGTTAGGATTTTATGTATTTGGAAGATTTATTTTTAAAATGTGGGATTCTATATATTTTTAGTTCACACTCTGTCGCATTTCAAGGAGGGTTATTTTAAGAACATCAGTTATGTGCCAGAAGTGCATTTGTTTATTAAAAAGGATCTTGGAGACTTTTTAGGAAACTTTCTAATTTGTTCCTATTTTCATGCAGAAGATTTGCAGCTACTGTTTTGGGAGATGCGTTTTATTTAGATAAAGAGCCCAAGCCCATGCTGATCTAAAGTTATAAAAAAGGTGTTCTAAACCTAATGAAGTATCGAAGTCGTGTATTGAAAATAAGAGTTTTAGGGTTTCGCTTGTCTTTGTTATTTGTGATCCACTCTTATATCACTTTGATATCTGAGTTGGGCTGTATTCATTGTGCATTTGTGAGCCATTCATGTACCTCTTAGGTGCTTAAATATAAATGTGTTGGAGTTGTAATCACTCATTATAAGCTTTTAAGAAAGAGTGGATTTTGTGTCATTGGAAGTGTGTCTTCTATTGTTCATTATTATTGGTTTTATCACTATTGTGTGATTGAGGGGGAGTGAGAGGGGTCTCATATCTAGGAGTGTCTTGATAGAAATAGCACGGGTAGTGATTAGGTGCGAAGTTTGTAAAACCAGAGGTTGTTTAGAACTTCAAACTAATACTATTATAGTGGATTTCCTTCTTGGATTGGATGTCCCCAGATGTAGGTGATGTTACAACGAAATAGGTTAACAATTGATTGTGTTATTTACATTCATCCATTTACTTTAACTGCATAATTATTTGCGTTGTCATACAATTCTGATCCCAGTGTCGTGACATCTTACTCGACATCCGGTGTCTAATTACCATAATTTCATTTATGTTCAGCATATATTTGATAGCAAAACATACATCTGATAGCAATATGATTCTGGTGTGTCTTTATGTTGATGTCATATTGCTAACAGAAAGTTGTTAAGATGAGATAACTAAGTTCAAGAAAGTGTTGATGAATGAGTTTGAGATGACTAAAATAGGAAATATGACATATTTTCTAGGGATTGGAATTTTTTACTATGATAAGGGTATAATCTTGTATCAACTAAAGTATGAACTTGAGCCTTTGAAGAGATTTGAGCTAATGAATTGCAAGTCTGCAATCACATATGCTGAAACAAGTCACAAGCTAGATTCTGATGTTGAGGGTGACGATGCAAATGCTATAATTTTTAAATAGTTGGTAGGATCATTGAGATATCTTTGAAATACCAGACCTGATATCTGTTATGTAGTTGTAATGGGTAGTAGGTTTATGAACAAACCAAAGTGGTCACATTACCATGGTGCTTTCAAAATATTGAGGTATACTAAGGTGACTCTGAGGTATGAAGATTTTGTTCCTTCTAATGCTAAAGCTGATTCAGAGCTTATGTGATATTCAGACTCTTATTGGTGTGAAGACACTTTTGATAGAAGAAATACTTCTGGATATTTCTTCAAGTATCTAGGAAGTCTTATTTCTTGGTGCTCCAAGAAGCAACTAGTGGTTGCATTATCAACCTGTGAAGCTGAGTACATTGGATTTGCTTTGTCTGTTTGTCAAGTTGTATGGATTTTGAACTTGCTGCAGGATGTGAAGATCAAGGTGATCAAGTCTGTGAAGTTGATGATTGATAACAAATCAGCTATAAGCCTTGCCAAGAATCCGGTGCTGCATGGAAGAAGTAAGCACATTAACACAAAGTTCCATTTTTTGAGAAACCAGGTTCAAAATGGAGTGCTTGAAGTTGTGCACTATATCACTCAAAAGTAGCTGGCATATGTGCTGACTAATGCTATCAAGACCGAAAACTTTATCCATTTGAGGGATGAAATTGATGTTGTTAATTTTGATTAGTTGAATATGAATTAGAAGATGGTGTTAGATTGTAATTCATTTTTAATTTCATTTAGGTGTAATTTAGATTGCATTTGAATTTCATTTAGGTTGGCCTTGTGTATATAAGTTAAAGTTTTGTCTAAGTTTGTTAGAGTTTATTCATTCAGTGTAATCATTTTCTGTTTAAGAGTTAGTTGCAACCCCCACCCCCCCCCTCTCTCTCTCTCTCTCTATATATATATATATATATATATATATATATATACACTAGCGTCCAAACGGGCACTCCCGTGCCCGTTTGTCCGCTTTTTTAGTGTGCATTGCGTTAAAATATAAATGAATATTTTATATTTAATTTTAATTTTAATTTTAATTTTTTATGTTATACATTTTATGATATACATTTTCACATTTATATGTGCACACACAAAAATTGAATTAAGGAAAAAAACCATTTGTACTGAAAACTTAAATACAATATAGTCCTGAAAAAGAACATGATGTAAACAAAATAAATATATGACATATGAATAATTTTAATCTGTTGACCCTTTTCAATCTGTTCAATTGGAGTCTGAGAAACAATCATAAAAATAATAATTAACACCAATGAAAAAAAAAGAGAAATAAATTTTCCATAAAAATTACTAATAGTGATATGTTTTTGTAAACATTGTCCGAATTCCTCGATCATCCTACAATTGAATTCAAAATTGTTTATTTTTAACAAAACAATATAAACAACCTTCATGCATGTCGTAGCAATAGTAAACACTTGTCTAAATTTTTTTCTTCGATTTCGGCATACAACTGGTTAGATATATACTGACACATCAATAAGCACAAATAAAAACAAATTGAAAATTTATTATTCACTCTTAATACTTAAATCAAAATAAGAAAATGTATAACATAATTCATTATTTCACTGAAATCAAAAGAAATTAAAATCGAAAGAAAAAAGACTACAAAAAATATTTGACGGCAATCATGAGCACCGTGTTTGTTTCTTCTTGATTACAATAGCAATGAAAGTCTATAAGATCAATACAAATGGTGTAGTTAACCATTTCTTTATATGATGTGTTTATACTCACAAACATTAAGAAATAAAACATAATAATAACAAAAACAAAAAGTTTTTTTTTTAAATTTTTTACAACAAAAGTAAGATATACTTTCTTAAAAAAATAGTTAAAACCACTCTTACCAATTGTGGTTGCATTGAATGCTTGCATTTTACCATGTTTTAGGATATAAAATGTCATCAAGTGTCACATGATCTTTTTTTACTCCATAGTCAATAACTTTGCTTTGACAAAAAGGAAAATTTCATAAACGTTTAAATCCATAAAAAAAACTCGGTTACAAAAATAATTACTACAAAAACAATTTTAAAAAATCAATATAACAACAATTAATTTTCAGCAATAAAGAGAATAGTTTCTTTGTCAGGGGTGGGCATGATCTTGACCGGAAATAAACTTCATCTCTGTTAGAATTAACCCAAAAGCTATGGGAATTCCTTCTATCACGCAGCAATTATACAGAAAAGTAGAAAGAAAATAGGGAAGAAGAAGATGAATAGTGTTCTTGCTGCCCACAAACTGTGAGACTTTCTCTCTTCTTATTACTCACTCTGCAACTGCAGAATTCTGTGAGAAATTACAAAGTGTTGTAATTGTTACAAAATAATGAGGGAAACTTCTTATTTATAGAATTAGGTTTGCTTGCATCTCAAGACAAAGCCCAAACTATAAAAGCTCAAATCAAATCTATTTAGATCTAAACAAATCTAACTAAATCTAAACAAATCTGTGTAACAAATATTTTCGACAACATCCTATTTCGACTTCGACTTCGACACTAGACAACAACCTGTTGTCTTCGACTTCGACTTCGACAACAATGGATTACATTCAACAATCTCTTCTTCAAGAATACAAAAAAAATCACTTATCAAAATGGAATAAATGAAAATATTATAGAAGAAAAAGGTTTAAAAAATAGTATTTTCATTGAGAAAGAGATGGTATTTATAAAAAGAAATAGAAGAAGATTTTTAACTTGTGTCACCACTTTAATGGAAGTTATAGGTGTGAAATTTTTTTTTATGAGAGATGGAAGTTAACTTTTTAATTAGTAACCAACAAAAGTTACCAACCACTCAAGTTTTTAAATTAAATTATTTTTTTATTTAAAAAAAAGATGAAGGGCAATTTTGAAAAAAAAATAGGGCACTCCAAAAATTTGTATCCTCTTTATATATATATATAATCATTCTCAACACGGGGAACTACGAATGCTCTGATTCCATTCCTGTCAGGATACGTAGGCACGAGATACGATGTCTTGGCGAGCATACTTAGAAATAACACTTTAGGTCTCTCCCCCTTTACCTTTTCACCCTTTAGCAGACACAATAACAAATAACACAATAAAACAAGAGGTTCCTGTAGAGTACTACAGATACTTAGGATGCTAGCATCTTTCCTAGGTATAACAAACCCCCGAACCTTAGATTCTCTTTTGCTTTGTTTTTGTATTACATACGTATGGGTTTATTCGTTCTTTTTCCCTTCCCTTGAATATATATCATCTTTTTCCTTCATGTGCACAAACAAACTTGAATATTAATTCAAAGATATATTTTCAACAAATTTTATAACAATTTGTTTATTTATTGATAAGAAAAATTTATGTCAGCCTGTGGTCATCATGATTTATTCTTAGACAACTTTGGTGCAAACTTTTTCATTTGACTAATTCCAATGCATGTACCATTTCTTTTGTATCTCCACCATCAAAATTTCCATCTCTTTCTTGTATCGTTTCTGCTCCATCTTGAACCATTCTTCTTTAAAAACAAGGTATTGTATTTCACTATTACTTGCTACCTGCTGTAACTTTCGTTTTCTACTTTCTGAGATTTGGTGTTTCTCTGTTTTCTATTTTTCAATTTAAAGCATCATGTCGAGACCCCCCATTCTGATATCTGATTTATAGAAGGGTAACAATGTTTGGAAACTTGGTGTTCGTATTGTTGACCTTTGGACCGTGAAAGAACGAAATGGACATGAGCATTTCGAAGCTATTATACTGGACATAAAGGTGAATATTTCCGTTTTCACTGTTTCTTGTCTATCATGCTGATACTTTTAAAAACTTTGCTAAACAATACTTTGATGTTTAGGGAAACCAGATTCAAGTGATAACTAAACATCATAATATGGAAATATGGAAAACGAGGTTCCAAGAACATCAAACATATGTTGTTTATAACGGTGAACCTTTAGCCAATGATCTACCCTTGAAGGTTTGCGACAAGATGTTAAAGCTGGTTTTTTCTAATGGAACCGCTATAACCAAGTTAGACATTCCTGAAATACCCCAGCACAAGTTCATTTTCAATCCTATTGTTGATTTCTTAACTGGAAATTTCCAAGCTGATCGGTTATACAATATTACTTCTAAAAATTTTTGTGCATCCTTTTGCTTCATCATACTTATGTGTATTACGTCTCGCTTTAGGACTTTGTTGTTTTTGTCATTCATTTATCAGTTTTATACATTATACATATGTCATTGGAGTTCTCCGTGACGTCGTCAAAACACAAACTGCAGGCGGAAGCAAAAAAGCTTTCATTAACATTGCCTTGTCTGATGAATCGTATGATTCTTAACATTTCTTTTTCATTGCTCTCCACTGTTTTTGTCATTAACACATATCCTTCATATTTTTTAAACAGTGGAAATGATTTAGGAGTTACACTATGGGATTCCTATGAAAACCAATTTCAGGGATACACTCGGGATAACGATAAGCATTCATCTGGACCAACAATTGCCATTCCGACTCATGCTTGGGTCCGACTAAGTTCAGGTTTCTTCAGCTGCAAATTCGAATTTGTAATTTATTTTCCATTATATCCTAATAATTACTACATATACTTTGGGTTTTTTTACAGTCACTGGAAAGCTAAACCTCTCCAATGCATAAAATGGCTCTAAATTGCTTGCCAACTACAATCATCCTCAAGTCATTGAATTCGTAGTAAGGTTTGTCACGCCGTCTATCTCCTTTTCCATACTTACATTTTATTACTAACACATAATAGTTTCTTGTGTTCTAAATGAGTTTTTTCCACTTACATGTTATTAATTTGAGCCTTAGATTAGGAGAAACAGTACCGACGAAAGACAATTCACAATCCCTTTCCCAAGCTTCTGCTTCCCAAGGGTCATTTACAGACAACTCTTTCTCCTTTATGAAAGATGTCAAAACCATAGGGGATATGATTTCTCTTCAACATGTAAGATTTTACTGTCTTTAGCATTCTTTCGATGTTGCTTACATTTCATTAGTTTCAATATCCCTTAAATGACATCCATTTTTGTTTGTAAATTGCGTAAAAGGAAACTTTCGTCAACACACTTGGGACAACCAAAAGGTTCAAGACAAGTAAATTTGGTTGGTACTATGAAGTTTGTCCTAGCTGTAAAAAAACAAACAAGGAACCTGGAACTCAATTCCTATGCAATTGTTGTGATAATCAATCTGCACTTATAACCAAGTATTCTTCTTTCTTGGTACCTCAAAATTCTGATATTGAAATTATTTATCGTAAATATTTTGTAACCTTTCATTTCTTAATCTTCCATCAGGTATAAAATCGAAATTGAGGCTGAGTGAGACAACAAAATGGGTTGTTTTGTCTTTTGGGACAAGGACTGTATTCCATTAGTTGGCCTGACTGCACATGATCTAAGGGAGATTATGAAAAAGGTGTTTCTTTCTGTTTACTGTCAAACTCTTTTTTCATTCATCTGTTGTCAGACTTTGTTGATGAATACATACCTTAATCCCATACTAAGAATCACCATAGAGGAAAACCATAATTTAGTACTAAGATGAAAAAATTAGATGAAAACCGTAACTAAGATGAAAAGCGTAATTTAGTACTAAGATGAAAAACTTAGATGAAAACTGTAACTAAGATGGAAACCGTAATTTAGTACTGATATATATTTGCAATTCTCATAGTAGTAACTTACATGAAAAACTGATGCATATAAAAAGAATATATTTCATCTAGTTTCCTTATGCCCACTATAACCAGTTATTTCGGTTTTCTACTAGCGGTTTTAACTATAACCGCAGGTATTTTTATCAGTCTGAATAAGATACAACTTATTTGATTTGCAATTTAGAGATGAATTGGAAATTGTAGAATATTTTTTTTGGATATTCAATAGTTCCTTATCATATTTCCAATTCTTGGTCGTTGAGATTCATGGTCAATATAAATTCATATTTACGGATCGATATTATCCCCACCTTTTTTACTTGCAACCAAACTCAAATGATTGAAGTTTTTCTATTTGGAATCGTGTTAGGCCTAATTCCTATTACTTTGGCTGGATTATTTGTAACGGCCTATTTACAATACCGACGTGGCGATCAGTTGGATATTTGATTTAGTACTGTCTTTTGTTTATTGACCTCCTAGTTTTAATCCTAATTAACAGGAGATCCCATTAACACTTTTGATTAGACTAGACTGTTATCCCATTATTTTAGTTTCATTCTCCATCTCAGAAGAATGGTATCACGCTCTGTAGGATTTGAACCTACAACATCGGGTTTTGGAGACCCGCGTTCTACCGAACTGAACTAAGAGCGCTTTCTTTTCCTAAAGAATTTTATGTGATAGCAATACATCGCATACAAAATGGAGAACTATTCATATAACTTGAGTATGTATGTCCAATATCCGATTGGGGAGGAAGATTAGAGTTAAAAATTGATAGAAAAGCAAGGATATGGGATCGTGTAAGTAGGAAACAGAAAATATCTATTCTAGTTCTATCATCAGCTATGGGTTCGAATTTAAGCGAAATTCTTGAGAACGTTTGTTACCCCCAAAATTTTCTTGAGAACGTTTGTTACATTTAGATATTTACATGACAGTAACTACATTTTACATACATAGTACTAAATTATTTAAAAAACTGATGCTTATATATATCATAGTAGTGATAATCCATAGGAGTAACTAAGATGAAAAATTGATGCAATACAATATCAGTACTTTATATATAGTAGTAATAGTATCAGCATTTCACATACATATTAGTAACAGTATATGCATTTTACATATCTATATATTTGCAATTCTCATTGTAAATTCAAATTTTTAATCACACACAGTATATCAATTTGACATACCTTTTCGCAAAACTGATGAAGAAACTGATGCCTATATCTATACTTTTTCAATTCTCATTGTAAATGCAAATTTGAATAATGTCACCTATATCGTAGATTGCTTATATCGGATCCATCAAGCACACATTTCTTATACATTTTACCTGCGTACTTGTACTCATATCACTATTTTTTTCCATGTAATCCACAAACTCTATATAGACCGGTGAAGATCACCCTTGTCCCATCTTATCTTGATTATCTTATAGACAAGGAGTTTACGTTTCGTGCAAAATACCAACCAACCTTCAAACAGGCATCTGTCGTTAGGCTTACCAAGGATGAAGAAGTCATCCGAATGATCAAAGATTTCATTGTTCCTACTGAGCTAAGTCTTTACGTTTACACAACATATATGGCAATTTGAGTAGAAGTTGTATCTCATTTATCATTAGCTAACATATTGCACCCCATCTTTTATAACAAATTAGCAAACTTCAAAGGGTGTTAATTCCTCTCCAACACTTAAAGGAAAAGATCCAGTTTCTGCTGTACCTTTCCCCAAATATCCACCTCTGGCTCCAACAAATGAAAGTGATGTAAGTTTTCCATTACACAATAACAAGTTCAAGTCCTTTTAATTATATGCTAATACAAACTTGGTTTCCATATTAAGCCAACATGTTATGCTTCTCAAAACTGGAGCCCAGACAGAACCTCCAGCACTACCCCATCTAAAAGGATTTCGCAAGAAACAGACATCGAAAACTTTGAAGATCCAGAATTGCTGTCGCCTAAACTATCTGCCACCACGACTGCAAAACATATCAAGACATAATGAGTGTTACACTCATGACTGTATTTACACCGATGTCAAAGAATATTTTAGTAGTGACTCAGTTGATAAATCAGAAGGTAATGACAATGAGCTTTCAAGCAATTGACACCAGAATTCTTGAGTGCTCTAAAAACTTCTGGTCTACCCAATCACTCCCTAAAATTGAAGATTGGCACAACAATTATGTTGATAAGAAATTTGGATCAATCTGAAGGACTTTGCAATGGTACAAGGTTGACGGTCACTAGACTAGCCAACCAAGTCATCGAAGCAAGGATAATTTCAGGAAAAAATATTGGAAACACTTTTTACATTCCAAGAATGTCCTTTGTCACCTTCTCAGTCTCCTTGGCCATTCTAGCTTATTCGACGACAGTTCCCAATTATTGTGTCATTTGCTATGACAATTAACAAGTCTCAAGGTCAATCCTTAGACTATGTTGGTTTATATTTGCCAAAGGATGTATTCAGTCATGGACAATTGTATGTGGCAATTTCAAGAGTCAAGAGCAAAGCTGGTTTGCGAATATTAATACATGATAAGAATAAGACTGCTTCATCTACCACAACAAATGTTGTCTTCAAAGAAGTCTTCCAAAATATTCTCTAGGTACACAATTTCATTTTTCTTTTTTTCTTCATATCCTATTATGATGATAGTAAATGAATAATTTTTATACCTTGTGTTTTAGAATAATACATGTGTTTTCTTCAAAGTTTGCATCGTAATATATGTTATTAATGAATAATAATATTCTTCATATTAGAAATTGCCACAGTAATTTGTTTTAGAAGTCTTCCAAATGAAAAAAAATTCTTCATATCCTATTAGAATAATTTTCTTCATGTCCTATTATGATGTTATAGCAAATATCATACATGTATTTTGCATCCTAACTTTAGATAATTTCAATATTTGTTATACCTTTTCAACACATGAATAATTTTGATTATGCTTTTACAGGCCTTTGGTGTATTGCTTGACCTAGCTCCCACTGAGACATCCAGTAATTATATAAATTCAAAGGTTATGGCATGTCTCCCACTTCTCACATATTTCAATTATTGCTATTGAGATATGAAACTTACATATCAATTTTGTAAGATGTTTGATTGAAATGGTCTGAGTACATTTACAATATCTATTTTGTCATATTTTTTTATTGAAAAACAATTATTCTTCAAACGTTATTTCGTACCGTATCTATTTTTGTATTAGTTTTTTTTTTTAATTTTTTACATAACCATAACTTATATATATAGTTTTTCTTCCAATATTATCTTTATACATTTATTCTAAATAGTTAATAAGTAAATTCAAACTTATGAAATAAAAATTGTAGAGAATGTCTGAACATCATTAATCACAAAATTATGAAATTTTCAAATTAAATCTATATTTTTATGTCTGTATATTGACTATGTATATTCAGATAGTAAACTACTCGTGCGGACGTACGGATATTCTACTAGTATAATAGTAAAAATAATAGTAGCTTCCTTCATAGATTTAAATGTTTTTTTTGGTGTAATATACTTTGTTTTAAAGGCTGTCATATGTATTAAAGTTGGATGAAGACTATTAAATGAATCAATAGGGCACATTTTGCCCTTAGCCGTAAATATTTAGTGTATGGTAAGTATTTCACCTTTTTGTGAGTCTCATTTGTGTCTATAAATACTGATGCTGAAGCATATTATTTAAATACATTTAAATTAAGCACCCCAATGTATGCTATCTCATATGTGTTCTTCATAGAATGGGATGCAAATTTGGCCCTTATATTCTTACGGTATGATATGAATAGACATGTTTTTGAATTATCATTAATATGATTAATTAAAGATTTAAAATTGGCAAAATATTAATAATAGGGTGAAAATAGACCTTCTGATAAATTTTGAACTTGATTTGTCTTAAACTCAAGAGAACCTTGTTAGATAATGTCATTTAAGTTGTTGAGGTTTGGTATAACTTCTAAAAATAGACAATTAGGGTTGTTAAAAAAACCATAACCTGAACCGAACTGTTGAACTGAACTGAACTGAAGCTAAAATAACTGAACCATTATATTTGGTTAGTGAACCAAACCATATTACATTAAACGTTTCTAGAACCGAACCGAAACTATAACCGAACCGAACCGAACCGAAACTAAAACCGAACCGAATCAAAATTGAAGACGTAAAATACTAAAAATAAATTTTAATTTTTTTTTTAAAAATTGAAAAATAGTTTAATTGTTCTGTTCTTTAATAAATGGTTCGGTACGAAAAATATTGTCTTCTAACGGTTCGGAATTTCTAAATGGTATACCAAACCAATTATTTTGGTTCGGTTCGATTTTGAGTAAATTGAAATGGTTCGGTTCAGTTCGAATAAATTTTTACTATGGCTCGATTCGGTTCGGATTGATTTTCCCCCTGAACTGAACCGTGAACAGCCCTATAGACAATTGAGTCTTATTTTTGATAAAATATTCGCTTTTAATAGCAGTTTTTTGGAAAGTAGGGTGTGATAGTGTTTTTTTTAAAGTGGTATTAAATACTAGATCACTAACAACGCTTTTATAAAAAGATAACTCTTTTTACCAATTGTGAGTTGGTCCAGTGGTGATTGGCACTGGTGTCACACCCTCATTTTCACCCTAACCTTAACCTTGCATATCATATCATTTCCATCATCTCTGCATCCCATTAGATCATAATCAATCATGTGTTTCATCGAGCTCCTAAGGCATGAGATCAAGAGGTTCTTTGAATCAGAGTTTTCTATCTGCTGTGAGATACTTTCATGCAAGTTTGAAGCAAAGGTTTGAGCTCACAACATCGTGAGTGTGAAGTATAAAGTTCATTCAGCTACGAGGCTTCCCTCTGCCAAGATTCATCAAGTATCAGGTTGTTTCTTCATCAGTATGCACCTGAAGCATGAAGTTTAGGGTTTCTTACTCCTTGGTGTTCAAGATGGGCATGTGTTGTTCAATTCAAATTTACTTAAGGTTGTCAGGTCAACGGTGTGTGCAGTGAGGTTTCAGTTCATTGGTTGTGACGAAATCTTGGTCAAGCAAGATTTTTTTTCAAGGTAAAGGCCAGGGTGTGCACAATTCAAGTAGTACGTGTCTGAAGTTTCAATTAGGCTTATATGGCAGTTCAAGGCTGTCTGTGTGTGAATCGCGTTATCAGATTGTGTGTAAGTCAAGTGCTTCATGGTTAAAGATTACCAAGGACCAGATTTGCTTTCCAATCAGGGTTTGGTGCAGTGTATCGAGATTCATGGTTCAATTCATAATCTTCTGATTTTAAAAGAATATTCTTGTTCAGTTGGTTCAAAATGAAGATTTCGACTTATTGGTACTCAAGTGGCCAGGATCAAGTGGATTCATTTGTTATGATTAATCAATTCGATTCAAGGCAGATCCTCTTTGATTTAATGAGTGGCGCTCAAGTTTAGATGTCAAGGTTGTAAGTGCTGTGGAGGTATATTGCAAAACTCATTCCTTACCCATTATTCACTTCCATTTCCATGTTTCTTTATATCCATTTTCCACTTTTAATATCCAATATCCCTTTATCCATTTCATTAAATCCAATTTCCAATTCCGTTTTCAGTTCCAAAATCCATTCATAATATTCATTTTAATCCAATATCTATTCTTTTCAAATTAGCAACATTTATCAAAATTCATTCATCTCTTCCAATTCATTTTTCATTACCATTAAATTCCAAATCATAATTCAACAAGTTCAATTTACAAAAAATACAATCATGTTACTCCACAAGAAGCTCTTTTACCAAGGTTCAACCCCATTACCAATTATCTTTAAAAAAATCAAACAATAAAAGTTCAATTACAAAAGAAGCCCATCTGCATTTATTTTTCATATTACAACAACAAAAGAAAGAATTAAAAAAAAAATAATAAGAACTCTGCACAACACAATACAAAGCTACAGCCTGTATATGTACATCATCGATCAAAGCATGTGCATAACATGATACCCTGCTATTTCATGTATTACACTGCAAACAACCACTGCTCTCCTCAATGACGCCTGCTACGCTGTGCCAAAACTGTCGCGGACCATGCCGCCTGCATCAAGACCGTACAAGCCAGAACAACACACCATGTTGCGACTTTTCAACACACACAAGCCTCCAAAACAAACCTGCATGAAAAGTACACGCTACAGCGACATTTCAATACATACTGCACACAAAAGACCTGCTACAAATTCGTACAACTGCGACATCCTATAACAATGACACTGCAATTGACAACAACTTGCCACTCCAACCAACATAACTTGCATTGCGAAAGAGACAGCACGATAGTGCAACAGAAAAAATTCAAAAAAGGAGAAGATATTTAGAAAGGAGTGAAAAAACATGATAAAAGGGGGATTTGAAAAGATAAACGAGGGGAAACATTTTGAAAGAAAATTTTCTAAAAAACAGAGAAAAAATAAAGATACGAAAAGAGAGAAGAGAATCCTCTGTGAAAAGAAAACACACCTTCAAACATTACACTCGTTACATTCAAAACTCCAACCACGACCATGAAATCCTTCAAATCACCATCACCATTAATCGCAACAGAGAACCCTTCAAACCCTTAACTCATAAACCCTCTCCTTCCTCCCTCCGTCTGTTCGCTATTCACCCTCACTAAACCGCGTTCAGTCCCCAAACCACAAATAATAACAACTTTAACAACCCAATCACTCCTTCAATCATCAATCTTGAACCCCAATGCTCAAAACCGTTTCAAACCAGAGTGAAACTGAGATGAAAAGAGGTTGAAAACCCATTCTGAAACAAAAATGAGAACAAAACGAACCTGACCTTCGACCCTTCCTTCAACTCACGAACACAACACCTTCAAAAATTTATTTGCATCCACCGAGTGCCGCCGCCACATTCGCAAAAACTCTGTTCTTATTTCTGGACCACCATTAAACTCTCCCTCTGTTTTCCTCAACCACCATCACTGATCGAGCAACAACCCAAACACCTCGATGTCGCTACGAAACCAAAAGTCGTTGCAAGATTGAGGAAGAGGGAGATCGATTAAATCGCGGTCGAGAAAGCAGATAGGAGAGGTTAACAGCGAGCCAAGAGAGAAAGGTTGAGAACTGCCGCCGTGATTTGGGTCGAAAGCCATGAGAAGAGTAAGAAGATTCATTGTGAAGAAGAGGATATGCGTTTCCCGTTTGTTTTTTTCTTTCCATTTTCTTTTGAATTCTTTTTTTAAAGAAAAAGTTTGTTTTGTTTTTTTCTGTTGTTAGCTTGGGCTTCAACAGCCCATCAGTTTTCTTTTTCACACCATGTTTTTGCTAGTACACCCCTCAGATTCATGGACAAGTATTTGGACCTCATGAACACCAGGCCATGAACCAATGCTGCCACACTCCCAATTTCTTACTGCACCTCCCTTGTTTTGACTTTTTTATGATTTATTTTGACTTTCTTTTATGTTGTTTTGGATAATTATTTTGCTTGTTTTTTAATTAAGTATCAAAAAACTCAAAATATTTTCTCAATTAATTTTGTAGATTAATCTTTTCCATCTTAATTTGTGTTTAGATTTTAAATATCTAGATTTTCAATCTTTGATTTCTAATTTTTATTAACTTATCTTTTAACTCTGTGAGCTTGACTTGATTCTTTTACTTAGCGTTTGCGATTTCGATCTTATCTTGACTATTTTCTTGCTCATTATTTCAGGTATATCATTTATCTATTTCATGCACCTTCGGTCATATTAAGTTATTCCTCTTTTCTTTTGATTCAATTTTGTGGTTATTCGTTTCCATGTTTGGTTTCGTATTCACTTGTTAATTCATTCTTGATGCCATGAAATTCTCAGTGCCTTGAGTAATTCTTGGTAGCTTGGTTGTGCTTAACTCTTGTTTAATCCTGATGATTGCCTTGTGCTTGTTACTTTGACGTGACACGAATTTCTCTTTGTGCTTGAGTCTTGCTTGGCTATTATCTTGACCATCTTCTCGTTCTTATCACCGACTCATTCCATTCCTTATTCCATTTCTCACTCTCATCATCTTCATCTTCTTTTTACTTCTTAAAACTGTGGTTTTGTACCAAGTGCATTTTCAAACTTTTCTCAATAAACTTAGATGGTCGTGGATTGGTTAGGCGAAGGCCTTCTCCTATCTCGAGTGCTTGACATTACCTTTAGGATTCACTGTCGTAAAGCACTTACCGTCTAAAACCAAAAACACTTTTAATAAGAGAATAAAGGTCTCTTTGTATTGAACTAAAGAGAGAGGATTGGGTGAAGACCTCTTCCTCTTCGAGTATTAGGATGCTCGCTTTAGAGTGTGTGGTCTCGATACTCGTCTTTCAATACGAAGACGTGACTATATTCGCCACACAATTTTCATAACAAACCTTTTGAGATAAAGAATTGGGTACTACCCGAAGGGGTTCATATCTGAGGACCTATTTCTCCCTTAAAATCAACCTCAACAAATCAAATGTGACATCTTGCCTTGATGGAGAAAATCAACCTTTTCAAAAAGGACATGTTGCGTCCGTTCTACCGCAAACAGGTAACGCATAAGACTCCACAAGCGAGCTGCAAAACACCTAACTGGTAGAACCCGCACGTTAGCATCGTCCATAAAAAAAACCAACCAACCGTAGTCGGTCGAACTACGATTGCTCTGATTCTTCATTCTTGTCAGAATGTAAGATACGTAGGCACAAGATCGCGATGATCTTGGCGAGCCCCCTTCCATTTTCTTCACCCGTAGTCCTCCGAACTACGTCGACTCTGACTTTTCCATTGCACAAGGGAATACGTAGGCATAGGACCACGAAGTCCTATCGAGTCCCCTTTTCTTCTCCCCGCCTTTTCTTTTATTTTCTTTCACACTCTTTGGTTCTCACCTTTCTCTCTCCCTCTTTAGAACACTCTTAGAAAGCAATTTCCTTAGCAAACATCCTTACACATATACAAGCGAATGGTTCCCATCGAGTACGATGGATGTGAGGGGTACTAATACCTTCCCCTCGCATAACCGGCTTCCGAACCCGTAATTTGGTTGCGAGACCATCTTATCCTTTCTTCCTTGGGTTTTCTCGATGATTTCCCTTCCCCTCATGGGATAAATAAAGTTTGATGGCGACTCTTCTGTTTCTTCCTCTTTCGCCTCCAGTCGACTATTTTTCGAGTAGCGGCAGCTGGCGACTCTGCTGGGGAATGGAAAATCCCTAAGCAAGCCAAGCCTAGTTTGTTTGTCGTATGTGTGATTTATTTGCTTTATTATTTCTTTATTATCTTGTGTTATCTTATCTGTTAGGTTTATTGGGGATGGTTTGTGAGGATAAAGGCTTTCTACCCGATCTTTTCGAGTATGCACTAAGCTAGGAGGTGGTTGCTTATTGATTTGCGAGACTTAGGACTCGTCGAGTCGGTTTGACTTCCACCGCTCAGATGAGGCCCCTTTGGGAATGATTATGTCTTACGATTAGTCGTAACGGCGTCTTTGTTTCTGAATTGGGAGTCCGTGATTCTGAGGACCTTTTTAGAACCCAATTCCAAAGGTTACTAAGACATAACTCTGTGCTCATCCTTTGAAGGGATTACCGTCTTACGAATCGTCGTTATGATGGAAAACTTTTGAGGGCTAGTGCATGAGACCTTGTTTGAAAGCCCGTGGAATGCCTTGTTATAAACCAATAGATAACCTACCCGAGGTGAGGGATATCTTGTTGTGTTGTCCTGCAGAATCAGTGACCTTGATACCTGTTGCGAACCCCTAATTCGGCGATCTTTGATCCCATATCTTATTGCACTCATAACATTGCATTTGCATAAGCATCTTTGCATCATTTTGCATATCATTCTCCAACCTTAAACCAGAGAACTCATCCATCCTTTGTCCATAACCCGCAGTTGACTTCCTGAAGCCCGTATTAGACTTGAAGTAGCTTTTGAAGGATCATGGCCTCCGAAGAACAGAACCAGTTTGCGTCAAGAGCAGATGTTGAATTGATGAAAAGCCAGTTGGACCAACTTGTGGAAGCAATGACAACCTTAGCAAGGAAAAATGGCAACATTTAAAGGACTTCAGCCACTGGAAATGTCATTTCACCTCGAGTGAACAATGTTGCTCAAGCTCAGCCCGTGCAGATCCCCGTTGAGGATCCTATTATACGCGAACATACCATTGTCCAAGATGGAAATTCTTCTTCTCTTGACGCCATGGAATATCATAGTTTTGCATTCTATGATCCAAATCCCCAAGGGGCGGCCCCTGTGATGAAAACCAAGGATCCGCAAGCTGTTGAGCTTATGGAAAAGTGTCGAGTGTTGGAAGAGAAGCTTAACGCCATAAAGAGCCGTGATAATTTGGATCTGAATGCTTCAAGCATGTGTTTGGTACCCAACCTTGTAATACCTCCAAAGTTTAACACACCGAATTTTGAGAAATACAAAGGGGATAGTTGTCCAAAGCAGCATTTGGTGATGTATTGCAGAAGAATGACCTCGCATGTCCACGACGACAAACTTATGATTCATTATTTCCAAGACAGTCTAAGTGGGGCATCACTGAGTTGGTATATGCAGCTAGATAGCAGCCACATCAAATCATGGTCAGACCTAGGTAACGCCTTTGTAAAGAAGTACCAATACAATCTTGACATGGCTCCCAGTCGCACGCAATTGCAAGGCTTATCTCAAGAGGACGACGAATCCTTCAGAGGATATGCTCAGAGATGGAGAGAGGTAGCTGCTCATGTTCAACCACCAATCTTAGATAGAGAATTGGTTGACCTGTTCTTGAATACCTTGCAAGGTCCATACTTGGAAAAGATGGCTGACACTGGGACATCAAACTTCTCTGACCTGGTGATAGCTGGAGAACGCCTCGAGTGCATCCTCAAGAGTGGAAAGATCCAAGGCTCCTTGAACATCCCAGCTAGCAAAAGTGAATCATTTGCCAGTTCCTAAAAGGAAGAAGAGGATGGTGAAATTAACTCCATTTGGGAAGCTCCACATATCCCACCTCCATCACCTTATCACACAAGCATCTCAACTGTTCAAAGTCAGTAATCCTATGGGTTTACATGTGTGATTCCATTCTCACATGGTCAATATCCTCTTGTCAATAGAGGTCCCCCTCATCAACAACATATTGCACAGCAGCATGCTCCGCAACTTCGACGCTACTATAATAAAAAGCCAAAAAGGCACTTTGATCCATTGCCAATGCCATTCAGTCTCATATTGCCACGTTTGATCGATAGTGGGCTGATAATGCCAAAGGACTTGAATCCTGTGATCCCTCCATACCCACCAGGCTTTGACGCCAATGCACGATGTGGTTACCATGCTGGCGCAATGGGGCATTCAAATGAGGATTGCAAACAACTCAAAAACAAAGTCCAAGATTTGATTGAGTCCAAGCTAATCTCATTTACACCTCAAGGTCTTCAAATCAACATCGATTCTTCATCCGATCAGGCGGGTCCGTCAGCCCATGTTGTGGAAGAAGTTGCTGAGAGTAGGTGTGAAGAAGGTTATCATACTGGCATCGATGAGCAAGAGAGCTAGCCCAACAGCAACTCAAAAGAGAAAATCCCAATTCCTCAATGTTGGCAATTTTAGATCATGTCTTTACTATGCATTTGTAGTTTCTTTTGTTCAGTGCTATTTGCTTTTAAGACATTTTTGTTTATTAATGGTATTGTTAATGTAATGAACATGCTTTTTTGAACAAGTCCATTCGTATTCACTCGTCTTTTCTCATCTATTAAAAAAATCATAAAAATATTTCTACGTTTCACTCCCTTTATCAATTGTTGTCTTAGTAAAGATTTGAGGGAGGATGATGAAAACAAAATACCCATAATTGCAAACTGTATGCTTTCGGATAAAATCCTGTTGATGATGTACAGGCATTGTTTCAAATCCCCTAAACACTGGAGAGATAAGGAGTTAGTCCCTAGTCAACCACTTCGAGCCTAGAAGTAGTAGTTTCCTTCTGATTTCTAAACCCTTACGCTTAACCTGAGGCATGGGTAGTGTTCAGTTATCCTAATTACACATATTTCCAAGATGAAACCTCCTGTTATGGCTGTTGTTATTCAATGACCAAAGACTTGGCAGTCACAAGCCTTTCCGAAAAAAAGAAGAGAAAGCCCGCTAAGTTCACCACCCTAAAGAGGCGACTTAGGCAAAAGTTAGGGATAAAAAATGAATAAAGCAAAAGAGGCCCTCAAATCCTCGAGCAGAATAAAATAAAATTCAGTGATCACCATCTAAAAGTCACTGATATCCATCCAGAAAAATAAATAAGGTGACTGTCATTTCACGAAAATCTTGAATCATCATCTTCACTCTTACACCGTCAAACTCTAGATTTGTGTGTCAATTTAACTGAACGTAGGACTGGAGAATCATCATGAAGAAGGGGTGGGTACCAAAATAAGTTTTGAGCCTAATATCCTTTGTTTCAATAACCGTGAGCCAGGCCACGTTACAACCCTCGAAAGACCTAATTGAGGTAGGGTTTATTCTGAAAGCATACTACAGCAAGGTTGCGTAAACTGACTCCCCAAAGATGTTCTAATCTTCAGCACTGGTGTCACTCTTCTTGCTATATCTTTCACACCAGTAAATCAGCACTACGTTTGGACTAATGGTCCACTTGTCACACACTTTCACATCATTCCAATAAATGATTTCCTTCAAAACCTGCATGAATGTCGCATTAAAATTACCATTTATGAATGATCAATTTTAACTGCAAATTAGTACTTGACATTATCGAAATTCCAACCAAGAGAAATCAAAGAGGAACTTGAACATTTGTTGGTGCTGACATGAATTAAGACTTTCTCGTGACCTTGTGGATCTGGGGCAAGTTTTTCAAAGGCCAAGAATGGGGGCAGACCACTGCAAGATTCAGACACTAGGGCAAATCATCTCAGACTATGTCATGGCATAAACCTTTCCAGGAAGAACTCCTTCAGAGACCCTACGGGCGGGGACAAACATTTTGCGAATGATCAAATTCCTTTCATACTTTCAAGTTGGTCAAGCTGACCATGTCATACACTAAGCAACCTTGGAGTTCAACAAGTGTTAAAAGGCCTTGGGGCAGAGCAAAAACATGATCAACATACATTGGATAAGTTGCTACGCTCCACTACTTTTTGCAAGTCATTACGACACATTAGCTAGAAGCGAGGTTCTCTCAAGAACAAGCACGCAACTGCTGCAAATGATCAAGCTTGGGGCACCAGAAGCATCCACATCTGTCTTCTTATCATCGCACCGTCAAACACCGAGTATCGGGAAGTCAAATCCTATCACCTAAAGTCCAACCCTGCTTGGCACCTACCAAAAGTCCCCCCCATTGGCACCTTCATAAAACCGATCTCCTGCTTGCATTCATATATGCATCGCATACCATTAACATGCACCATATTCATACATAACATAATCATTTCCTCCCTCAACCCCTGAGTTGCCACCTTGTTTTTGTTCTTGACCCCTGAGTCAATGTTGTCTTTACTTTCACAACCCCTGAGTTGATACCTTGTTTTTGTTCTTGACCCCTGAGTCAATGTTGTCTTTACTTTGTTGACCCCGGAGTCGATATCAGTGTTACTATTTTCTTAACCCCTGAGTTGATACCTTGTTTTTGTTCTTGACCTCCGAGTCGATATTGTCTTTATCTTCCTGACCCCCGAGTCGATGTTGTTACCTCTACCTTTTTTTTTCAATCCCCGAGTTGATGACAATGTATCTTTTTGTTTCACAACCCCTGAGTTGACTCGTTTTTTAGATTTGTTTAAGACCCCCGATTCGATGATACGTTTGTTAGTCTCAACCCCTGAGTTGATCTACCATTATCCCCAGCATTTTGCATACATTTCTGCATCATTTGCACGCTTATTTAGCCAGTTCCTGTAGAGGGTAGGGCATTCTTGTGGACTTTGTTTCCCCCATCACTTGTTACTTCCAACTACTTCCGTGCCTTTCGCATGAGTATTTCCTTGCCTTACCTTTCGTAAGGAATTTCATCGCCTTACGCGTGAAATCTTATTCTTTCACTTTCCTTTCGTAATCATTCTCGCTGCCTTACGCACGCGAAAAAACTTTGTATTAGGTATCTTCGATCAATTTGGACACTTGATGCCTATGTGGCCAAGAACTGAATTGTCGCAACTCAGAGAATGTCACTTCCGCCGTTGTGCCTGTGAGGTCTATGATATTCTGATACCCAAAGCAAGTTGCCTCTGCCTTATGCAGGAAGATGGTTATTGCCCCTAACTTACCTTTTGTGAGTCCTTCATGTCGTTTTTCACGATGTGTCTTCTCTTTGCCTTTTGCAATGTGTTCAACTTACCTTTACTAAGAGTCTTCTCGTGCCTTTTGCACAATTTCTTCCCAGCTTACCTGCTGTAGGTCTCCTCTCTACCTTTCGTAGAAGGAATTGTCTCCTAACCTTTTGTTCAGGGGTCCTTCCTACCTTTCGTAGAAAGGAATTGTCTCCAAACCTTTTGTTTTGGGGTCCTCTCTACCTTTTGTAGAAGGAATTTGTCTCCAAGCCTTTTGTTCTGGAGTCTTCTCTGCTTTTGCAGAAAATAGTACGATCGTCTTCTCCCAAGGGAGTCTCCTCTACTTGTAGCAGAAATTTATTTTTTCTCCTAACCTTTCGTTCAGGGGTCCTCTTTGCCTCTTGCAAGAGGAGAACCAATTTCTATCCTTTATTCTTGAGTCCTCTTTACCTTTCGTAGGAGGAATATCTCATCTTTTATTTATTGAGCGCTATCTACCTTTCGTAGAAGGAATATCTCAACTTATTATATCTCACCGGGATACTACAGGGATGCCTCCCCTTTCAAGGCTGACAAAGCACTCATATTCGTTCTGCATTGCATCTCAAACATATCATTATATCCCTCATAACTAATTACATCTTCCCACTGACAGATACCTTTTGAAGTCATCTCACTGATTCAACGCCTTTCATTCCACTCATTTCCGGCTGAAAATTCTGGGTATTCTTATATTTAATCTCCTTGACTGTAACAAAGCCTCTGCCACTCCCACCTTCAAGTTTAAGAAGATTAAATAGGGGCATCTGTCACACCCTCATTTTCACCCTAACCTTAACCTTGCATATCATATTCCATCATCTCTGCATCCCATTAGATCATAATCAATCATGTGTTTCATTGAGCTCCTAAGGCATGAGATCAAGAGGTTCTTTGAATCAGAGTTTCCTATCTGATGTGAGATACTTTCATGCAAGTTTGAAGCAAAGGTTTGAGCTCACAGCATCGTGAGTGTGAAGTATAAAGTTCATTCAGCTACGAGGCTTCCCTCTGTAAAGATTCATCAAGTATCAGGTTGTTTCTTCATCAGTATGCACCTGAAGCATGAAGTTTAGGGTTTCTTACTCCTTGGTGTTCAAGATGGGCATGTGTCGTTCAATTCGAATTTACTTAAGGTTGTCAGGTCAACGGTGTGTGCAGTGAGGTTTTAGTTCATTGGTTGTGACCAAATCTTGGTCAAGCAAGATTTTGTTTCAAGGTAAAGGCCAAGGTGTGCACAATTCAAGTAGTGCGTGTCTGAAGTTTCAATTAGGCTTATATGGCAGTTCAAGGCTGTCTGTGTGTGAATCGCGTTATCAGGTTGTGTGTAAGTCAAGTGCTTCATGGTTAAAGATTACCAAGGACCAGTTTTGCTTTCCAATCAGGGTTTGGTGCAGTGTATCGAGATTCATGGTTCAATTCATAATCTTCTGATTTTAAAAGAATATTCTTGTTCAGTTGGTTCAAAATGAAGATTTTGACTTATTGGTACTCAAGTGGCCAGGATCAAGTGGATTCATTTGTTATGATTAATCAGTTCGATTCAAGGCAGATCCTCTTTGATTTAATGAGTGGCGTTCAAGTTTAGCTGTAAAGGTTGTAAGTGCTGTGGAGGTATATTGCAAAACTCATTCCTTACCCATTATTCACTTCCATTTCCATGTTTCTTTATATCCATTTTCCACTTTTAATATCCAATATCCCTTTATCCATTTCATTAAATCCAATTTCCAATTCCATTTTCAGTTCCAAAATCCATTCATAATATTCATTTTAATCCAATATCTATTCTTTTCAAATTAGCAACATTTATCAAAATTCATTCATCTCTTCCAATTCATTTTTCATTACCATTAAATTCCAAATCATAATTCAACAAGTTCAATTTACAAAAAATACAATCATGTTACTCCACAAGAAGCTCTTTTACCAAGGTTCAACCTCATTACCAATTATCTTTAAAAAAATCAAACAATAAAAGTTCAATTACAAAAGAAGCCCATCTGCATTTATTTTTCATATTACAACAACAAAAGAAATAATTCAAAAAAAATAATAAGAACTCTACACAACACAATACAAAGGTACAACCTGTATATGTACATCATCGATCAAAGCATGTGCATAACATGATACCCTGCTATTTCATGTATTACACTGCAAACAACCACTGCTCTCCTCAATGACGCCTGCTACGCCGTGCCAAAACTGTCGCGGACCATGCCGTCTGCATCAAAACCGTACAAGCCAGAACAACACACAATGTTGACTTTTCAACACACACAAGCCTCCAAAACAAACCTGCATAAAAAGTACACGCTACAGCGGCATTTCAATACATACTGCACACAAAAGACCTGCTGCAAATTTGTACAGCTGCGACATCCTATAACAATGACACTGTAATTGACAACAACTTGCCACTCCAACCAACATAACCTGCATTGCGAAAGAGACAACACGATAGTGCAACAGAAAAAATTCAAAAAAGGAGAAGATATTTAGAGAGGAGTGAAAAAACATGATAAAAGGGGGATTTGAAAAGATAAACGAGGGGAAACATTCTGAAAGAAAATTTTCTAAAAAACAGAGAAAAAATAAAGATACGAAAAAGAGAGAAGAGAATCCTCTGTGAAAAGAAAACACACCTTCAAACATTACTCTCGTTCCATTCAAAACTCCAACCACGACCATGAAATCCTTCAAATCACCATCACCATAAACCGCAACAGAGAACCCTTCAAACCCTTAACTCATAAACCCTCTTCTTCCTCCCTCCGTCTGCTCGCTATTCACCCTCACTAAACCGCGTTCAGTCCCCAAACCACAAATAATAACGACTTTAACAACCCAACCACTCCTTCAATCATCAATCTTGAACCCCAATTCTCAAAACCGTTTCAAACCAGAGTGAAACTGAGATGAAAAGAGGTTGAAAACCCATTCTGAAACAAAAATGAGAACAAAACGAACTTGACCTTCGACCCCTCCTTCAACTCACGAACCCAACACCTTCAACAATTTATTTGCATCCACCGAGTGCCGTCACCACATTCGCAAAAACTCTGTTCTTGTTTCCGGACCACCATTAAACTCTCCCTCTGTTTTCCTCAACCACCATCACCGATCGAGCAATAACCCAAACACCTCGATGCCGCTACGAAACCAAAAGTCGTTGCAAGATTGAGGAAGGAGGGAGATAGATCAAATCGCGACCGATAAAGCAGATAGGAGAGGTTAAAAGCGAGCTAAGAGAGAAAGGTTGAGAACCGCCGCCACAATTTGGGTCGAAAAGCCATGAGAAGAGTAAGAAGATTCATTGTGAAGAAGAGGATATGCGTTTCCCGTTTGTTTTTTTCTTTCCATTTTATTTTGAATTCTTTTTTTAAAGAAAAAGTTTGTTTTGTTTTTTTCTGTTGTCAGCTTGGGCTTCAAATGCCCATCAGTTTTCTTTTTCACACCATGTTTTTGCTAGTACACCCCTCAGATTCATGGACAAGTATTTGGACCTCATGAACACCAGGCCATGAACCAATGCTGCCACACTCCCAATTTCTTACTGCACCTCCTTTGTTTTGACCTTTTTATGATTTATTTTGACTTTCTTTTATGTTGTTTTGGATAATTATTTTGCTTGTTTTTTAATTAAGTATCAAAAAACTCAAAATATTTTCTCAATTAATTTTGTAGATTAATCTTTTCCATCTTAATTTGTGTTTAGATTTTAAATATCTAGATTTTTAATCTTTGATTTCTAATTTTTATTAACTTATCTTTTAACTCTGTGAGCTTGACTTGATTCTTTTACTTAGCGTTTGCGATTTCGATCTTATCTTGACTATTTTCTTGCTCATTATTTCGGGTATATCATTTATCTATTTCATGCACCTTCGGTCATATCAAGTTATTCCTCTTTTCTTTTGATTCAATTTTGTGGTTATTCGTTTCCATGTTTGGTTTTGTATTCACTTGTTAATTCATTCTTGATGCCATGAAATTCTCAGTGCCTTGAGTAATTCTTGGTAGCTTGGTTGTGCTTAACTCTTGTTTAATCCTGATGATTGCCTTGTGCTTGTTACTTTGACGTGACACGAATTTCTCTTTGTGCTTGAGTCTTGCTTGGCTATTATCTTGACCATCTTCTCGTTCTTATCACCCACTCATTCCATTCCTTATTCCATTTCTCACTCTCATCATCTTCATCTTCTTTTTACGTCTTAAAACCGTGGTTTTGTACCAAGTGCATTTTCAAACTTTTCTCAATAAACTTAGATGGTCGTGGAGTGGTTAGGCGAAGGCCTTCTCCTATCCTGAGTGCTTGACATTACCTTTAGGGTTCACTGTCGTAAAGCACTTACCGTCTAAAACCAAAAACACTTTTAATAAGAGAATAAAGGTCTCTTTGTATTGAACTAAAGAGAGAGGATTGGGTGAAGACCTCTTCCTCTTCGAGTATTAGGATGCTCACTTTAGAGTGTGTGGTCTCGATACCCATCTTTCAATACGAAGACGTGACTATATTCGCCACACAATTTTCATAACAAACCTTTTGAGATAAAGAATTGGGTACTACCTGAAGGGGTTCCTATACGAGGACTTATTTCGCCCTTAAAATCAACCTCAACAAATCAAATGTGACATCTTGCCTTGATGGCGAAAATCAACCTTTTCAAAAAGGACATGTTGCGTCCGTTCTACCGCAAACAGGTAACGCATAAGACTCCACAAACGAGCTGCAAAACACCTAACTGCTAGAACCCGCACGTTAGCATCGTCCATAAAAAACACCAACCAACCGTAGTCGGTCGAACTACGATTGCTCTGATTCTTCATTCTTGTCCGAATGTAAGATACGTAGGCACAAGATCGCGATGATCTTGGCGAGTCCTCCGAACTATGTCGACTCTGACTTTTCCATTGCACAAGGGAATACGTAGGCATAGGACCGCGAAGTCCTATCGCGTCCCCTTTTCTTCTCCCGACCTTTTCTTTTATTTTCTTTCACATTCTTTGGTTCTCACCTTTTTCTCTCCCTCTTTAGAACACTCTTAGAAAGCAATTTCCTTAGCAAACATCCTTACACATAGACAAGTGAATGGTTCCCATCGAGTACGATGGATGTGAGGGGTGCTAATACCTTCCCCTCCCATAACCGGCTTTCGAACCCGTAATTTGGTTGCGAGACCATCTTATCCTTTCTTCCTTGGGTTTTCTCGATGTTTTCCCTTCCCCTCATGGGATAAATAAAGTTCGATGACGTCTCATCTGTTTCTTCTTCTTTCGCCTCCGGTCGACTATTTTTCGAGTAGCGACAGTTGAATTTGGTAGGGAGAACCACAGTTCGATCCCCCGCAACTACGATCGGGAGGAGGCTGGAACCACTTGATGCCAGAACTGATCCCTGAATCAGATTAGGCGGTCCAGTGGGCTGGATACTGGTGGTGAAAGCCAAAAAAAAAAAGAGATAACTCTTTTTTGAAAATGAATTTAAATTCCGTTTAAAGGAATTGTGTCTGCCTAATAGCACCCAAAGAGGTTATGATAGCGCTTTTACATAATGCTATTAAAACTTTACTTATAATAGTGTTTTAAAAATGTCAATAGTGTTTTAAAAATGTTATTATTGATGGTTAATCTTTAATAACAGGAGTTTTAATAGCGCTTAAAAATGTTATTTTCAGTGCATCAATTATCAAACACATTATAATATTAAATATTGTTTTGTACTATTATGTACGGTCTAAAACTTTGATATCCAATACTTTTTATTTTTCAAATCAAACGCATCGTAAAATTTCATAGTACATATAAACTATCTTCAACAAAAATACAACACGGGTTACTTCTTTTTATTTAAGTTATTAATTGGATTAGGCTAATACTTCATTTTTTAGTTATTAAATTGATTGGATTAGCCTAGTGTAAAATAAAACTTTGAAACCTCTGTTTTTAAGGGGCATTACTCATTACACTCCATGAGTTACTCACACATCTTGACAAAATTACAAAAATTGTTTTAATTTCTAAATTTTTAAATCCGGACGCATTTAATACATAACAAAGTTGGATATTAAAAACACTTTGAAGTTTGGAATTCATATAGTAAATTATATAGATTAAACTCTGGACGCGCCTAACACATCATACCCATGGCTAACCTAAAGACAACATAATTTAAAATCAATTCGATGATTGGAATCTGAATTGCCTCTATTTAAATAAACTCATGTCTTTCCTTCTTCCATCCCATTTTCATTTCTGCAAAAGAGCAAAAATAAAAAAAATAAAAAATATAAAAAGCTATTCAACATATGTGTTTACAAAGTTCATTATCCACATCTTCAAGCCTCTCATAGCTTATATTAATTGTAGGGTTAATAGTCATTTACTTCCTTGCAATATAGGCAATTTTTTATTTACCCCCCTTTAAAAAAATAATTTTGCATTACCCCCTTGAAATTTTAAAATTCTAAGTCTTTTCCTCCCCAGGTAGAAAAATTACCTCCTGTAAAATATTTTTTTTTATTTACCCCCTTGGTTTTTACACGCTTAGGGGGGTACCTCGAAATTTCATGGGGGGTAATCCAAAATTATTTTTTTAAAGGGGGGTAAATCAAAAGTCGCATATATTGCAGGGGGGTAAATGACTATTAACCCTTAATTGTATTGAAGTTTATCATGTCTTTATTCCACTGCATTGTACTTATGTGAAAATCCTCTCCGTTGCATTTGTAAATTGCTCATTTTCTTTCCCTTCACATGTATGAATTACCTAAATAGATTATATATATGATACTTAAGGCTTAAATGTGATAGAAATGTTATTTCTGTTTGTTCTCAACTAGTTGAGGGTAGTATATAGAAGACTCGACAGTTGACTGGAAACAACTATCTATTTACGGTAATTTTTTTGAACCTTTTACTAATATTAATGTCTTAATACATATGCTACACTGCTCTATTACTAATATTTAATATAATCATTTTTAAGCATGGATCCACCAATATTTTCCATGTCTCGCCGGTTGTACATATTTGGAAGACTATTCTGAGGCTTTGCCGCATACATGTTCGATCCCCCCTCTGGGGAATCAGAAGACCGAGTTGTTTTGAGTTTCTCTTGACCGTATCGTGCCAGATAATATTTTTTGGATGCCATAAGCTGATTGTCACGGGACACGACCGTTGGAGGTGATAACATTATATTCTAGATGTTTGGCCTGTAGGTCTCGACTTATGTACCCCCATATACCTGAATGAGTCCTCGACGATTTGGGTATACCCAGGATAACCCAGAGTCCCCACCATTGTTGCTCTTGCCACTATCCTTTGCATGGATGTTGAATAAATTCTTTTTTCAACGTACTTTGATCATCTAGTGTCAGAGGATGCACGTCGTGGTCAGCTCCTCGTTCATGGAGTATGATATACTATTACATCAAATGGTTTTATATAGTATTACATCGTTATATGACACTAAATACAAAGGGATGCTAGTTCATCAAGAGACCTTAGGGTAGGACTAGATAAGAGCGGACCATGCATCTCATGTGTTCCCGATATGGTATCCATTATGACTATTGAGAGAGAGAGGGGTTATAGCTAGAAGGTGAGTTTGTGGTTAGAAAATTTATCTTGAAAAAATAATTAAAAAATTAATTAAAGGTTTATACTAAATTTAATACATTATTTTCAAGATAATTTTTTTATTTAATTCTTAAGATGTGTCTTTATAACACAAGATATCATTATCTATATTTTAAATAAAAAATAAATAAAATAAACACAATAATTAAGATGAGAGAGACTAGGGATGGCAATTTTGTTGGGAAAAAACAAACAAAGCATAGAGAAAAAAGATGAACACAATCACAACACACAAGAAAATAACGTGGAAACTCCAAAACTGGAGAAAAATACCACGGTCGTTGTCAATAGATAACCAGAGAATGACACTATGTGAAAATTGTTACAACACATAATATACCCTCAACTAACCCAGGCCCCCAGTACACCCACACTCTCCAAAACAAATATTTAACTACATCTCACAACACTCTAATACAAGAGCATAAGAGAACAAAGAAAGTCAAATACAAGCTTAAAGTGCTTTTTATTGGTGCATGTTGGAATGAAGAACTTGAATCTTATATATAGCATTGGACTCCCACTTCCTTCACAAAACTAGGCGATGTGGGACTTCAAAGAACTTGCATCTTATATATAGCCTTGGATTCTCTCTTCATTCACAAAACCAAGCAATGTGGGACTTCTACCTGTATATTTTCAACCAATCCAAACAATCTCACCTTGATTGAAAATAATACATAAGCTTTCATTGTCTTCACCGACAATCATACTCCATCATAAAGAGTATCAACATGTATATTTTCAACCAACCCCAACAATCTCCACCTTGATTGAAAATAACACATAAGCTTCCATTATCTTCATCGACAAACATACTCCACCATAAAGAGTATCAACATGTATATTTTAAACCAGCCCCAGCAATCTCCACCTTGATTAAAAATAATACATAAACTTTCATTGTCTTTATCGACAATCATAATCCACCATAAAGAGTATAGTCACTTGAAGCTACACCACTCCAAGAATTTTCACATTGTCTTCACCGACAATCATAGTTTTAAAAACTATCATACTATCTCATGAAAAATATATTTCACTTGAAGATAAACCACTTCAAGAATTTCACATTGTCACCACCGGCAATCATATACTTTATCATGAAGAATAAATTTCACTTGAAGTTAAACCACTCCAAGAATTTTACATTGTCTTCACCGACAATCGTAGTTTTAAAAAACTATCATACTCCACCTAAAGAAGAGTATACTTCACCTGAAGCTAAACCACTTCAAGAATTTTCACATGTCGAAAACCAGGTCTAAACTTTATGGTGAAACTTCCTTGTTGGCAGGAAGCTCTTCAACTACCGACATAATCTTGCACCTTGTGTAATCTTGATTGTATCAACACATCTTTGACTTGAACTTTCCACAAGTCAAAACAATTCTTCCATCAATTTTCGCTAGCCCAAACTGCACAGCGAAATTTTTGTCTGCAGCTCAACAACTCTTTCACAACATTACCTTTCTTTTCTGATGTGGAAGATCAGACAAAACTGCAACCACAAAGCATACTATGAACACTTATCCCTGGATCGGAACCAGACTCTGATACCAGTTGTTAATAAGCAAACAAATCATAGAGAAAAAAGAGGAACACAATCACAACACACAAGAAAATAACGTGGAAACTTCAAAACTGGAGAAAAAATCACGGTCGTTGTCAATAGACAACCAGAGAATGACATTATGTGAAAATTGTTACAACACATAATATATCCTCAACTAACCCAGGCCCCCAGTACACCCACACTCTCCAAAACAAATATTTAACTACATCTCACAACACTCAAATACAATAATAGCATAAGAGAACAAAGAAAGTCAAATACAAGCTTAAAGTGCTTTTGACTGGTGCATCTTGGAATGAAGAACTTGAATCTTATATATAGCATTGGACTCTCACTTCCTTCACAAAACTAGGCGATGTGGGACTTCAAAAAACTTGCATCTTATATATAGCATTGAATTCTCTCTTCATTCACAAAACCAAGCAATGTGGGACTTCTTCAACCTGTATATTTTCAACCAATACCAACAATCTTCACATTGATTGAAAATAATACATAAGCTTTCATTATCTTCACCGACAATCATACTCCACCATAAAGAGTATCAACATGTATATTTTAAACCAACCCCAACAAATTTGACCCAGACACCCGCAAAATTACCCATAATGGATAGTATAAAACCCGCAAAAATAGATACGAGCATGAGCTCGGGTAATTACCCACTAAAATAAACAGATATGAATGCGGATATGAGCACCTTGTTACCCACCCCGCCCCATACCGGCACACTAAATATTTATTACATTCATATATTTTAATTTATATTGTTATATAAAAATGTATATCTATCGATTTTAAAAAACATATCAATGTTAAAGCATTATGTATTTAATACAAGTGTTTGTTTATTTTAACAATAAATTATTTAAAAACTTTTTAATATTTTTAATAACTTAAAATAATATGGTATTTTATAATTGATCTATTTATTTTTAATAAGAATGCGAGTAAGAGGTACGAGTACTTACATACCCATAAGACACGGGTGCTAACTTTGACATCCAAGCGGGTATGGACTCGGGTACAAAGAATTTTTCAAAGTACAGGTGTAGGAATGTGTACTATAATATTCTGTCCAAACCCTGTCTATTACCATCTCTAAAAAAGATAAATAATAAAGAGAAAGATACCTTGCATTTTCTTTTTCTTAAGTCACCCAATCCTAACCCCCAAACTAACTTACAGTATGTTTGTTTGCAATGAAAGTAAAAGAGAAAGATGATGAAGGAAAGAGAGCTTAAAATACTAGATCCTTCCTTCCACCATTTAGGATTTTATGAACAGTGAAGAGGAAAAACTACAGCTAGGACCCACCTCTATTTTGTTTCCGCGCTGAAGTGAAAGGAAAGTGGAAAAAGACACATTTTTGCTAAAAAAGACAAAAGTGCTTCCCATTAATATATTGTTTTTTTAAACAAATATAAAAACTTTTCTCTATTTTTTTATATTTATTTACTTAAATCATCTATTCTATATAGTTTATTTATATATTAATATATATGTTATATTTTACATTACTTTATGTGTATTAAATTTTGTAGTGATACTTCAATATTTTATTTATGCTAAATAGGGATATTAATATCATTTACTAAATATATAAACTTTTCTTTTATCACTTGTTCATCTTTCTTTCCTTTCACTTTCATTCCTACAACTTTTCTTCCTTTTCATTTTCTTTCATTTCACATATGATGTATGTATGTGCCAATAATCAAACATAATTTCTCTTGTCTATTCAGTCAAAATATCAAATAAGAACAAGTCAGCCAACAAATATCCATGCCTTTGATTTTGTGCCAAACTGTATAACCTTTTCCCACTTCACATTGCAATATAATTATTCTGTAATATTGGATGCGTTTAGTACTGATTTTTTAGCCCAATACTTTTTTTATTCAATATTATTTTCTCTCTCTCAAAATAAATCATTTAATTGATCAATTTACAAAAATTAAAAAAAATTGTATTAAAAAGAAAAAAAAAACTAATATGTTTATTGAAATACATTTATAAGTTCATCTTTATCATAAATTGAAAGCGATAGATATCCATAACTTTAGTTGTATACCGATACTTTCAACTAATCAAATAATATAATTCAATGTCAAAGATCTCGGTTGCATTTTGCGGTTTTATCACAATATAGTTGTACCTTGAGTAAGAGTTTAGAAAGCTAAACGTCTTGCAGTCTAATATTCAATATACCAACATGTTTGTTAATGGATACAGATGTTTGGTCAGATTTTTGTAATAGATACACATTCTCCTTTTTTTCCTTCTATTTTCTATCATCACAACATTCGCTAACCATGTTGGTTGTGTATCATCTTGGATAAATATTGTCTTTTCCAGTTTTATGGTCTTTTCCCGAACGAAAATCTCCTCATTTATTGTCTATTTCCTCTCCATTTGTACTAACTTTCAAAGAGTGTGACTAACATTCAAATGATAAGAGAATAAGGGTGGCAAAATAGGTCTGTCTCGTTGAGCATGTCCGTTTTGCCTGCATTTTAGTGCGAGGCGGGGTAAGGGTTAAGGTCTAAACTCTAATGTGTATGTCCTTCAATGCTCTGTTTTTTTTACGGGCACATGCATTTACATGAATTTTTGTATTTTTAAGCCTAAAAGGTGCAGTGTTCACAACCCCGCCTCGCCTCACTTTTAGTGCGAGCGAATCTAACTTTTAGACCTACACCCTTAAGTATGTTCATTCCGCCCTACACCATTTTTTTCGGGCTTTTTGCGGGGTGGTCATACCCATTTTCCACCCCTATATTAGGGTCAATATTGGGCATATCTTCTAGAATACATGCAAATAGGTCCAAATTTATTCTTAGTGTATATACCAATTTGGATTCCTCCTTAGTTATTAATTGTATGTCAATAATTGTCACATTTCTCTGACTCTTTATCTCGATTTTCTTCCTTTTTTCAATAGGCTCTAACATATGATCGTTCTCTCATCTAGGGTTCAACGCCATGAACTTTTATTCCTCTCCATAGTTTTTTTTTCAATTTCATAGGCATCCCATCTCCGTCCATATCTTTTCAATTATTCATTAGATTGTTGACGTAGCATTGTGTAGTTCACCATTCTTACTAAGATGATAATTGTGTTAGCTTGATGTCTGTCTATTCTCCTATAGTGTTTTTCCTTGAAAACATGACTGCGGGTACAATCTTTCGACTCATGTTAAGACACATATCTAGTTTGAAACTCGTATATGTCTTTTTACTAGTGTTACTAGAAGGCTTGGGCCTTATTCTAGCAAACCCTCTTAAAATGAGATTAATCTCCCTAGCGGGCCTTGTTTGTCCAGGGTTTGATTTGGCCTAGTTTCTGCATGTTGAATTGTGGTTTCCCAGTTCTTTTCACTTGATTTTGATTAATACATGAAAAGTTTAAACATGTGTTTTTTTTACTTTTCATAGATAAACCCGAGGGTTTTGTATCAATTACTTTGTAAAATAAGTCAATAAGTGTCGACGTATTTACCGTAAATCTGAAACTTATCAAATCTCCCCAACTTATCTTTTTGTTTATCCTCAAACAAAATTAATTAAATGGTTCAGAAATGTTTGGAATGCATGTTTCTTTTAACATGATTGAGTTACGTCTAGAGTTTTTGAATTTTTTGTGTGCACGATGTTCTTTTCAAATGCAAGTTCATAATCACTATCATGACTATCCATAAATCATATCATAGAGATGAATAATTTACTTGACCAAAGTAATATTTTTAAAACAGGTCTAAATGAACACTTAATTATTCATCAGAATCGTGATCTCACTGAGTATCTCTCAATGTTAGTGTTTCCCTAAAAAACTCAGACAATGGATGTACTAAGTAATACTTTATATTTAATCTAAGCATTATCACAAGTTTTATCATCATTCATGGATCACTAAAGTCTTTCTTTTTTGTTGTAACGTGGTTGGGCTTACAAAAAATATTGGTTTTTATTTGGAATCAAAAGCCTAAAAGTAAGAAAGCATAAGGTACTTTCTTTTCACAAATTTCTCTTTCTTTGTTTTCACTTTCTTACAACCATTTTCTTTTGGTGCTTTTTTCTTTTTCTTTTTGTATGCTTTACTTTTTGATATTTGAGTTTGATTTTGTTAGAGCATTTTTTATTTCTTCTTTTTGTACCAGTACTACTTGAGTTTTTCTTTTGAAAATTTTTCCTTTGCTTTTTCTCCCCAACTTTCATTTTTCAATACCCTTACTTTTACATGCTCTCTTATTCTTAATACAAGGTAGTGAACATTTTTTTTTCAAATTTGGCTTTTGTTGAATGCAGAATAGGGCAAGCAGCAAAAATATTTATTTTCGGAAGAATTTCCTCTGGGATTTATGTCGTGTCCACAGAGATTGGTTCGAGGATAGTCTCTCGCGTTCATGAGTTTGGTTTTAAAATGGTTTGAAAATAAAAAACAGAAAAGTAAACATTAAAACATAAAAAGAATTCATTCTTCAGACAGAAGAAACTTGTCCGACATGTACATAATCGACTCCTCACAAACTTAAACTTACCGACCAGTTATACTCAACCTACAATACTCCTCAATATCACCAGCATCGCTCACAACAAAGGTTATGTCTAACGCAAAGTTAAGAGAACAACCGTGTTACCCTCGTCGACACTCTCGCACGCGACTCAAGACACGGAGGCATTAAACTTCGACGCCTATTGAAGATTGTTAGCTCTAAATCTATCTCTAGAATCCAGAAACTAACAGATAATCATCCCTAATCGAAGTTTACGAGGATTATCTCTAACGTAACCCAAACCCCGCGCATAAAGAAAAAATCAGAGACAATCACCAATAGAGATTTGTAAAGAAAATATCATACAACGCCATGGGCGACAAATATACATGAGTTCATAGTAGATACATATACAACAACCCAACAAAGAAGAAAAACACAAAGAAGAAGAGAAATGAACCAAACATCTCTCGGTTTGTCAACGCCGATCGACGATCAATCCACCCCGGTTCATCCGTGTGCAAGCTTCCATGTTGTTTTTAAGCTAATCTACTGAAAAATGAAGTTTGATGGAGTTGGAGCAAGAATCCCCAAAACCATAACCTAAATAATGCTGAAAAATGACTTAAATAGGCAAAATGGGTCTTCCAGGTTCGCCCAGCGAACATATGCCGCCTTAGCTACAGCCAAAACAGTGTTTCCACGCTTATGGGCACTTTTTATTCGCCCCGAGTTCGCTTTGCGAACTACCCAGTGAATACGCTCGCCTCCAGTTGGCCTAGCGAACATGACAGCAAACCAGAACTTGTTTTGATCATAACTTTTGAACCGTAACTCGGATTGACGCCGGTCGGAAGCGTTGGAAAGCTTATTCAATGCTCTTTATGAATACGACAAAATCTTATTGCTTGAATACCTACAAAAATGAGACAAAATTAATTAAACTCAATGATATTTACAAGAAAATGCAATATACACACAAAAATGTAAAGTAAACGTATTTACACATAAAATGGGGTTTATTCAACCAATTTTAACACAAAGTAACGATAAGTGCAACAAAACTAATATACAAAAATAGGTACATTTTGCACTTATCAACTCTCCCCAACTTACATAATTGTTTGTCCTCAAACAAGAATCAAACAACTCAACGAAACCGAGTGATAACCAAAGAATCACGAATCAACAAGTTTTGAAAAACGGAAAACAAATGTAATGGTTCAATCGAAAATGGTACACACAAAGTAAATACTTACCGCTAAACTACAACGATAACATAGTCACGAAACAAATGAAAAATACAAAAATCATGCCAAACATCCTAAAACAACACAAGTTCAAATGTGAATCACACCTAGCAAAAACAATCATCGGTAGATGAAAAACACAAAATGGGGTACTTATCACTCACACAACAATCATGCAAACAAAAGACTAAATTATGCAACCATTGAAAAATTCACATTGAACATACAAAGGCAAGAATCACAAGGACTTTCAAGGTTGTAGCGTGGTCGGATAAACAAACAAGGGGCAATTTTTAAAGGTAATTGAAACAAAAACTTGCCTAAACCTAAGGGAGTGATCAACTCACAAAGACTCAAACACAAAATTCCAATTAACTTCTTCCAAATTCCCAAGTGTTACACAAAACACAATACTTATTTAGCACAATTATTTGAACTCTTTTTGTTTCCTTTCACAAGGATTTTCTTTTTCTTTTTTTTTCTTTTCTTTTCTTTTTCATATTTTTCTCTTTTTGTCTTCAGAGGTTCGCAAAGCGAATGATCATTCGCTAGGCGAACACTTGCTAGGACGTTCGCAAAGCGAACTTTGGTACCATTCACCACTGCCTCATTCTGGATTCCTTCGCTGGGACATTCGCCAGCCATTTGCACAACGAACATTCGCTATCATACTCGCAAAGCGAACATGACAGAAAAATAACCCCTTATTTGACCTCATAGAAACCAACCAATGAGTAAACAATCATTCTCTCCCCAACTTGAATTCAACCATATCATCATGTGAATACTCTATACTTTCTAAGGCAAGGTAAAAATTCATACAACAACACAAAGTTGAGGGTCCAAGGAAAAACAAAATCCATTCAAAAATAAGTGAACTAAATACTCATAGACAAGCATTAAGTTCAATTAAAACATGAATCAAAAAGCTCAAAGGGGTTACGAATGATCACACGCTCACAAGGTGAATGACTATTTGGCTAGGTAGTTGTGCTCAAAATGAAACAAAATGCCTTGATCCTTTTCATGCTTTCATAAAATCAACACAAACGAAAGATTAAGCATAATAAAATCCAGTTAAAACAAGAATGTTGGTACTCTGCGCATATATGAACAATGGAAAACTACCTCACAAAAAGGTGGTAACTAAAGTGATTCACAATAAGAACAAGTATACAAAAGAATGAATGACATGAAAGTTGTAAAAAGCCTAAGTATCATGAATATGCTACAGTTAAGAAAGCGATAAACACATACCTTGGACGTGTACAAAACTTAACAATATCATTACCATACATCCGCGAGTTGAAATGATCAAACTTGGAACATCACCAAATTTCCTCAAGCTACTCAAAATAAGCTCATTGACAAACGCAAAAACTATTAATATACACAAACTGAAAAACAGGCTAAAATTAATTAAACAAGTTGTAAAGTGAAGATTTGAGAATTTCACGAAAAATCTGAGTACAACTTGTTTAATGAATACTTACCACACTACCTAAACTAAACAACAACAAAAGAAAAGAATACACCATGCTTGTTTTACGTTGTAAGCTCGACGCCTTTACAATGCTTAGTTAGTAACTTCCTTCATTCATGCCATGGTGATGTCTCACCGCGCAAACCAAAAGCAAGTGTCCTAACCAAACAGTTAAACACACGTTAATCTACAAGTATTAGTATAACAAGTGAAAATATACAATATATTCGATATCTACAAAACTCAAAAACAAAGAAACTATCGCAATGCGATTCAATATCAAAACCAATCCCCGACAATGGTGCCATTTTGTTGAATGCAGAATAGGGCAAGCAGCAAAAGTATTTATTTTTGGAAGAATTCCCTCCGGGATTTATGTCGTGTCCACAGAGACCGGTTTGAGGGAAAGAATGTCGTTCGACAGTCTCTCGCGTTTATGAGTTTGGTTTTAAAATGGTTTGAAAGTAAAAAACAGAAAACTAAACATTAAAACATAAAAAGAATTCATTCTTCAGATAGAAGAAACTTGTCCGACATGTACATAATCGACTCCTCACAAACTTAAACTTATCGACCAGTTATACTCAAACTACAATACTCCTCAATATCACCCAGCATCGTTCACAACAAAGGTTATGTCTAACGCAAAGTTGAGAGAACAACCGTGTTACCCTCGTCGACACTCTCGCACGCAACTCAAGACACAGAGGCATTAAGCTTCGACGTCTATTGAAGATTGTTAGCTCTAAATTTATCTCTAGAATCCAGAAACTAACAAATAATCATCCTAATCGAAGTTTGCAAGGATTATCTCTAACGTAACCCAAACCCTGCACATAAAGCAAAAATCAGAGACAATCACCAATAGAGATTTGTAAAGCAAATATCACACAACGCCATGGGCGACAAATATACATGAGTTCATAGTAGATACATATACAACAATTCAACAAAGAAGAAAAACAAAAAGAAGAAGAGAAATGAACCAAACATCTCGCGGTTTGTCATGCCGACCGACGATCAATCCATCCCGGTTCATCCGTGTGCAAGCTTCCATCTTGTTTTCTAAGCTAATCTACTGAAAAATGAAGTTTGATGGAGTTGGAGCAAGAATCCCCAAAACCATAACCTAAATAATGCTGAAAAATGACTTAAATAGGCAAAATGGGTTTTCCAGGTTCGCCCAGCGAACCCCCGTTCGCCCAGCGAACATATGCCGCCTTAGCTACGGCCAAAACAATGTTTTCCACGCTTCTGGGCACTTTTTATTCGCCCCAAGTTCGCTTTGCGAACTCCCCAGCGAATACGCTCGCCTCCAGTTCGCCTAGCGAACATGACAGCAAACCAGAACTTGTTTTGATCATAACTTTTGAACCGTAACTCGGATTGACGCACGGTCGGAAGCGTTGGAAAGCTTATTCAATGCTCTTTATGAATATGTCAAAATCTTATTGCTTGAATATCTACAAAAATGAGATAAAATCAATTAAACTCAATGATATTTACAAGAAAACGCAATATACACACAAAAACGTAAAGTAAACGCATTTACACATAAAATGGGGTTTATTCAACCAATTTTAACACAAAGTAAAAATAAGAGCAACAAAACTTATATACAAAAATAGGTATATTTTGCACTTATCAGTTAAGGGTTGTAACTTTGAAAGAAAAAATAATTTTTCAATGTACGAATCAAAGGGGTTTGTCAAAGGATTCACACCCTCACAAAGTAAGTTTTTTAGGTCAAGCAGTTTTTCACTTAATACAAACACTGCCTTGATCATATCCATGACTTTCAAATATATCAAGTAGCAAGACTGATGCAAAGTCTACATAGTTATCATGCATGTCTACTCTCATTATTTAAGTAAAACATGAGGTTGCACAAATCTCACTTGTGTAGGCTTTACGATTCCTGACTTATGTCAACATGTTTTCTCTAGACAGTAGAAAAATCAAACTCAGAAAAAAGCAAACAATTCATAATCATGTTATGTTTCACATATAGTTAAGTATTAATCATGAATGAAGCATATAAAGAGAATATAGCCTTTTTTCTCATGCCATTTGTTATTTGAGCTTTTGTTGTCAACCTATCGTTGGTGATCCCATGCATTTTAACTGTTTAGATCATTAACTGAACCATCTACAGAAAAACTTATTTTTTGGTAGTACTTTTTCAAAAAAAAAAAAAAAAGAAATTGACACTTAAGCATTACAACAATTTAAAACAAGTAGGTATAGGTTTAGCTTGGATCATCTTTGCATTCCACCCCTACATAAAACATATTCCTGACCTTAAGCAATAAATCAATGAGTGTTGCTAATATGTACTCACCCAGCTCATGGATCCTCGTTTGACCGTCTTGTGCAATTGATCGCGCTAGGCACACTAGTTCATGCTTAGCTAGCCTCTGCATCAAAGTGCTCTAGGTGCACTGTGTGGCCTACTTAATGCGCTATATGTGACAACATCAATACCTTATTTTCATGTGTCAATTTGTTTGTTTTATGCACATTCACTATTGGAGTATATTAACCATTATCATCATAATATTCATCATAAGTTAGGAACTTGGGTGTATTCATGTACTTACTATAAAATCCCCACACACCTGTTCATTGTGCATGATATTGTTAGTAGTTATACATCAATAAAACTAAAGCATAGAAAATGTTCAAGAAATACTGAAATAAAACTAAATAAAGATAGTGAAACTTCACATTGACAATGCTCATGTCGTGTTGGTCAGTCGCTCTCATCAACATTTTCATTATCCCCTTTTCAACTTCTTCTTCATCCTCTACTTGCGCTTCAGGCACTACACCCTCTATCATGATCACTTCCCCCTTCATAATGGAATGGACTATTAGTAGGCCATTGTAACTAGCCGTTAAACTCGTCTAAAGTGGTAATTGTCTCAAATAGAATTTGGGGCTTTTGCATCCACATCTACAATCGGTATTTCATTGTTGACAAGGAAGGTCATCCAAATCTATGTTTGTATAGTCATGTGAGATTTTCTGAAATGAACAGGAAGTTTGCTTTGTTCCAGCTGATATGTTTTTCCTATTTCACATATATAAACTATTTCAGCATATTTCCAATTTCCTTTTTCCAAATGTATTGAAAATAGATCCATATTTCTAGGGTATACGAAGTATTTGTCTTCAATGTAATAATGGATGACATCCCTGTCATATGGGACTTTTCTTCCCCCACTACGCCAAAGAAAGGAAAAAACAACGCTTCTTTTGGCCTTTAACATCGCTTAAAAGAGCTGCCTAAGGTGGCGCTGCCGTAGGTAAAGACAGCGCTTTTTTTTTAATGAGAATGCGCTGCTAAAGGCCTACTTTAGGCAGCGCTTTACCTTTAAAAGCGCTTTCTAAAGTAGGCCTTTAGCAGCGTTTTTAACTGAAAAAGCGCTTTCTAAAGTGGGCCTTTAGCAGCGCTTTTTCTATCCTTTTATGCTTTCTATTGGCATTTTTAGGCAGCGCTTTCTCAGAAAAAAGCGCTTTCTATTGTCCCGCTTTAGACATCGCTTTTGAAAGCGCTGTCTAATTTAGTTTTTATTTTCACCTTTAGGCAGCGCTTTCTCAGGAAAGCGCTTTCTATTAATTTTTTTTTTATTTTCACTTTATGGCAGCGCTTTTAATTGAAAGCGCTTTCTTTTTTATTTTTTATTTTCACTATAGGCAGCGCTTTTTCTCAAAAGCGCTTTCTTTTCTTCACGTTTTTTTTAATGATTTTTAAAAAAAAAATCACATTTTCCTTTTTTTTTATGCAGAAACCTGTATATTTTCCTTCACATTTTAAGCCATTTCTATTAACCATTTCTAATCCTTATAAATCACATAAACCATTCTAATCTATGATTCACATTTTAGGCCATTTCCATTAACCATTTCCATAATTAAACCATTCTAATCCATAAACCATTCACATAATAATTAAAGCATTCTAATCCATAAACCATTCACATAAACCATTTCCATAATTAAACCATTCTAATCCATAAACCATTAACATAAACCATTCACATAATTAAACTATTCTAATCCATAAACCATTCACATAAATCATTCACATAATTAAACCATTCTAATCCTTTAACTTCTAAAGATCTCCTAATATACAACAACTTCCAAAACTATACAATTACACTCCATAACTACACACCAACTTCCATACCTTATATGATTCTTTTCTCAATAAGGTATTCACACAATTCCTCCTTGATTTCTTCCAATTTATCTTTCGTGTAATGAGCACACGTGTATTCATTAAAGTACTACATAACAAAACACAATATGCATGATTTAGTTTAAAATAATAAATTATATGAAATATCTGATAAGTATTAAAATAAATCCTAAGTTATAAATCCATACCGTGATGGGAATCTCTAATCGATCCAAATGAAGGATTTCTCTCATAAACCTCAAAACTAAATAACCGCAGTCTATACTATTACGCTGACGAGGACACTACACATAGAAAAATAAATAAGAATTAATATATAGTTGTCTTGTGTTATCAAGTAGTATCACTATTATAAGCAACATTGTGAAAATTAATATACCTCCACTTTGATCCATGTAATGTTGGTTGCTTTAGACCGTGATACTCGAGCTTCTCTTTGTGCTCGGTATACTAGTATTGTTCTATAAAAGAAAAACGTAAATTTAGAACAATCTCACAGAAATAATCAAATATACAAATACACACGAATATTTAGAACAATCTCACTTACGTATCAACCAAATCCTTCATATTCTGATATGTTGTCCAATCATGATCTAATGAATTCAGATAATACACCACTTCTCTTGTAGGATTAATAGCAACCAACAACCAGTGTCCACTGTAAAATATAACAAAAGTTTAAATGGATAATTTCTACGCAAAAGATACAAAGATTATAATGAAAATCTTACCCGTTTCCAGTATTATACGGTAAAAGATACAAACTTTCTGTACCGTTGGCCATAAATCTCTCGAGTAAATGATCTCTTACTGAATTTGGATCAATAGCAATTGCCGGTGCATTGACACAGGCGCAAGACAAGAAATAGAATCTGTTTGACAATTAATTCCCGCGCATCAATTTGTCATACAAGCACCTTAAATAAAAACATAATAAACATTAGACTATTTTCATTGAAATGTGTAAATAAATTGTTCAACTAATTAAATAATAGATTGATCGGAGTACCAGATGTATGAATGCATAACACCGATGCCTAATTCAAGATGCCAAAAAATCTGTTCCATGTCCTCTTTTGCAATTGTTTCGGAATGAGGAAAACCAAAAACACCTTCGTCCATGTCTATTTGACGAATAGCACCATCCATCAAATATGATGTTGCCACAAGTGTTTCAAGACACATCCGAAAGCGAGGTGTAAGAGCTCTTTTTTCCTGCCCGGTCTTTGTAAGAGCTCTTTTCTTACTGGCTTGTTGTTAAATTTGAGCAGGAACCTAAAAATCATATAAGTTAGGTAAAGTAAAAAATTATGAAGCTTTTGAATTCGGATCATAGAATAACACTTTCAATGTACCTCTTTTTGTGATGCAACAGGCTCGTTGTGCGGCAAAATCCCTTTATCCTTAGATGCGGCTTTTGTAGGAGTCTAACATTACCATGCAAAAAAATGTACGTAATGGTTCAGAATGATTTTCAGAATGGTTCAGAATTGACATTTGAATAATAAAAGGTTCATAATGGTTTTCAACATACCTCATCATCTATGAAAATGAGGTCTGACGGCCATGCAACAAATGATCCTATTGCATCCCGCAACAATGGTGTCTCTGAAACAACGTCAGGTATCGGTAACAACGTATCCAGCTCTAATGCAATATCAACCGATACTTTTAGATATCCATCAGGTAGCGGTTTATGGTGAAGTAAATCTCCCAAAGTGTTATGCATTTTTCCCTTGCCAACTATGCGATAAGTTGGTGACGATAAATACAGCTGACAAGATGAAATGCCCTAAACCAATAATAAATATGTTACTATTAATGTGTATATATGTCAATTAAAATGAATGGGCTAATTTAATTTCATAATAACATATATAATTACCTCGGGATTTTTCTTTTGACAATTGATACTAGCTTTGTCACTAGTATCTTTCAACTCTGAACCGCGCTTTTCCGCCTCATATCTCTCTTTATCCTTTTGCAATTCACGGACTTGCGCTTTTAATTCCTCCAACGATTGCATCACTACTTGATTGCTATGATTTTTTCTCTTTGGATGCTTATACAAGGAAGATGGAGTCACACCAAATCCTTTACCCCTCACCCGATCGGAATACTCAAGAACATTTAGTCCTCGACTAAGTATGCTCCTGCAATCCGCCTCACCTGTGGTTAAGGATTTAGATAGAGTCTCCTGAAATTCATTGACATATCGAAAATTATTAGTGGGGATTAAAAATAAATTATATTTTAATAAAATTTCGATAAACTTAAAGACATAATGTTATACTTACACATTCGTCATAAACATGCTGAATGTAATACCCCATATTTTTATTACTCCGGATAATATTATATTGTGATCGACTGAGCCCAGTGTACTCTGAGAAATTATTTGACAAAATAATTAGAGTAATTGTGGAACTTAGAATAAATCCAATTAATATTATCTGACTCTGAGGTATTTTATTAATTTGGACTTAAGAGACTTTTTGGACATTTAGTAGTATTATTTCTAATATTAAGTTTACTACTTATTATTTTCCTCCCACTTTCCAAACACAAAAGAAAAAGTTAGTAAGAAAGGGAGAGAAAGAAGAAAGAAAGGAAAGGAAGGAGAGAAAAGTGGATAAGAGGAAATTTGAAGAACTTCAAGAACAAACCATTATCCATTCATCAAGCTTCACCCAATCTTCTCATCATCTTCATCTTGCTTATCTCAAGGTGGGTTCTAGATAGAAACCTCATTTTAGATTTTTGGATAATATGAGTTTTTAGGTTAGAATGTTGAAAACAATGTTTTAACGGTTGGAAATTGATATAAATTGAAATGAATGATCAATATACTTGTAGAAACATATATTGATGCTTGTTTTGATGTTTTGGTTACTTTGGATTGATTGGAAAATTATAGGGTTTGTGGAATTTTGTGTTCTTGAGAAAAATGTAGGTTTTAAGAATGTTGTTGTTCAAACCATGCTCAAACTATGTTATTGTACCTCTGTTGGTGGTTGATTGTGGTTTGGAAGAGGTGTGGAGGTGTAGGAGATTTCTGTTTTTGCTGAAGCATTTTTCTGAGTTTCGTAGAGCGCGCTTAGCGCGGAGAAGCTCGCTCAGGGCGGAGTTGAAATCCTGCAACCCCAGAAGGCAGAGAGTTGCGCGCTTAGTGCGCTCAGCGCGGTCTGGGAGTTGAAGTTTTCTTCCTTAAGTGAGAAAATTCATAACTTTTGACTCGTTTATCGGATTCGATCATTCTTTATATCGATGTAAAGCATAGGAGATATTCTATGAAATAAAGATGAAATATGTCGAATTTACCGACCAATTAAATAATCAGGAAAGTTCAAAAAGTAATATAATTATGTTTTAATCGTTGTATGTTATTCTATTATGCAATTATGATATGTCTTGCCTATCCTACTATTGTTTAGCATGATTGTAAGTGAATATGCATGTTAATATGAAATGAGATAGGAAGAGTGAGGAAACCTTAAACTTGAACTATAGGAGAATCTAGTAAGAGCTAGAAATTTTAGACGACTCTAGATGGCGATGCTCGGGCACGTGTTGTTGGAAGATACATCCTTGCCGAGTATTGGCCTAGTTGAGAGTGAAACACTAGTATGGAACATGTGGTTAACCTTTGTGGTTTTGAAAAGGCAAGAGAGGCCTTAAGGCGTTATAGTATTGTGATTGTCGAATACAATCGTATTGTTGTATGTGATCATGTAATTGTAACCGGTATATTTTGAGTGTAGTTTCATGGGTCTCGAGATCCTCTGAAACGGGTACACAATTACTTGGTAGGTTTGAATTGCCTACGTGTAGTACGATTGGAGCCTATGCTATGGGTAGAGACTTGTGATGGTTAACAGGCCATGAGAAGTGACGGTTCACAGTTAACAGGCCGATGATCCCGAATCCAATTCGTATGCCAAGTAACTACAAGGATCTATGACTCGGGTCACCTTCTAGACGTAGAAGTGGACTGGAAGACGAGATGTCTTGGTATGGTTATCGATTAGTGATGTTGTGAGTTAATGAACTCATGTCATGTTTCCATATAGTGTGAGAATTTAAAGTGTGAACTCAAGGGTCCTTTTCCCTTAACCCCGGACTTGAGTTAGGATTGCTAGAACCTTGTTAATCTGAGAGAATCCATAAGATAGGGAACTCACTGAGATTTGATGTATCTCACCCCACGTTGTTGATATATTTCAGGTGCTTCAGGTTCTGAGAAGGGTAAAGATAAGGTCGTGTGATCTTTTCCTTGCTTGTTGATGGCTAGCTTTCGTAGCGGAGTTTATTTTGAGATCATTATTGATCTAGTTCTTAGTTTTTATCTTTTGAACATCTTATGTATATTATGCCTTTAGAACTTTTAGTTGTTGTATTTTGGGGCATGTAATATATATAATGTGTTAACTAGGAGCTTATGGTGTTTCAGTACCAAACACTTGGATTCATATATATCATTTATGCTTTGATGTATGAGTTTTATATATGTGTGTTACAGTTGGTATCAGAGCAGGTCGTATCCTCGACCTAGCCATGAAATAGTATAAGTATTTCTTTCCGTTTCATATACGTCGTGTCGCCATTGGTCTTAAGTGTTATATCTATGGCATTGAGCCTGATAAACTTAATCCTATTTGTATGACCTTTAGGAACATGGCTGAGGGACGTAGAAACACTCGGGTAGACCCCGTACCATTCCTGAAGGGACGAATCCGCCGGGCGGCGATGGCAATACTCCTCTGTATCAGTTTATGCAGCAAATACAGCAGCAACATAATCTATTCATGCAGCAAATGGTTCAACAAATGAATGGAGGTTTGCATCCTACGGTAGTTATTCCAGAAGCTGAAGGTGGGAAATTCCGGGATTTTATCCGCATGAATCCCCCAGAATTTCATGGTGGATTAGATCCCGTGAAGGCTCACGAATGAATTTCTGGTATGGAGAGGATTTTCTTGATAGTCCCATGCAGCGAAGAGAACAAGGTGTTGTTCGCTTCTCATTCACTGAAGGGTCCCACTATGAGATGGTGGGAGAGCGCTTCGACCTTGATGGCTATTCAGGAAGTGCCTAAGGTTTGGGAACAGTTCAAAGTTATTTTCATGGAAAATTATTTTCCGAGCTCATTGAGAACTCAGAAAGAATTTGAATTTCAACAATTAAGACAAGGTAGTATGACTGTGGCCAGTTATGCTGAGAAGTTTGAGGACATGTCTGCTTATTCTAGGCAGGCTATGTATGCTCCTGACGAAAGGTGGAAAATAGACCAGTTTCTGTTTGGACTAAAAGCTGAAATATCTCATAGTGTATCTCAGAGGGAGTTCACTACATATGCTGAAGTTTTAAGGCAATGCTATGTGGCCGAGCATAGTTTGAAGAAAGTCCAAGCTGAAGGTGTTGCGAGTAAAGTGAATCAAGGGGATCGTGGAAGATCCAACCTACAATTCAGGCCTAGGCAACAATCCTTCAAATGGAAACAAGTTCAAGATTCAAGGGCGAGTACACCTCATGTGTGTCGCACTTGTGGCAAGAATCATTCTGGAAGGTGTAGTTTTGAAGGGGTAAAGTGTTTCCAATGTCAGAAGGTGGGTCATCTGAAAAGTGATTGTCCTCAGAATAGGACTCAGACACAAGGAAGGGTTTATACCTTAGATGCAAGGAAGAAGAAGAGTGGCAATTCCTTAATTGCTGGTACGTGCTTCGTTAACGGATTTCCTTGTTTTGTTTTATTCGATTGCGGAGCTACACACTCTTTTGTATCAATGCAATGTATGAAGCGACTTGGGTTGCGGTCCGTTCCTTTGTCTCCTCCTATGGTGGTCACTACCGCCATGGATGAAATAGTTGAGACACCGTTGATGTGTGAAAACTGTGTTTTGTCTGTGGATGGTAGAGTTTTTCAGATTGATCTTATTTGTCTACCGCTTAAGAAAGTTGATGTCGTTTTGGGAATGGATTGGCTTTCTGCTAATTCAGTGTTTATTGGGTGTGAAGAAAAGCTCATCATCATTCCATCTATTGATGCTACCCCGAAAGATGTCTTAACAACTATTCTAGAAGGTATGGTTGGAATGATAAATTTCTTGTTCGAAGAAGAGAAATCTGTTCTTTTGGTTCTCACTAAGGAAGGGAGTAGCGACCTTCAAGTTTTGGATATTCCAGTAGTTTGCGAGTTTTCCAAAGTTTTCCCTGAAGATGTCATTTCTCTTCCTCCTGTGAGGGAAGTGGAATTTTCTATTGACCTGGTACCCGGGAACGACTCCTATATCCGCTTCTCCGTATCAGATGACACCGCTTGAATTGAGAGAACTGAAGGAACAATTGGAAGAGCTTATGGCTAAGCATTTTGTTAGACTTAGTGTCTCACCGTGGGGAGCTCCAGTATTGTTAGTAAAGAAGAAGGATGGTGGGATGCGGTTGTGTATCGACTATCGTCAGCTGAATAAAGTCACCATTAAGAACAAGTATCCCTTACCCAGGATAGATGACCTGTTAGATCAATTTAAAGGAGCCTGTGTGTTCTCGAAGATTGATTTGAGGTTGGGTTATCACCAGATTCGAGTGAATAGTTCCGATGTACCTAAGGCTGCATTTAGGACCCGTTATGGTCATTACGAATTCTTAGTGATGCCTTTCGGCGTGACTAATGCTTGTCGCTCCCAGGATTTTCATCCAGGTACAAACGCGAGAGTGGCGCGGAAAAACAGAGTCGTCAGCCGTGTAAATTTATCCCAAGAGAGGGAAAGGGAACACCGCATAAACCTGAGGAAGAGGGAAAGGAAAGGTCATCGCAACCATAACCTGGGTTCGAGAGTCGGTTACGCGAGTGGAAGGTACTAGCACCCCACGCGTCCATCGTACTCGATGGGATCCACGCTTGTTGTCTATTCTAAGGGTGAGTTATCCTATCATCTAAGGCTATACTAAGACGGGGGAGACAAAGACAGACTCGGTAGGACGTCGACGTCCTAGGCCTACGTACCCCCCTTGTGCAATGGGGAATTCAGAGTTAACGTAGTTCGGACTAAGTTCTTTTTGTGTTTTTTATGAGCGACGTTAAGTTCGCGTCCGGCAGTTAGGGTCGATGCCTGTTTGCGACTCAGACGGAAGGTAATGTGCCCTTTTAAAAATAGCCTTTAGTTTGACAATCCCGAAGGACAAAAAGGTTTGAAGTTTGTTTGTGTTTTTTAGGACAGAAGTGGCTTAAGTTAGTTCATAAGTTGCATTGCACCAAAGTCTAGGGCACAGGGGCGAATACTTAACGCGTCGTCCCAAGACAGGATGCTCGCTAAGCACTCTAGAAAGATGAGAGGAAGCCCCTCATTTCTCATTCCCCACGCTTAAGGCTCGTGTGCAATACACTTTATACTTATTAAGTGTTTTCAAGAAGTTTGAGATGAGAAGAGAGAAGACACAAAGGAGACTCTAAGGGGAACTAATTGCCCTAATGTTATCATGCATGGGTGACCTACGGTTAGTGAGGTTTGATGACAACCTAAACCTAAAGGAAAAAGATGAGAGAAGGAAAGAGTAAGGGTGACCCTGAATACTTATCCATACCCTACATATAAGGTTAGTACCAAACGGACATAAATAATATCAAAGCAAATGAAAACCAAACAATGGCATATAATAGTAGTAACAATCCAAACATGAATTAAAAAGTCAAATAAACAACCCCAAGACAATGGCACAAGTGCCTTTTCAAACAGATAACCAGACAAGGTCAAGGATGTGCATACAAGAAAAATCTCACACAAAGAGCAATTGGACAAATAGTAAAACAACTTCTAAAATCACCAAATTAAATATCAAAGTTGCTCAACCAGAGACAAACAAAATATCAAAAACTCCTGCAAAAATTCAAGATGTTAGTCATTCAAACAATCATACAAAGTTCAGATGAGGAATATGACTTAATATGCAAAAAGGAGGACCAAAATGCAATATGAAATAATTTTAAAAAATGATAGAAAAATATTTTCATGCATCTCAGAATGTTGGTGATTGAATGCAAAAGGAATGGATTGAAAATGTTTTATGGATGCAGAGAAATAAAATAAACAAATTAGATATGCATTATATGGATAATTCAAAAAGAAAATAAACTAAATAATTAATTTAGATGATAAAAAATAAAAAAATAAAATTTGGAAAATTTTATAAAATGATAAAAAGTATGCATGATTTTTATTAGAAATTTTTAATGCATATAACTATTTTTTAAAAATTAAAAATGAGATATAATAATTAAAATAAAAATAAATGAAATAAAAATGCAAGGGGGTGCGTTTAGTAAGAAAAATGCATTGGAATGATAATGGGCTGGAAAAGAGGGGGTGTCAATAATAAGGCCCAACCACTAAATCCATCAGGAAAAAAATAAAATAAAAAAAAGACCCACGTGTGGACCTTAGTCCACCAGTTGACTCACCACCCTCCTTTAGATTGATCCAACGCGCCTTATTCAGTCAACCAGATCAAATACTATGCAGGATGAACGGCCAAGATTAAATGCACATCATAATAATGCAACGCACGCACACACACGATTATTCAGAAATAAAACAAAAACAAAAAAAATCACACGTGAAGGTCACACGAGAATTTAATGTGTTGGCGTGGTAACATCCACTGGATCATATCAACGCATGGCATTGGTCAACGAAAATCAAAAGTAAGTGAGATGAGTGTGTCATACCCCAAATTTTGACCACTAAGATTTTCCATCATTGTGCAAATCATCATCACAATGTGGATGAACCATCATGCCTCATCAAATGCCTCAAGGGTTGTTGAGCATTCACTACAATCAAAATTAGGGTTTTAAGCCCTCTCAGAGCCATAGACAAAGGATCAATCAAGGAATGACATGATCTTAAACTTGTCTAACCTCTTAAACATCCACAATTGATCAAAAGGGACTCCCACTTCAAGGATTAAGCACAAGGCTGCTCCCTTCTAGGTGGATCAGGTCTCAAGATCGCCAGTATCACCAAATTAGGGTTTTGGTCGACCAGGGCCTCTAGATGGGAAGTTTCATCTGGGCATAAGCCAAAGATCCAAAACACAACCTAATGTACTCCATGGAACCTCATGGACCCATCCATCCAGTCAATTTGACCTCAGGGGATGCATACATAAAAAATCAGGAATTAGGGTTTCTTGACCTAATTCACCCCTAAGTTGACTTTTGGGACAAATCATGAGCCAAGACCTCAAGATAGGGTTTGAGGGTCTCTAATGAACTATATTGATCCATTTTGAATAATGGATTAATCCAAGAAGCTTGAGCAACAAGTCTCATTTTCATCTGCACCACAATTAGGGTTTCGCGAGGAAAGTCAACTGTAACTTTGACTTTTGACCAGGACATGCTCCCAAGCCCTAGGACATGCCCCAATATACCCTATGACACCCATGGAACATGTCCATCAAGTTTGATTTAGGACAAGGACATGATTTCCTGAAGAATTGCACAGTTTGGAATTCATCTGAAAAAAAGTCAACTGTGCACAAAAGTCAACTTTGACTTTTTGAGATTTTTCACCAAAATGGATTTTTAACCCTAAAATGATGTTAATGTATGATTTGAATCATCATTCATCAAGAAAAATCAAAGAATGTTGGATAACTTGTAAAAGGGGTAACCATAAAACTTAGAAATTTTTCTAAGTTATGGAAAAAGTACCACTAATACACTAACTTTGGAGGATCATAACTCGTAAACCACATGGCCATTTTTTCTCATCCAAAGATGGATTTGTAGCCCTCATTACCGTCTACAAAAACTTCAACTTGACCTAAGTCCAATTCATTAAGGATTTTGAGTTATGGAGTGATCAAAATCAAGAAATCACACTTTGTTCCAACACTTAGTGAAAATTTCACTAAGTCAGATTTTGCTTCACTTTTTGCCAAATGTAGAGGGATTTTTCACTTGGAATCAAAAGAGATCAAAACCAAACTTGTTCAAACAGTTGTTGTATCATGCAAGGGCTTTCCAAAATGGCCAAGAACATTGCCAAATTCAACTTACCCCATGAGATATGACATTGTCAAGTTGCCTTGCTGAAATCTGTCAAAGGCAAGGCAGATTTTGCATTTTGGCTTGACTTGCCAAAATCAGCCAAATTCAAATGCTCCTATCCAGTTGGACACATCTGAGGATTGAATCTAAATGGGACAATCACTGAGCCAAGCCTCCAAAGTCCATGGAACAAGAAATAGCATGTTGAACCTAGAATGGCCAAAATAGGAACAAGACTCCAATTTTGGATTGAAGCATTCAATGGAAGCATCAAGGTGGCATGGACTGAGCCATTCTCATCTGAAATCAGTCAAGACTTATCCAAGACCAAGGGAACCAAAGCTCTGTGCCCGAACCTCTAGTCAATGGCTAGAGGAGACTTGGATTATCATTTGCCAACATTGGCCAAACCAACTTACCAGTTGCCATTCACTATTCCTTGCAAAACAAACTTGCTCTACTATAAATAGAGCTCAATTGTGATCAGTTTGAGTACACCAAAGCCATCAAACAGATGCTTTCCTCAAAATCTCTTCTTTCACTCCAATTTTGCCTTCCAAGGCAAGTCACTATCGGGTTTTGAGTTTGAGAGCAATTCCAATCAAACCAATCACTCACACACCTCACATACATCACATATGAGCTGATCAAACACTTAGATCACTTCTGAAACACCAATTTCACAAAATCACCACCTGGTTGCTCAAATTTTCAACCAAGTTGCAGCTGAGGTACCACAAATTGATCCAGCCAATTTCAATCAAGTCCAACCATTAAAACACACTCCATATGGTGTAGGGAAGCTGTTCAGATCATCACCACTCATCTGTAACACCTCCAAATCAAAAATCACATTGCACTTGCTGTTACGGCTTAGAGGTAAGCATATACTTGGTCATCTCTCAATCTATGCATATTTCCTTGCACAATAATTTGGCCATATGTTCATAATCATGCATGGAATGTTTTCCCTCAATTAATTGCATTGTTTGAATCGTGTATCAAAAATCCTAGCCTTCATGCAGAAATTAGGGTTCTTGAGGATTTTTCATGATTTCTTGTTGTATGTTTAATTTAAATGAAATTAATGGACATAGACATGATCGTGAGGTTGAGACGAGCATAATGATATGTGGATTGCATGTTATAATCAAGTATTCAGTGAGATTGAGGACAAAATGCAAATCAGCCAAACCCAGAACACGCGCGTGTTCTTGGTGTGTTCTTGGCGCCATTTTTGAATAATTCAAATATTTGAATTTTGTGATTTTATTTAATTGATTCAAAAATTAATTTCTCTCTGAGTTTTAATGATTTTGAGTTGATTCTTTTTTTAATAATTCACAAAAATGTTAAAATATTTTATTTTCCCAAAAAATCCCAAAAATATTATTTATTTCATATAATTGATATTTTTGCAAAGAATTAATATTTTAATTGTTTTTGATATATTAAATATTTTTTCTACATTGATTTTGCAACTTTTAATGCTTTCTAATTATTTTGTAGGTCAATACTTAATTTTTGAAGCATTAATCCAAAATCACAATTTGTTTTTCATATGTTAAACAATTTTGTTCATTTTTAATTGAATTTTTATTCAATTAAATACATTTTTGAAAACAAATTAGGGTTTTTGGATTAATTCAACCCTCATAAATCATTTTCAAAACTTTTTGGGCCTCTAATAGAGTGTAAGACCCAATCCTTTCTTGACCAAATCATTTTTGGGCCTCAGTGTATTGTATAAGTCCCGATACCGTAAAAAACAAACGGCACGATCATCGCCTTTTGAAAAATAACCTTGGGTCTCTCCTTGAGCTATAAGACCCATTCAAAACATTTTGGGCCTCTAATAAAGTGTAAGACCCAATCCCCTTTTAACCAAAACCAATTGGGCCTCACTCATTGTATAAGTCCCTCTGCGTTAAAAGAAAACCTCGGCGCGATCGCCATTTTAAACGAAAAATCATCTGGGCCTACCCTCGTGTTATAAGCCCCACTCTTTTTCTTTAAAACCTTTTGGGACTATTGAGAGAGTGTAAGACCCATCCCTTTGTACAGAAAACCTTTTTGGGCCTCAGTCACTTGTATAAGTCCCTCTGTACAAATTCAAATAGTGCGCTCACAGATAAAACCCTGGGCCTCTCCTTGAGCTGTAAGCCTCAAATCTTTCTTTTTCAAAGCACTTTCTCCTTTGATTTTGAATATACTGTTGTTTTCAATCTTTCTTTGTTGAACAACTAACCAAACAACATGGAAGCTCTACAACCGAGTAAGTGGTTATTGCTTTCATTTACCGCTTTCATATACATATAACTGTATTGTGGGGCTGTTTCACTGTAAGTCTTCTTTCATAAACTCATATCAAATGTGTAATAATAGTATAGATATTTAGAGTTTCCCCGACAACTACGTCTAGCATTAAGCCCGTTGATCACTCTTAGAAATAGTCTAAACTAGATCCCCATAGGATTACCAGACACAGTCTTCCCCCCTCTTGGGGTTAAACAATATGGAGATATGAAAGGAGGCATTCTCAGTGAACCCTTTCATAGACTGTCACTTATAGAAGTTGTCAAGAAACTCTATTCCCCAGAGATGATCTTTTCTCTGTGAATGGCATCTCTTGAGTTTCTTCCAAATTCTCGAACTTTCCTGACTTTGATCTATTCTCGGTGAATAGTATTGCCTTGAATTTCTCGGGGTTTGGGGACCTACAGGCTTCTTAAAAGCAATTGTCAAGAAACTCTACTCCCCAGAGATGATCTCTTCTCCGTGAATGGCATCTCTTGAGTTTCTTCCAAATTCTCGGACTTTCCTAACTTTGATCTATTCTCGGTGAATAGCATTGCCTTGAATTTCTTGGGGTTTGGGGACCCATCGACTTCCTAAAAGCAATCGGCCTCCTCTTGGGCATCGTACAAGGACCCGCAGGCTTCCTAAAAGCAACCTCGCCTCCTCTTGGGCTTAGTACAAGGACCCTACGGCTTCTTAGAAGTATTCACAGCCTCCTCTTAGGCTTTGTATAATGATCTCTTCCTCCGGGAATGATAGCCTCCTCTTGGGCTTAGTACAAGGACCCGTCGGCTTCTTAAAAGTTTCCAGCCTCCTCTTAGGCTTCGTACAAATTGTCCCGACGACCTCCTAGAGGTATAGGAACAGAAATTAATCATCTGCATAGAACAGTCCTTTCAAAGAGTCTACTACTGTTTCTCAAAGCATAGTACAAAAGATGAAACTCTAGACACGGACAGTATAATCTCCTTGAGTCTCAAAGACATTCTCAAGTGACCCCTTTGTTAAAACCTGCAGACTTGGACAGTCTCAATACCCTTCGGATTTCCCGTTTCTTTAAAGAACAGGAATAACCCGGATCCCTGACTCAAATCCCTGAGTACAGTGTTGCTCATATAAGAACTGATTTTCTCTTTTAAAATCAGTATGCTGGACCTGTCACTTAACGAAACAGTCGCCATAGGCTCCTCTTAGGCTTTGTATAATGATTCTTCTCCAGTGAAGTTAGCCTCTCTCTTAGGCTTTATACAATGATTCTCCCCAGCGGAGTCAAACAACGTTTAGCCTCTCTCTCCTGCTTTGTACGAGACACATAAAGAGACTCTCTCATTGAGTCAAGCACCCTTTTCGTCTCCATCTCGGGCTTTATACGAGATACAAAAAGTTCATATCGAGCCAAACAAATGTCAGCCTCCATCTCAGGATTCGTACGAGATACAAAAACTCTCTAATTGAATCAAATAGCCTCCATCTCGGGCTTTATACGAGATACCAAAAGATTCCATCGTTGAGTCAAAAACTTTTAGCCTCTCTCTCGGGCTTTGTACGAGACACATAATAGCCTCCTCTTAGGCTTTGTATAAGAAAACCACTGGTTGATCCAATCAACCTTTTAGCATCAAAACTGTGCCTCGTTCACAGTACACAAACATCAACAACTCCTTCCCCTTCATCTAATCGCTGTAAGCGGCAAGCCTCTGGATCATCTACATCCATGCCACTGTCCCTCTTTTAGTATGAGCAATTCCTAAGGAAAGATGGCATTGCTCTAAACTGAGTTGAAGTCTTCTCCTTTAGGTTAAAATCCCCTATAAAGGAAATTATGGCATTACTAGGATCTGCGTATCCCGGTTAAAGTAATCCTCCTTTATAACCAGTCACCCAACAGTTGTGACAGACAAACCCTTTTTTATAGATGACAAATTCTCTCTAAAGTCGAGGTCCTTCAGCTTCACGTCTTGGGCTTTGAACAAGACACAAATAGACTTTTAAGCTTCACATCTTGGGCTTTGAACAAGATACAAATCACCTTTCGCTTTACGTCTTGGGCTTTGAACAAGACACCAAAAACAATCATTTCCTCCCATAGAATAGGAGGAACTACAAACGCTCTGATTTCCCTGTTTCGGTAAACGGGAATACGTAGGCATAAGATCGAAAGAAAAGATCTTAGCGAGCACAATCAACAAAAAAACCAAATCCCATACTCTCACATTCAAAAGCATCAGTCCTAACATCCTAATCCTTGTTCCCCGCCAGAAACCTTCTGCCCAGATAAAAAGAAAGAAAATAGTATTGGCGAAAATACAAATAACCAGTACAAAGGCCCCCCCACATTGATAGCATTCGTAACCTAACATACCGCTGTTTAAACTCAGTATGCAAAGCAGGGTTAATAGGAGACATCTATTTCCCTTCCTTATTCAGCTCATAATAGGATAAAAAATGAGTCGACCTGTAGTAAGCTCAAACCGCAGAGAGCGACCAACGCTTAAGAAACGCGTCCAAAATCGCTCGCTACAGAAAAAATGGCGCCCACCGTGGGGCCGGTCTCTGTTTTTCTGATTTCCTTTTTCTTCACTTTTGTGAAAACCACAGATTGGGGCTTCCGCCGGGGAACCCATTTTCTGTCAGGAACTTAGGATTCTTAGCTTTAAAGGTCTAGGATGTTTAGGACAAATATATATACTGCTTTTCCTAATTGCTATACGTGTTTATTTTTCTGCTAATGGAAATGCGGGTGATGCCGTATGTGGAAAGATTGAGTATACACTTAAGATAAGTGATGGCGACGGGGTCGACCATCAACCTCAGTGGAGGCTGACCAACGCAACCCATTATCTCACCTAGATAATGGGCCGATTGTTAAGTCTGAGAAGCTGAGGAGCCAAACCCTTTCGTAGTGCGGAAACTATCGAAAATAGTTGTTACGCGATACTACCCTCATTTGAGGCTGGTGATCTATTCTCGGTGAATGGCACTTACTCTAAGATTGCTCTACAACTCGCTGTTGATCCACTTGTTGTTTTGCTTTCCTGGGAGGAGCTGATGATAATGAGTACAGGTACAAAAATCACCCTAGTATAAACCTTTGGGGATGGGTAGAGCCTTGACTTCATGACAACGACCCTTTGACCCCATGTTTTTTCTATGTTTTTGTGTGCTGCATTCATGCATTCATCTAAAAAACATTAAAACATTAAAAAATCTTCTCTTCTAGTCAATCTGTTCTTTCAAAATAAACTAAGACTGTGATTGCAAATATCAGAGAAAAGGATTGCACTAATGGATTTCGGTAGAAGGAGAACTCACCAGTATACCTTCAAGGTTCCAAAACTAGAGGATTTGAGAAGGTTAGCGAGGATGATCACTAACCCAGAGGCTTTCAGAGCTGAGCACGGAGGTTTGCTACCACTATTAAGAGTCCATGTGATTGAGGGAATCATGGATGCACTAATCCAGTTCTATGATCCGGTCTATCACTGTTTCACATTCCCGGATTACCAGCTTGCACCAACGCTGGAGGAGTATTCTCACCTGATCGACCTACACATTACGGATCGAGCTCCATTTTCTGGACTGGAAGAAATTCCAAAGAATCAGACTATTGCAAGAGCAATTCATTTGGACGAGTCTGAAGTTAGGACTCACCTAACCACTAAGGGTGGCATCCAAAGTTTGCCAACCCAGTTCTTGACGAAGAAGGCCCTATATTTTGCCAGTATAGGAAACATAACTGCTTTTGAAAGCATCTTTGTCTTGCTCACCTACGGGTTATTTTTGTTTCCCAACATCAATAACTTCGTCGATATTAACTCCATTAAGGTTTTTCTCATTGGAAATCCTGTGCCGACTTTGCTCGCAGATGCGTATCATTCTGTACACCTGGGAAATTTGTACAGTGGAGGGGAGATCACATGCTGTGTACCTTTGCTTTACAAATGGTTTATCTCTCACTTGCCCAAGTCTGCTGCTTTTTGGGATTGCAAGAGTGCCTTACGTTGGTCGCAGAAGATCATGTCTCTTACCAACTCTGATATAGATTGGTGTAATAGGATTTATGAGGGAATCAGGATCATTGACCATTGTGGAAACTTCCCCAACGTACCCCTTATAGGAACTAAAGGAGGAATCAACTACCATCCAGTATTGGTTCGCCGTCAATTTGGATACCCGATGAGACACATCCCACTGGGTGTTCATCTGGAAAGTCTTTTCTTCAAAGAAGGAGAAAGTGACAGAGCACTAAAGACGAAAATAGTGCACGCTTGGAAACAGGTTCATAAGAAAGGACGAGAGTCTCTAGGAAAATCGGACTGTGTCTCAGTGGAGCCTTATCTCCATTGGGTACAAACTAGAGCTCTCAAGCTAAAGATACCTTATCCTCGTTACGGAATTCTTCCGCCGAGGGAATCTGTCATGTACTTCATGACGGAAACTGAAAAGCTTCAGGTTACTCTCAACAAAATTCAAAAGGAGAGAAGGTCTTGGAAGAACAAGTACCGCACCCTCGACATAGAGTGCATCAAAATACAACAATTACTGAAAGAAAAAGATGCTCTGATTGAAATTTTGGAGCAACATGCTGTAGATAATCAAGATGAACAAAGGAATTTGCTCGCTCCTTTCACTTGGCAAAGGAATGACAACTCGACAACAGCCCAAGAGCCCCGGTCAAAGAAAAGGAAGATACCAGAATCAGCACCTGATTTCTCTTCAGAGAGGACTCAGGACCCATTAGTTTAGGTTTCTGTTTCTGCACTTTCTAATCTACTGTATTTCCACTTCTGTAATCTTTTGAATTTCAATAAAAAGGGGTTTCCCCACCGTTTGATATTTGCAATCTAATTGTCGAAGTTTATTTTGATTAAACCAAAAAAACAATTAATATAATCATTGCATTCATGATTCTCACATCGCGTATTCTTCTTCCCTATGAATCTCACGTTTGTGTCTCGATTCTAGAGTCAAACTGTCTTATTCGTATAATACTCGGGCCAATCGTCAGAAAAGGATGGATGATCTTGAGGAAGAAAACAGAGGTTTGAAAGAAGAGATCGACGCTCTGAGAGAGGATATGAGAAAGCTTCGTAACGACATGCAAGCCATGGCAGAAGCTCAGCTACAAAGAACTGTGATCTCAGAGATCACCTCAACGCCCGTAGTGGAGAGGTATGATCCTAGGTATCAGATACCGAAAGATCGCCCTTGGGGCATGCCTGTTAACTATATCCCGGAAGGATATGTTCCGCCGATCACTGAGGATCAGGGAATCACAACAGAAGCCGCTGGGCCTGAAGGTTACAAACTTCGGGAAAGCGAAGTTGCCAGGGGTATACTGAAGACTCCTGAAGGTTACAAACTTCGGGAAACGCCAAGACTCACTGCCGTAGTCACGGTACCACCCCCTGTGGTGCACACTGTCCCGGAAGGACAGATTCCACAGACACCTTCTAGTAAGAAGGAAACTATGTTTGACAGAATGGATGAATTCCAGGAATAGTTCTTGGAAATGCAGAAGGAACTGCAGGCCATTCGCGGTCAGGATTTATTTGGAAAGGACGCCGCAGATCTCTGCTTGGTCCCAAATGTGAAAGTCCCGCACAAGTTTCAAGTGCCCGACTTTGAAAAATACAAGGGTAACTCTTGCCCTCAAAGCCATCTGGTGATGTACGCTCGGCGGATGTCAGCCCAGACGGAGAATCAGGACCTACTGATTCACTACTTTCAGGATAGTTTAACCGGTGCCGCACTCAAATGGTACATGGGTTTAAACCGTGCTACAATTAGCACATTCAGAGATCTTGGTACCGCCTTCGTCCAACAATACAAATACAATTTGGACATGGCACCCGACAGAGATCAACTCAGATCGATGTCGCAAAAGAACAAGGAAACCTTTAAGGAGTATGCTCAAAGGTGGCGTGAAATTGCCGCTCAGATTTGTCCACCTCTTGAGGAAAAAGAGATGACAAAGATCTTCTTAAAGACCTTAAGCTCATTTTACTATGACCGAATAGTTGCCAGTGCGCCCAGTGATTTCACCGAAATGGTCGGCATGGGTGTACGTCTTGAGGAAGCAGTCCGAGAAGGACGTTTGGTAAAAGACACTGGGTCGACGAGCGGTACTAAAAAATACGGTAGTGCTCTCCCTAAGAAAAAAGAACAAGATATTGGGAATATCTCTCTCGGAAAGCAAAGACGACGTTATCAATCGGTAGCAGCTGTGACTCCTGCTATCAAACCTGCGTTTATTCCTACGTATCAACCTCAGGTTGTGCAGAGCCAACCTGACCAGCAAAGGACACAACAGCCTCTTCAGCAGGCTCGTCCTCCATATAACAACAACCGTACAACACGGCCACCAGGATTTGATCCTATACCCGTATCGTACGCAGAACTGTTTCCATTACTACTGGCTAAGGGGCACATTCAGACTAAATCTCCTCTTACAGTACCGAAAAATCCACTTTTTTGGTTTAAGGTGGATCAAGATTGCCTTTATCATCAAGGAGGTTCAGGGCATAACATAGAGACTTGTCTCAATTTCAAGTCCGACGTGCAAAAACTTGTTAGGAGCGGGGTTTTATCCTTCAAGGATACAAATCCTAATGTTCTCACGAATCCGCTACCTCAACACGAGAAGGCTGCAGTCAATTTGATAGAAGGAGAGACTAACAATGTCTATCAAATTTACGATGTACTCTTGTTGAAAACCAATCTGGTTAAGATGCATTGTAGACAGAGTGGATATGGCCATGTGCCACCTCATAATTATCATCAGTGTGATATCTGCTCTAAAGACAATCAAGGATGTTCGGTAGTGCAAGCAGCTCTACAGGAACACATGGATATCGGATGGATCCAGGAGCACCGAGTTCGTGGAGTTAACATGGTCTACATGAATTCTAACGTCATTCAGAACCACGAAATCCGTGCAATGAATGTCAACTTGGTGGCGATGCACTCAAGGCAAAGCCAGTATCATAATCTGCCGTGGCACGATTACAGTTCTTGTCTGATTTGCTCGGTAAACAAGCAGGGATGCTCTTTCATACAAGAGGCCCTCCAGCGTCAGATGGATCTTGGATGGATCCAAGACTACCATGATAGGAACTCCTATCAAATCAACATGGTTCAAATCTTTGATATTCGCGTAATGAATACCAACCTGGTAGAGTTACATGCTGAGCAGGTCCGACTCGGATTCTCAATATCACATGACTATCAAAGCTGTAAAGCGGGTTGCAAAAACGATCGAGGTTGTACCCTTGTCCAGGAGGCACTTCAGCACTTGTTAAATCATTGGTGGATGCCAATCTACATGGATGAAGATACTCAGCAGATTAGTATCAGTAATAGAAACCCCACTCGGCTTCAGAGTCAGGATGTCCGATCAATGGAAGCTAACCTAGTGAGGTTACATTGTATTCAAAGTGGGCGTGGCCAGGTGCCACCACACAACTATGACAGTTGTAGCGTCTGTTCGGAAAGTAACCAAGGGTGTTACCTTGTGAGAGCAGCTCTTCGGGGTCAGGTCGATCGTGGAGAAATTCGTCCCTATTCGGGTTCTGGACCCATCAACTGGTCGCCGAACTACCTTGCCGAGCAAGTTAAGGATGTTGTCACGATCTCTGGTCATCACAAGACCAGGGATATTTTCGCCATTATTCCTCTACTTGACGAATCTAAAGTTCCCAACTGGGAACGGATCGAGATTACTTATGATGGTCAGAAAAATCATAAGGTTCCTATAGTCATCTATCTACCAGGACTGCTACCGTATGAATCAGCTAAGGCGATCCCTTACAAATACGGTGCAACAATAATTGAAAATGGAAAGGAAATTCCATTACCCTCCATTGTGAACATTGCAGACATCAGTCGAGTAACACGGAGTGGTAGAATATTCAACCGAGGGGTTGGGGAACTTAACAAGGAAAAGGAACTTCAGACAGAAGCTCCCGATCCCCCAGTCGGTCAATCCAGTAATCCCGACCTTTCAAAAAATAATGATGAGATGCTGAAGCTCATCCAAAGGAGTGAATATAACATTGTTGATCAACTGTTACAGACTCCTTCAAAGATCTCGGTATTATCACTGTTACTCAGTTCAGAAGCCCACAGGGAGGCTCTACAGAAAGTCTTGGATCAAGCCTTTGTGGAACAGGATGTAATAATCAGACAGTTTGATAGCATTGTCTCTAACATCACTTCCTGCAATAATTTGGGATTTAGTGATGAGGAATTACCTGAAGAGGGTTGCCGTCATAACATGGCGCTCAATATCACAGTTAACTACCAGGACGATGCTTTAGCTAGCGTACTGGTAGACACATGGTCAGCCCTGAATGTTATGCCGAAGTCCACTTTGATGCAATTATCATTCAAGGGACCTCCGATGAGAATCAGCGAGGTTGTCGTCAAAGCATTCGACGGATCCAGAAAAATAGTTATCGGCGAAGTTGATCTTCCCATAACTATTGGTCCTCACACTTTCCAAGTCACTTTCCAGGTCATGGACATCCGGGCAACATACAGTTATTTATTAGGAAGACCTTGGATACACCAGGCTGGAGCGGTCACTTCGACCCTCCACCAAAAGCTAAAGTTCGTCAAGAACGATCAACTTGTCACAGTCTGTGGGGAGCAAGCCTTGCTTGTAAGTAACTTATCATCATCTGCTGATATAGAACCCGAGGAGGTTATTGGAACTCAGTTCCAAGCACTGTCGGTAAGCGAGAACAATCAGTTCAGAGGAGAAACCTCGATTTCCTCATACAAAGATGCTATTAAAGCGGTCGAGAGTACCGATACGACAGGATGGGGACAGCTTGTCATTCCCATTGACAATAAAACAAAGAAGGGTCTTGGTTTTTCTGCAACCTGTACCCGGACAGCTGCCAACGATGAAAGTCTTCATCCCCTTCAGAACTTCTTCCACAGTGGAGGTTTTCTTCACCCAGTGTCTCAGACAGTTCATGCTATCAATGAGGAAGATCCCTCTGACACAGATGAAGAATGGAAGTCCTACCTTAACAAGGACGGTTATATGTCTCAGGAAGAGGTGCCTATGCCTTTTTGCTTTCCTACAGAAAGTCAGAGATTTATACCAAGATCAGATGTCAAAATGATCTACGGGGATTGTGATCCGGAAGGATGCCGTGCTCCACCAAATTCATTAGAGGAAGACACTCTGATGAAAGATAATTTTGACTACACCTACTATGGCCCAATGGATGGTCTGCCAATGTGGCAACCTTACCCAGGAAACTTTGGGCAAGAAAGTCAGCCGAACAATGAAAATCAGCTGACCGTCATTGAACAGAATACCTATGTCCCCACCATGCCATGGGATCAACAGTCAGGTCATTCAGAAACTACTCAACATGAAGATGAATTCGTAACGTTTGCAGGACTTGAGTTCATCAACTATACTTTTCCCGAGGTCAACGTCATTGAGAGAGATGACTCCTCCAGTTCCAAAGAAGTTTGGGACACTCTGGGGGAACCAAGTGGAAAATACGACTATATGGTCAAGTACACCGCTCCCGAAAGCTCTTGTATCAGGCTCGAGGATATCCCGGCAACGGGATGGGGAGATGTACCTGAGAGCACAAATGCTATGCAAAATGCAACAGAGGAATTCTCCTACGACAATTCTGCCTGGGAGACAGATTCCAATGATCCCGCTCCACCATAAATCAGTGTCATTTCTGAAGACAAATCAAGGAAGGTGCCAGACTTTGTGATTCACCGAGGAGTTCACCGCCAATGGGTTGCTGTCGAGGTTCCGAAGGTCGTTCATCAGTCAAAGTAATTGCCATCTTTAACCTTTCACCCTGCCCAGGTGAAACAGATGTTTTGATAGGGCTCGCTTTTTGTAAATTTCACTCTTCGCTTTGCCCAAAGCGACATAGTTTTGTTTTATAGGGCTGTAGTTTCAAGATTCGACTTGTTCATTAATAAAATAACGTCGTTCTGTAATTTCTGTATTAATTGCTGTTTTCTCTTTTTGCTTTTTCAATGAAAATGGTAATCCTAAAAAAACAAAACTATAAAAAACAAGCAGTAAAATAAATACACTGCACACACTTGTATTTTTCTCTATCTCTTCTAAACATGAATCATCACGTCATGCAGATTGCTTGTTTTAAACCTAGTTGAAACATACGATCCGATGCCTTCTCCCAACTTTGAGTTCCCGGTATTCGAGGCTGAAGAAGAAAATGACGACAAAATTCCAGAAGAGATCTCTCGACTACTCAGACAAGAGGAAAGGTCCATTGAACCTCACAAAGAACCGTTGGAAACGGTAAACTTGGGTTCAGAGCAAGAGAGAAAAGAAATCCGGATCGGGGCACTGCTCAGTCCAACTGCCAGAGAGGGTTTGATAAAGCTTCTCAAAGAATTCCCCGATGTATTCGCTTGGTCCTATCAAGATATGCCAGGGTTGGATACCAACATCGTGGAACATCACTTACCGTTAAGATTGGAATGTCCGCCAGTAAAGCAAAGGTTGAGACAGACTCACCCGGACATGGCCATCAAAATCAAAGAGGAGGTACAGAAACAGATCGACGCGGGTTTCCTCGCTACAGCTGAATATCCTCAATGGTTAGCCAACATCGTACCCGTTCCCAAAATGGACGGAAAGGTCAGAATGTGTGTTGATTATAGAGATTTGAACAGGGCTAGTCCAAAGGACGACTTTCCTTTGCCACACATTGACATGCTGGTTGACAGTACAGCAAAGTTCAAAGTCTTCTCATTCATGGATGGATTCTCGGGCTATAACCAGATCAAAATGGCGCCGAAAGACATGGATAAAACTTCGTTCATTACCCCATGGGGTACCTTTTGTTACAAGGTAATGCCGTTCGGTTTGAAGAACGCCGGGGCAACCTATCAAAGGGCCATGACTACTCTGTTTCATGACATGATACATTAGGAAATCGAGGTATATGTTGATGATATGATTGCAAAATCAAAAACAGAGAGTGAGCACGTTGAACATCTGTCAAAATTGTTCGAACGTTTGAGAAAATTCAAGCTCCACTTGAATCCCAACAAGTGCACCTTCGGTGTCCGTTCAGGGAAACTACTAGGGTTCATCGTCAGCCCGAAAGGAATTGAGGTTGATCCTGACAAGGTCAAGGCCATTCAAGAAATGCTTTCTCCAAAAATTGAAAAACAAGTCAGAGGATTCTTGGGACGTTTAAACTACATCTCCAGATTCATATTCCTTATGACCGCCACATGTGCGCCGATTTTCAAATTACTTAAAAAGAACCAGGATTGCGTTTGGTCAGAAGATTGCCAAACTGCCTTCGACAATATTAAGAAATATCTGTTGAATCCTCCGATTCTATCACCTCTAGTGGAAGGAAGACCACTGATCATTTACCTCACAGTCCTAGAGGACTCAATGGGATGTGTACTTGACCAACAAGACGAAACTAATAAAAAAAAAACGTCTCGGTGGATTGAAAACCCGAAAGGGCGGTCCAGGCAAAAGTTAGAGACATGAAAAAAAAATCATCCTGATGGATTGGAAACATCATAGTACAATCCAGGAAAAAATTAGGGATAATGGCAAGTAACTATGTTCAACAGTGGCAAGTCCCTTAGCAGCAGTTACATCATCCGTCGGAGGAAAACTCCAGTCAAGGTCATCTTCGACAGAAGCTCAGGATGCCCCGAATTCAAAGTTGCTAGAAGGATAGTGGTCATTATGTTTCAACGTAGCCCTTTTCCCTGTAAATTACCATTTTTAAACTTTGTAAATACTCAATGGAATCACGCATTTGGCTGATCTCCATCTTATCAATAAAATTTGGGCCTTGTGCTCTTGTTTGGAATTCTTGCTTGTTTTAGCTTTACAGAACGACGTTGTTAACATGATTAACGATTCTTGAAATAAAACAAAAATGAATTTACTTGTTAAAACTTTTTCTGCTTTTAAAATAAAGATGGCAATTTCTTTTGACTGTTAAACATCGAAAGAATATCAATCGCGTCTCCAAAGGTGTTCGAACCTCAAAGTACAGAATCAAAGTACTCCTTCTATACCAGTATGCCTGAATAAAGGGATCAACTGTGTCAGAGACCTTGTTTCGTCTGACATCCACGACAGAGTTCTTACCTCCTAAGCCTGATCAATGGTATTCCCCGCAGGGATTATCTCTCCTAAGCAAGGTGGAATTGCTATCTTGAACCAGCGATATCTCTATACGCCCCGCGATAGCCGAGTATCCAGTCATGTTCATCTTTTAGTTTGTGTGTCGCGTCAGTTTTGTCAGCATATACATACATACATCATGCATTATTGATTTGCATTTACATTTCATATTGAATCGCTATCACTCTAGTCGGTCTTATCCCCTAGTGATAAAAGTCCTCTCAATCGAGTTGTCGGACCTTTCCTCGTTAGGAAGTGAATCATCTAAGCAATCTCTCTCCTGTTTATCTCTAGATCAGAGTCGGCACTAGACCACTTTGATAACTTGAACCTCTGAAAGGCCCAGAGAACCTTCAACAGATGTCACTCTTCGCCATTGAAGATGATATCCCTGTTATCCCGGATTAAAGAAAATTCCCAGAGAAAGCCTCTTAAGCAAGGGTTCGGCAGTGCATCAGTATTTCTTCGAAAATCCGCTGATGAAAAGGTCATCGGCACCTCAAAATTGGACCCCATCATATGGCATTTCTCTGGGAAGATCCCGAGAAAAGTATGATGTAAGATCCCCAAGTGGAAACAGTCTCTCAAGATACTCGCTTTCCCCTAGTAGAATCGACAAATGGTGTCTTCAACAGATAATTTTGTGCACCTCTACAACTCAGACGACTGGGTTCCCCAGCAAGTCTTACATCGAAACTTTTTCATCTCAAATGGCATCTCCCCAGGAAAGTTCGGCGAGAAGTTTGAAGGAAATCCGCTACAAATAGCGTTCCTTATCAATAAAGTTTATTGACAAAAGAAACTAAGACCAGTTCCTTGGTAGGAAACCGGGATCGAGGGGAAGTTTACATAAGCAACTGAGAGCAGTTCCTTGGTAGGAAACCAGGATCGAGGGGAAGTTTGTTTCCGCAACTAAGACCAGTTCCTTGGCTGAAGACCAGGATCGAGGGGAAGTTCATTTCAAAAGAAACTAAGACCAGTTCCTTGGTAGGAAACCAGGATCGAGGGGAAGTTTAAATCAGAAACTGAGACCAGTTCCTTGGCTGAAGACCAGGATCGAGGGGAAGTTTACCTTTTCTAAGCATCATTGCACAGTCAAAGAAGATGAATGCGTAAACTGCCATTCATAGCCATCAAAATTTTGGGTATTCCGATATTTAATCCTCTTGCACCCCGAATGCCCGAATACCTTCGTCATTCACACCTTCGGGTCCAAGAAGATTAAATAGGGGCATCTGTCATACCCCAAATTTTGACCACTAAGATTTCCCATCATTGTGCAAATCATCATCACATTGTGGATGAACCATCATGCCTCATCAAATGCCTCAAGGGTTGTTGAGCATTCACTACAATCAAAATTAGGGTTTTAAGCCCTCTCAGAGCCTTAGACAAAGGATCAATCAAGGAATGACATGATATTCAACTTGTCTAACCTCTCAAACATCCACAATGGATCAAAAGGGACTCCCACTTCAAGGATTAAGCACAAGGCTGCTCCCTTCTAGGTGGATCAGGTCTCAAGATCGCCAGTATCACCAAATTAGGGTATTGGTCGACCAGGGCCTCTAGATGGGAAATTTCATCTGGGCATAAGCCAAAGATCCAAAACACAACCTAATGTACTCCATGGAACCTCATGGACCCATCCATCCAGTCAATTTGACCTCAGGGGATGCATACATCAAAAATCAGGAATTAGGGTTTCTTGACCTAATTCACCCCTAAGTTGACTTTTGGGACAAATCATGAGCCAAGACCTCAAGATAGGGTTTGAGGGTCTCTAATGAACTATATTGATCCATTTGGAACAATGGAATAATCCAAGAAGCTGGAGCAACAAGTCTCATTTTCATCTGCACCACAATTAGGGTTTCGCGAGGAAAGTCAACTGTAACTTTGACTTTTGACCAGGACATGCTCCCAAGCCCTAGGACATGCCCCAATATACCCTATGATGCCCATGGAACATGTCCATCAAGTTTGATTTAGGACAAGGACATGATTTCCTGAAGAATTGCACAATTTGGAATTCATCTGATAAAAAGTCAACCGTGCACAAAAGTCAACTTTGACTTTTTGAGATTTTTAACCCTAAATTGATGTTAATGTATGATTTGAATCATCATTCATCAAGAAAAATCAAAGAATGTTGGATAACTTGTAAAAGGGGTAACCATAAAACTTAGAAATTTTTCTAAGTTATGGAAAAAGTACCACTAATACACTAACTTTGGAGGATCATAACTCCTAAACCACATGGCCATTTTTTCTCATCCAAAGATGGATTTGTATCCCTCATTACCCTCTACAAAAACTTCAACTAGACCTAAGTCCAATTCATTAAGGATTTTGAGTTATGGAGTGATCAAAATCAAGAAATCACACTTTGTTCCAACACTTAGTGAAAATTTCACTAAGTCAGATTTTGCTTCACTTTTTGCCAAATGTAGAGGGATTTTTCACTTGGAATCAAAAGAGATCAAAACCAAACTTGTTCAAACAGTTGTTGTATCATGCAAGGGCTTTCCAAAATGGCCAAGAACATTGCCAAATTCAACTTACCCCATGAGATATGACATTGTCAAGTTGCCTTGCTGAAATCTGTCAAAAAGGCAAGGCAGATTTTGCATTTTGGCTCGATTTGCCAAAATCAGCCAAATTCAAATGCTCCTATCTACTTGGACACATCTGAGGATTAAATCTAAAGGGGACAATCACTGAGCCAAGCCTCCAAAGTCCATGGAACAAGAAATAGCATGTTGAACCTAGAATGGCCAAAATAGGGACAAGACTCCAAATTTGGATTGAAGCATTCAATGGAAGCATCAAGGTGGCATGGACTGAGCCATTATCATCTAAAATTATTCAAGACTTATCCAATACCAAGGGAACCAAAGCTCTGTGCCCTAACCTCTAGTCAATGGCTAGAGGAGACTTGGATTTTCATTTGCCAACATTGGCCAAACCTACTTACCAGCTGCCATTCACTATTCCTTGCAAAACAAACTTGCTCTACTATAAATAGAGCTCAATTGTGATCAGTTTGAGTACACCAAAGCCATAAAAAAGATGCTTTCCTCAAAATCTCTTCTTTCACTCCAATTTTGCCTTCCAAGGCAAGTCACTATCGGGTTTTGAGTTTGAGAGCAATTCCAATCAAACCAATCACTCACACACCTCACATACATCACATATGAGCTGATCAAACACTTAGATCACTTCTGAAACACCAATTTCACAAAATCACCAGCTGGTTGCTCAAATTTTCAACCAAGTTGCAGCTGAGGTACCACAAATTGATCCAGCCAATTTCAATCAAGTCCAACCATTCAAACACACTCCATAGGATGTAGGGAAGCTGTTCAGATCATCACCACTCATCTGTAACACCTCCAAATCAAAAATCACATTGCACTTGCTGTTACGGCTTAGAGGTAAGCATATACTTGGTCATCTCTCAATCTATGCATATTTCCTCGCACAATAATTTGGCCATATGTTCATAATCATGCATGGAATGTTTTCCCTCAATTAATTGCATTGTTTGAATCGTGTATCAAAAATCCTAGCCTTCATGCAGAAATTAGGGTTCTTGAGGATTTTTCATGATTTCATGTTGTATGTTTAATTTAAATGAAATTAATGGACATAGACATGATCGTGAGGTTGAGACGAGCATAATGATATGTGGATTGCATGTTATAATCAAGTATTCAGTGAGATTAAGGAGAAAATGCAAATCAGCCAAACCCAGAACACACGCGTGTTCTTGGCGCCATTTTTGAATAATTCAAATATTTGAATTTTGTGATTTTATTTAATTGATTCAAAAATTAATTTCTATCTGAGTTTTAATTCTTTTTTTAATAATTCAAAAAAATGTTAAAATATTTTATTTTCCCAAAAAATCCCAAAAATATTATTTATTTCATATAATTGATATTTTTGCAAAGAATTAATATTTTAATTGTTTTTGACATATTAAATATTTTTTCTACATTGATTTTGCAACTTTTAATGCTTTCTAATTATTTTGTAGGTCAATACTTAATTTTTGAAGCATTAATCCAAAATCACAATTTGTTTTTCATATGTTAAACAATTTTGATCATTTTTAATTGAATTTTTATTCAATTAAATACATTTTTGAAAACAAATTAGGGTTTTTGGATTAATTCAACCCTCATAAATCATTTTCAAAACTTTTTGGGCCTCTAATAGAGTGTAAGACCCAATCCTTTCTTGACCAAATCATTTTTGGGCCTCAGTGTATTGTATAAGTCCCGATACCGTAAAAAACAAACGGCACGATCATCGCCTTTTGAAAAATAACCTTGGGTCTCTCCTTGAGCTATAAGACCCATTCAAAACATTACGGGCCTCTAATAGAGTGTAAGACCCAATCCCCTTTTAACCAAAACCAATTGGGCCTCACTCATTGTATAAGTCCCTCTGCGTTAAAAGAAAACCTTGGCGCGATTGCCATTTCAAACGAAAAATCATCTGGGCCTACCCTCGTGTTATAAGCCCCACTCTTTTTCTTTAAAACCTTTTGGGCCTCTTGAGAGAGTGTAAGACCCATCCCTTTGTACAGAAAACCTTTTTGGGCCTCAGTCACTTGTATAAGTCCCTCTGTACAAATTCAAACAGTGCGCTCACTGATAGAACCCTGGGCCTCTCCTTGAGCTGTAAGCCTCAAATCTTTCTTTTTCAAAGCACTTTCTCCTTTGATTTTGAATATACTGTTGTTTTCAATCTTTCTTTGTTGAACAATTAACCAAACAGCATGGAAGCTCTACAATCGAGTAAGTGGTTATTGCTTTCATTTACCGCTTTCATATACATATAACTGTATTGTGGGGCTGTTTCGCTGTAAGTCTTCTTTCATAAACTCATATCAAATGTGTAATAATAGTATAGATATTTAGAGTTTCCCCGGCAACTACGTCTAGCATTAAGCCCGTTGATCACTATTAGAAATAGTCTAAACTAGATCCCCATAGGATTACCAGACACAGTCTTCCCTCCTCTTGGGGTTAAACAATATGGAGATATGAAAGGCAGCATTCTCAGTGAACCCTTTCATAGACTGTCACTTATAGAAGTTGTCAAGAAACTCTATTCCCCAGAGATGATCTTTTCTCCGTGAATGGCATCTCTTGAGTTTCTTCCAAATTCTCGAACTTTCCTGACTTTGATCTATTCTCGGTGAATAGCATTGCCTTGGATTTCTCGGGGTTTAGGGACCCACAGGCTTCTTAAAAGCAATTGTCAAGAAACTCTACTCCCCAGAGATGATCTCTTCCCCATGAATGGCATCTCTTGAGTTTCTTCCAAATTCTCGAACTTTCCTGACTTTGATCTATTCTCGGTGAATAGCATTGCCTTGAATTTCTCGGGGTTTGGGGACCCATCGGCTTCCTAAAAGCAATCGGCCTCCTCTTGGGCATCGTACAAGGACCCGCAGGCTTCCTAAAAGCAACCTCGCCTCCTCTTGGGCTTAGTACAAGGACCCTACGGCTTCTTAGAAGTATTCACAGCCTCCAATTAGGCTTCTTATAATGATCTCTTCCTCCGAGAATGATAGCCTCCTCTTGGGCTTAGTACAAGGACCCGACGACTTCTTAAAAGTTTCCAGCCTCCTCTTGGGCTTCGTACAAATTGTCCCGACGACCTCCTAGAGGTATAGGAACAGAAATTAATCATCTGCATAGAACAGTCCTTTCAAAGAGTCTACTACTGTTTCTCAAAGCATAGTACAAAAGATGAAACTCTAGACACGGACAGTATAATCTCCTTGAGTCTCAAAGACATTCTCAAGTGACTCCTTCGTTAAAACCTGCTGACTCGGACAGTCTCAATACCCTTCGGATTTCCCGTTTCCTTAAAGAACAGGAATAACCCGGATCCCTGAATCAAATCCCTGAGTACAGTGTTGCTCATATAAGAACTGATTTTCTCTTTTAAAATCAGTATGCTGGACCTGTCACTTAACGAAACAGTCGCCATAGGCTCCTCTTAGGCTTTGTATAATGATCATTCTCCAGTGAATTTAGCCTCTCTCTTGGGCTTTATACAATGATTCTCCCTAGCAGAGTCAAACAACGTTTAGCCTCTCTCTCGGGCTTTGTATGAGACACATAAAGAGACTCCCTCGTTGAGTCAAGCACCCTTTTCACCTCCATCGCGGGCTTTATACGAGATACAAAAAGTTCATATCGAGCAAAACAAATGTCAGCCTCCATCTCGGGCTTTGTACGAGATACAAAAACTCTCTAATTGAATCAAATAGCCTCCATCTCGGGCTTTATACGAGATACCAAAAGATTCCATCGTTGAGTCAAAAACTTTTAGCCTCTCTCTCGGGCTTTGTACGAGACACATAATAGCCTCCTCTTAGGCTTTGTATAAGAAAACCACTGGTTGATCCAATCAACCTTTTAGCATCAAAATTGTGCCTCGTTCACAGTACACAAACATCAACAACTCCTTCCCCTTCATCTAATCGCTGTAAGCGGCAAGCCTCTGGATCATCTACATCCATGCCACTGTCCCTCTTTTAGTATGAGAAATTCCTAAGGAAAGATGGCATTGCTCTAAACTAAGTTGAAGTCTTCTCCTTTAGGTTAAAATCCCCTATAAAGGAAATTATGGCATTACTAGGATCCGCGTATCCCGGTTAAAGTAATCCTCCTTTATAACCAGTCACCCAACAGTTGTGACAGACAAACCCTTCTTTAGAGATGACAAATTCTCTCTAAAGTCGAGGTCCTTCAGCTTCACGTCTTGGGCTTTGAACAAGACACAAATAGACTTTTCAGCTTCACATCTTGGGCTTTGAACAAGATACAAATCACCTTTCGCTTCACGTCTTGGGCTTTGAACAAGACACCAAAAACAATCATTTCCTCCCATAGAATAGGAGGAACTACGAACGCTCTGATTTCCCTGTTTCGGTAAACGGGAATACGTAGGCATAAGATTGAAAGAAAAGATCTTAGCGAGCACAATCATCAAAAAAACCAAATCCCATACTCTCACATTCAAAATCATCAGTCCTAACATTCTAATCCTTGTTCCCCGCCAGAAACCTTCTGCCCAGATAAAAAGAAAGAAAACAGTATTGGCGAAAATACAAATAACCAGTACAAAGGCCCCCCACATTGATAGCATTCGTAACCTAACAGACCGCTGTTTAAACTCAGTATGCAAAGCAGGGTTTATTGGAGACATCTATTTCCCTTCTTTATTCAGCTCACAATAGGATAAAAAATGAATCAACCTGTAGTAAGCTCAAACCGCAGAGAGCGACCAGCGCTTAAGAACCGCGTCCAAAATCGCTCGCTACAGAGTGGCAATGATTGAAGGCACACGATAGCTAATCATGGACTAAAAACACTCAGCCATTAAAATTAAATCAGAATTTTTAAATGCGTGGCACAACCTGGACCGTTGGATGAAAAGAATGAAGGGTGAGGATTATATCTTCTTCATAAAAACCTTGGCCGGTCGGAGACATTACCAGACGCCGGAGCCCTAGCTCCGGTCGTCATCTCCGGCGACCCCCACCCCCAAATTTCCCAGAAAGAGCATGCGAATATACTGTTTTAATCAGAAAAATGTCAGGAGTTCAAATATCCAATCATAAAAAGCAAATAACCAACGAGTAAGGAGGTTCGAATGAAAACAAGTAAGGTTCAAAATTTTAAAACTCACCAAGCAACCAATGTACACGTCCAAATTTAAAAGTAAACATATCAGGATGATCAGTGGGCATCACACAATATTATGCATATCAAAAAGAAGGATTTTGTGATCACAAAAAAATGACTAACCTGAGATGGCACAACCCTTATCCTTGCTCTTAGCTTCAAGTGACGGTTGGTTTGTGTTCTAGGGATCCCAAGGATGAAGCCTGTGGAAGAATTTTGTGATAAGACCTTGTGAATTGTGAGATACGACTAATCCAAGTTTTTAGGGTTTGAGCTTTGTTCTCCTTGAAATCATGTGTCCCCTGCCTAACCAGTGCATGGATGAGTTTAAATAGACTAGGGTTTTTCACTGATAATGGTTTGGGCTTGGGCAATTCTTTGTTTAATGAGTTTGGGTGATTTTTAGAAAATTGCATAATGTGAGATACACATCTCTCCATGCATTTACACTTAAGAATTCCATGATGGATCCCTCACATTTCAGTTGCTAATCACACCTGTATGGGATTTGGGCTTTGAGATGTATTGGTTAATGAGTTTTCAACATTTTGGTAATTTTGAATAATGGAAAATAAGTGAAGAATAAACCATGGAATTTAATGATTCTTGGGCCCAAAATAATCCTCAAGGAATGTTCTTTGATATTAGAATGTGGCATGAAGCAATGGAGTTGATTATAGGTCATTATGCCCAAAGTTTTGAAAATGGAACCATGAGAAACCCTAAAAACCACTTTGCCTTCTTTTGGCCATAAGTTGAGTTTCACAAATGATATGGAGACCCACTAGTACTTGTTGGAAAGAGGAGAAAAATATCTTCAACTTTCATGTTAGAGAAAAATTCATTTGAAGCTTCTTTGATGATGAAAAGTCAAGTTGAATGCAGTGCAGGAACTTGCCCAAAAAGGAAACTTTCAAATTATAGGTCATTTCCATATTTAGTAACTTTTGCACCAACTCCTGATTCTTGATAAATGGCATGAAACTTGACTCTTGATGACCATATGAGGATGTGAGACCTTGAAATCCTTGAAGAGAACCTCAAAATTCCACAGTTGACTTCTCCTCTCACTGTTGACTTTTACCCAATTCACCTGATTCCCAATCCATTGTCCAATTGAAATCCTCCTGGACCAAACTGATGGACAACCTCCCATTCCTAGGTACTTAGGGACCCAAGGAATACCATGGAATCAAGTCTTGCCCAAAAAATCAGAAATAAACTGACTTTATAGCAAACCCTAGTTTTGGTACCCTCAGTCTAGGAGGAAATAATATAGTCTCCAAATCCAAATTCCTCTGAATATGATGTGTATCCTCTCTAACAAAGATAAGATATGTCATTTGGTGATGATAAAAACCCAAGGAGCTTGCCTATTGGAGCAATAAACCCCAGAATTTCAAAACCCTAATTCATGCACTGGTTAGGAGAGAGTGATCCACTTGAGCTCTCTTGCTTGACCCTTTGAAGAATATCTCAGGCACCTTGACCCCATACTAAGAACCAATGATATGCACATATGATAATGCAAAAATTCAATGAAACATAAGCCAGTTAGTACTAAAGTAAGGAGGGCAAATTTTGGGGTGCAACAGCTGCCCCTATTCAATCAACTTGGTCCTGAGGGTATGATAGCGACGACTTTCAGATGATCAGGATGTACGGAGATTGAATACCAAAGAACCCGGAAATTTGCAACCTTCACCGGAGAATTAGCCATAAATGTTGTAATGAAACAAACTCTCCCAGGTTATGTCATCTCTGCTGATAAAGAGAACTGACAAAGGGGTCTCAAAATACGCCATCCCTGCTGATAAAGGGAACTGACAAAGGAAATATCCAAAAAGGTTTCTATCTCTGCTGATAAAGAGAACTAGCAACACAAAATCCATCCCTGCTGATAAAGGGAACTGACGAAGAAAATATCCAAAAGATTGCTATCCCTAATGATAAAGGGAACTAGCAATACAAAAGCCATCCCTGCTGATAAAGGGAACTAGCAAAACAAAGGCCATCCCTGCTGATAATGGGAACTGACGAAAGGAAGTCTTCAAGAGACTGCTATCTCTGCTGATAAAGAGAACTAGCAAAACAAGTGCCATCCCTACTGATAAAGAGAACTGACAAAGGAAATATCCAAAAGGTTGCTATCTCTGCTGATAAAGAGAACTAGCAATACTAATGCCATCCCTGCTGATAGAGGGAAACTGACGAAAGAAAATCTTCATAAGATTGCTATCCCTGCTGATAAAGGGAACTAGCAATATAAATGCCATCCCTGCTGATAAAGGGAAACTGACGAAAGAAAATCTTCAAAAGATTGCTATCTCTGCTGATAAAGAGAAACTAGCAAAATAAATGCCATCCCTGCTGATAAAGGGAAACTGACGAAAGAAAATCTTCAAAAGATTGCTATCTCTACTGATAAAGAGAACTAGCAATACAAAAGCCATCCCTGATGATAAAGGGAACTAGCAAAACAAAGGTCATCCCTGCTGATAAAGGGAACTGACGAAAGGAAGTTTTCAAAAGACTGCTATCTCTGCTGATAAAGAGAACTAGCAACAAATGCCATCCCTGCTGATAAAGGGAACTGACGAAGAAAATATCTGAAAGATTGCTATCTCCGCTGATAAAGAGAACTAGCAATACCAATGCCATCCCTGCTGATAAAGGGAAACTGACAAAAGAAAATCTTCAAAAGATTGCTATCTCTGCTGATAAAGAGAAACTAGCAAAATAAATGCCATCCCTGCTGATAAAGGGAAACTGACAAAAGATAATCTTCAAAAGATTGCTATCTCTGTTGATAAAGAGAAACTAGCAAAATAAATGCCATCCCTGCTGATAAAGGGAAACTGACAAAAGAAAATCTTCAAAAGATTGCTATCTCTGCTGATAAAGAGAAACTAGCAAAATAAATGCCATCCCTGCTGATAAAGGGAAACTGACAAAAGAAAATCTTCAAAAGATTGCTATCTCTGCTGATAAAGAGAAACTAGCAAAATAAATGCCATCCCTGATGATAAAGGGAAACTGACAAAAGAACATCTTCAAAAGATTGCTATCTCTGCTGATAAAGAGAAACTAGCAAAATAAATGCCATCCCTGCTGATAAAGGAAAACTGACAAAAGAAAATCTTTAAAAGATTGCTATCTCTGCTGATAAAGAGAAACTAGCAGAATAAATGTCATCCCTGCTGATAAAGGGAAACTGACAAAAGAACATCTTCAAAAGATTACTATCTCTGCTGATAAAGAGAACTAGCAAAACAAACGGTGACTTCACTGGGGATAATGTAAAACAAAACTTCTGGTTTAAGCCACCTCTGGCAAAAATATGTCAAGCAAGAACGGGATTTCACAAAAGAGAAAGGCCACACAAACTTCTAACGGACCCATGATCCACATATAAGATGACTCTGCTGGGGAAAGGAGAAGTCTAAATAAAAGACTCTGTCGGGGAGCACAAGTATGAGGAACGCATCCCTCCAAAATCTCCTGAGTTATGCCATCTCTGCCGAGCAAGAGAACTGGCAAGGAAAGTATCAAACCTGGCTTATGCTTCAAATGCAAATGTTTGAATGGTGGCGTAATGCTCCATACGACATGGAAATGCTACGCGTTTGCAGATGCAATGCGAATGCTCATGATATGCAAAAGGAGCCCTCCAGCAAAATAAATGCCGGAGAGAAAAGATCAATTTAGCTGGGGATGACAAAAATAAATTATCCTCTGAATCCAGGAACTCTACTGAGAAGGGTTATACTGATCGACTCTTCGGATCAACCACTTCTGCCGGGGACGAAATCCCGAAAGAACTAACGGGGGTTACACCTGTCCTCTTTACTGAAGGTGGCATCGAACCTGAGATTCCTCTTCTGCCGGGGGAGTTGAGAATGAATGCCAATAACAGAATCGGAAGTCTGTTACTGAAGGTTGCCAATAACATATGGGCTTAGGACCTGCTGGGGATGTCAGCCCATAATACCATCATGCTTGGGGAAACAATCCATAATACAATCCTGCCTGGGGATACTGCTGAACTTAGCCTGCTGATGGGGAGGATGACTTTACTCCCCCCTTGCTGGGGACTAGAATATGACATTGTCGGTGAAAGCACGCTTCCTGACTGGATGGGGGAGATGAAAACCCTGATTCTGTGGGGAAATAACGCCTTGATCTAGAGAAAATACTTCCCACGTCTCCTGCTAGGGAAAGTCTGCTCTGCTAAGGAAAGTTTGACCTGCTGGGGAAGGAGCAATCTCAATGCTGGGGAGAGCCAACTGCTGGGGATGTACAATCTGTTGCCCTGCAACCTAACTTGTCTTTATGGTCATAAGCGGCTCTTTGAACTCTTCATCTCAAAAGGATTTTACAGAATATCGGGCGTTCGCACTGCCCCAGAGTCTTCAAACTCTTGGAGAGATTTATCATATCTCGACATAACTGCCCCAGTCTTCGTAATGACTTGACAATACTCTGCTTTAGCATCTTGAACCTTGAGGAGGTGTTTTCAATTAACCATTTTTAGGAGTGGACGATCTCCCATGCTCTAGAGGTGGCCTGTCCCACTATGGGCTTTGAAGTGACTTTGCCCCTGATCCTAGAATGAATGCCCCAGAATAACTGAATTTTGGAGAGTTTTCTCGACGTGACTGCCCCAGATTGGCTACATCTTAACACGACTTACTGGAGAGAGCCCACTCTACACTGAGTCTCTTGGCAGCATGCCCTTTGATATGATTGTCTTTCAGAATTTTCAAGCATCTCAACTTGGTAGGATCAAGCTTCTTGACTGACTTTCACTGTGTAAGCTTCATTGATGCCTAGGCACATATATGCAAGCAGAACAAGTTATTTATGAGAATGATAATTCTAATGCAACACTCATGTTAACCTTGAAGTTTTTAATGAAAATGTGTCGCCAAGCCTTGTGAACGAATCACTTGCTGGGATGCGACCTTGATTTTTGAATGGCAAAACAATGCGCACATGCAATACCAACAAATCCTATTAGCACAACTCATAGGAGTCAGGAACGCCATCCAGTTGGAGTACGCTTTCGGAATGAACCCTGTTTCAATTAGGACTTTTAAAGGCTGTAACGTGGTCTGGTTCACGGTTTCAGAAAAAAGGATTTATGGCTCAAAATTTATCGGTGCCCACCCACTCTTCGTGATGTTCTCCAGTCCTATGTTCAGTTAATCTGACCCAAACGCTCATCTCTCAAGAGATTTATGATCTTTAAGGAACCTACGCCACTAATGGTTTGGCCCCTAAGGGGGTTTTGGAATAACAGTCATCCCTTTTTTATCTTGTGTCTGTAATCACACGAATTTGTTCTTATCGGGGATTTTCTGCTTTTCGCTTCTTCTTTCTTTTGCTTTTTTCTTTGATCCCTAATTTTTCCTGGACTGACTCTTTTGAGTTTTTTTCGATTTTGAAGTCCAGCGGGATGCCCTAACTTTTGCCTAAGTCGCTTGTTTTCAAGTTTCGACTTAGCGGGCTTTCCTTTTTTTATTCCCCTTTTGAACAAAGCGTGTTACACTGGTTGTCTTACTTGCTTAAAAGGGTTGTGACTGCCTCACTCCTTGATTGTTGAAGGGTAACCATTGTGGTTTCACTCCTCTTGACCTCTTGATGGTGGGATAGAAGGTAATGGATCCTCAGATGCACACTTTCCTCAAAATTTGAACGCTCGGTCAAACTAACTGATGCCTAACCTGCCCCTGGGTTAAGTATGAGGGTTTTTTCGTACAAAAGAAGCTCCTACTCCAAGGCTCAAAGGGTTTAACGAAGGTTTATCTCTCCAGTGTTTAGGGGTTTGAAACAATGCTTGTACATCCTCAACAGGGTTCTATCCTTGAACATACGACCAGAGATTCTGCGTTTTTGTCTCATCATCCTCCCTCAAGAGTTCTAAATAAGAAAATTGGTATTGCAGTGCATATAAACATTTAAGAGTGAACACGAATGGATTACTTCAAGAAAAACATACTCATTGCATTAATATCATCATAAAAACAAACAAGTCTTACATGCATACGATGCTTTAACAAGAAATGAAAAACTACAAATGAAAATGCAGTAAAGAAGCTGAAGATTGCCATTACTGAGGAAGCTTAATTCTGTCTGGACGTACTTGCAGACTGAGTGTTCATTTGAGAAAGGAGGCCTCCATTGATGTACATATCATCTTCAGTGAATACAATGATCTCTGAGTCTACAGGTCTTGTACCTTGTGCTTGAATACATTACACTCATCAATTGTGTGCCCAAACGTTCTCGAGTGGAACTCGCACCTAGCAGTCATGTCATAGTCCGGAGGAATAGGGTACGGTACTGGCGTGGTACCCCTCGTTTGAATCAGAGAGTTCTTGAGCAGATGAGTAAACAGCTGACTATAAGGGATAGGAATAGGATCAAATATCCTTTTGGGCCCTCTTGGTCTCGGTTGCCCCTGCTGCTGATAATTCTGCGGTCGGTGCTGATTTGGGCGCCTCACCTGCGCTTGCACTTTCCTTTCCACATTTGGCTGGGGCACAAGCGAAGGTTGCTGACGTAGTGCTTCTGCAGCAAAAGGCTGTGGAGAAAGTCCATGGCATGAGGTGGATCTTGCAAAGAGGGGAGGAGCCTTCACTTCTTCTACAACAATTGGGGTAACATCACCTTGTACATTCACGCCGCCCGACGTGAACTCAATTGCCTCTGCGTCAATCAAATCCTGGACTCGGTACTGAAAGGCCCTACATTCCTCCACTGTATGCCCTGGTGCCCCAGAATGGAAATCACAATGGGCTCTTGCATCATAGCCTGGTGGAGGATTGCGGTGTGAGGAGCCAAAGTCCTTTTCTGTACCAGTTGAAACTGAAGGAGATGCGGCAATAGTTGAGAATATGGCATAGGGAGCGGATGAAAAACTCTTTCAGACTTCTTCTGCCCCTGTGTATACTTTTTGCCCTTGGGCTTCTCTTGGGAGCCAAGACCTAGCTGCTGTTGGGAGAGTTCCGGAACTTCCGCTTGTGGAAGAGACTCACGAGGTAATCCACAATTTAAATCAAATTCCAAAGAGATGGGAGGAGTAAGGATCTCTGTTGTGGAAGCGGGCACATGACTGTCTTCCTTTTTCAACACTGTTTTCAAAATCTCCACGATCAAACCCATCTGAGTCTTCATCTGATTGATCTCCTCCCTCAGCATCCTCTGCTCCTGGAGCATGTCTTCCCCAAATTGCCTCATCTGAACCTTCAGTTCACTCAACTCAGCTTGAACTCGCTCCATGATATACTCTTGAATGGACTGAGGAGTTAAATCTGCAATTCTGAGATGGAAACAAGATAAGAATACTGGAGATAAACACCTGTCATGCAGAATGATTATGCAAAATGATTATGCAAATGCAAATGAACATGTTTGAATATTAGCAGGGTAATCCACCCCTTGATTCCAGTTTAATAACAAGATGGAACGAAACTTCTGCTCATATATTAAGAAGACCAGAGGAAAACCAAATGTCAACAATCACGATCCAAGGTAACAATTCTGAACACATAAATCATAGAGGTCCCAACCAACAAGCCTGGTGGTGATCCAAATACAATAAAAGAGAGAAGAAAACTACGGCATATCATCAAAGTCCATAAGTGTCAATCCCCCCCATCCACTATGCTTTCTGCTCCAGTCTTGAATTTCCTTGAACATCTTTTTGGTGTCGGGATGCTTTGGTCTTTGAATTAGCGCTTGAATGAGAACGTCTCTCCTATGTATGATCCCTTCTAAGTATCGGCAATGCAACTCCCAAGCGTCTTCTCCAGAAGCACCATCCATGCTAGGACCCTCATGTCTAGGTTTCTTCACTTCAGCTTGGACTTTCAGTTCTTCTATAGAGGCTATGGCTTCATTGAGTCGACCCTCGACTTCTTGTCTCTTGAATATCCCTGATAAGATCTCAGCGTCTTTTTTCTTGAGCGTCAACGTCAATTGGTCAATCTTAGCTAGATAACCATCTTCTTTTCTCTTATTCTCAGCCATTGCAGTTTCTCGGTGTTCATCGAACCTGTGAATTTTCAACAATGCCTTGCTAATTCCTCCTTCTTCGACTCGAGAACCTTACTGATACCATCCAAAGCTTCTTTCATCCTTTTTCTAGATGCGACCATGTCAGCTAGCTCTTTTTCCGCCTTAACAAGAAGCTCTGTTTTCAACTTGGCGGTATGAACAACTTCACCCCGCTCATGCTTCAACTGATAGATCTCCCTTAGTAGCTCTATGTTTTCTTCTCGCAGCTTTTCCTTTTCAGCCCATAACTTGTCAAACTTCTCTATCTCAATTGTGGTAGGAGGCTCAACCAGTAAAGGATACAAAGGTGGTTCCACCGGGAAGGGAAGAAGCTCCTCTTCTGCTCTCTTTTTAATCCACTCTTTATAGGAAGGAAAGGCCCGATTATTACATTTCCCGAACGAAGCTTTACCCTTCTTGGTTACCTGTATCCAAGCATTCACGATCCTCCTCATCACCTCTTGATCTTCAATACCATTGAAGAATAAAGACTCTCTGATATCTCTCTCATCAGGTGGACCTCTCAAAGGATAACCAAACTGTCTGATAACAAGGGAAGGATTATAGTTAATTCCGCCTTTTCTCCCTATCAAGGGTACATTGGGGAATTCTCCGCACTTGCAAATAATCTCCATTCCTAGCAAGTCATGATTGAACCAAACAATGTTGTCAGCAGTCAAGCCCATTAACCTCTTTGACCACTTCAGAGAATCTTTCGTATCAATAAAGGCGTCAGTTTCACGGAGATGGCTCAGAAACCAAGTAGATAAGAGCGGTGCACAACAACTCACAGTTTTTCCCCGCCTATATTCATTCTTGTAGTGAACTGAATGGTACACATCACCTAGCAAGGTAGGTATAGGATTCTTCGAAATAAAGATTCTGACAGCATGCATATCCACTAGATCAGGAACATTGGGAAACAGAACAATCCCATAGATGCACATAGCCAGAATAGCTTGGAAAACAGTTCAATTCTTCTCTTTAACATGTATGCAAGCTTGATCAAACAAGAACTTCAATAAGAAACCTTTAGCTCCTTGTTTTTCCTCAATATTACTGTTCAGAACGGATTCACTAATATGAAGAGCAGCAGCCATTTCTTTTACCCCGGGGTGTTCTTCAGAAAAGAAAACTATGTCATGCCTGATAGGGATTCCCAAAATAAATGAGAACTCCTCCAACGTTGGGGCCAAGATGTAATCTAGGAAAGTGAAGCAACGCCAAGATGGATCGTAAAACTGAAGAAGTGTATGAATGACATCCTTCTCATACGTGGAGATGTTATAAACAAACTTCAGAAGTCTCCCATACCCTCCATTGAACTCTGTACGAACTCCGGGACCAACCATATTAATCAACTTGTGAATCAATGTCAAAGTCGGATCTGGGAACGAATAGGCAACATTCTTCTTTCTCTGGACATCCATGTTGAAGTAACCTCAGAAAACCGGAATCAAGAGTAAGATGCAAGCCCTGAAAAATGTCAAACATGTCAGAATGCAAGAAAATGATATGCTCATGCAAACATGGGTTCAAGGTGACACTGCTGGATGTGCTGTGCTGTTAACTGAACGAGAACCACAACCCAGAAAACCAGAATTCTGAACCACTGAGATAACCAAGAACCCAAATAATCGGACATTGATGAGAAATCCAGAAAAACAGGGTAGGTTGAAGGTTTCGGTTACCTACAAACCTGCAAACACCCATCCCCTCCCACGTGTGGGTACTAGGATATTCAGTATCCTGGGCTCTCAGGTCGAGAAACGATGATACGTTCACCATTTCGGGTTTGGCATCATCATCAATCGAGGAGGCCTCAACTGATTCTCCAAAGCGGAAGGTCCTCAGCTTTGGCACTGAGGTCAAGAAACAATAATACATTCATCCCTCGGGTACAGTACTATCGTCAATCGAGGAGTGCCTCCACTGATTCTCTTCAAAAGATAGGGGTCATCCTATGCGAGTTCCAAAGCGGGCCCTCGGGTGCGAAAGGGTTTTCCACAGGATGTGGTCTGCCACTGTCACCACTAAAGAGGGATGTTTCCACTAAGGTCCTCGATGATCGGTCACCAGAGTCGACATCTCTCTAGATCAACACCCCAACGTGCGCAAGACACACACGTTTGAATGCGTCCTAAGATAGCCTCGTCTGGTTGTGAATTTCGTGAACACACAAACGTACCAAGCGGGCACGTAGGTCCCACTACTTTCCACTCTAGTCCTAGGGTATACTCAAGCCTGGGTATTGGGCTTATCTCTCAGACCCACCCAACCTGCAAAACGAAAACAGCCAGTACGACACAGCAGTATGACAGTAATAAAATGACATGCAATGCAGAAAATGCGGTAAAAATAAAATACAACAAATAAAACAAAACAAACACAAAACACCCAAAGAGAACAAAGACAAGCAAGCGCTAGGATTGACTCGCTTAGGGATGGACCAGCATAGGTCAACCAGATTCCCCAGCAGAGTCGCCAGTTGTCGCTCCCAGGATTTTCATCCAGGTACAAACGCGAGAGTGGCACGGAAAAATAGAGTCGCCAGCCGTGTAAATTTATCCCAAGAGAGGGAAAGGGAACACCGCATAAACCTGAGGAAGAGGGAAAGGAATGGTCATCGCAACCATAACCTGGGTTCGAGAGTCGGTTACGCGAGGGGAAGGTACTAGCACCCCACGCGTCCATCGTACTCGATGGGATCCACGCTTGTTGTCTATTCTAAGGGTGAGTTATCCTATCATCTAAGGCTATACTAAGACGAGGGAGACAAAGACAGACTCGGTAGGACGTCGACGTCCTAGGCCTGCATACCCCCCTTGTGCAATGGGGAATTTAGAGTCAACGTAGTTCGGACCAAGTTCTTTTTGTGTTTTTTATGAGCGACGTTAAGTTCGCGTCCGGCAGTTAGGGTCGATGCCTGTTTGCAACTCAGATGGAAGGTAACGTGCCCTTTTTGAAAATAGCCTTTAGTTTGACAATCCCGAAGGACAAAAAGGTTTGAAGTTTGTTTGTGTTTTTTAGGACAGAAGTGGCTTAAGTTAGTTCATAAGTTGCATTGCACCAAAGTCTAGGGCACAGGGGCGAATACTTAACGCATCGTCCCAAGACAGGACGCTCGCTAAGCACTCTAGAAAGATGAGAGGAAGCCCCTCATTTCTCATTCCCCACGCTTAAGGCTCGTGCGCAATACACTTTATACTTATTAAGTGTTTTCAAGAAGTTTGAGATGAGAAGAGAGAAGATACAAAGGAGACTCTAAGGGGAACTAATAGCCCTAATGTTATCATGCATGGGTGACCTACGGTTAGTGAGGTTTGACGACAACCTAAACCTAAAGGAAAAAGATGAGAGAAGGAAAGAGTAAGGGTGACCCTGGATACTTATCCATACCCTGCATAAAAGGTTAGTACCAAACAGACATAAATAATATCAAAGCAAATGAAAACCAAACAATGGCATATAATAGTAATAACAATCCAAACATGAATTAAAAAGTAAAATAAACAACCCCAAGACAATGGCACAAGTGCCTTTTCAAACAGATAACCAGACAAGGTCAAGGATGTGCATACAAGAAAAATCTCACACAAAGAGCAATTGGACAAATAGTAAAACAACTTCTAAAATCACCAAATTAAATATCAAAGTTGCTCAACCAGAGACAAACAAAATATCAAAAACTCCTGCAAAAATTCAAGATGTTAGTCATTCAAACAATCATACAAAGTTCAGATGGGGAATATGACTTAATATGCAAAAAGGAGGACCAAAATGCAATATGAAATAATTTTAAAAAATGATAGAAAAATATTTTAATGCATCTCAGAATGTTGGTGATTGAATGCAAAAGGAATGGATTCAAAATGTTTTATGGATGCAGAGAAATAAAATAAACAAATTAGATATGCATTATATGGATAATTCAAAAAGAAAATAAACTAAATAATTAATTTAGATGATAAAAAATAAAATAAAAATAAAAAAATAAAATTTGGAAAATTTTATAAAATGATAAAAAGTATGCATGATTTTTATCAGAAATTTTTAATGCATATAACTATTTTTTAAAAATTAAAAATGAGATATAATAATTAAAATAAAAATAAATGAAATAAAAATGCAAGGGGTGCGTTTAGTAAGAAAAATGCATTGGAATGATAATGGGTTGGAAAAGAGGGGGTGTCAATAATAAGGCCCAACCACTAAATCCATCAGAAAAAAAATAAAATAAAAAAAAGACCCATGTGTGGACCTTAGGCCACCAGTTGACTCACCACCCTCCTTTAGATTGATCCAACGCGCCCTATTCAGTCAACCAGATCAAATACTATGCAAGATGAACGACCAAGATTAAATGCACATCATAATAATGCAACGCACGCACACACACGATTATTCAGAAATAAAACAAAAACAAAAAAAATCACACGTGAAGGTCACACGAGAATTTAATGTGTTGGCGTGGTAACATCCACTGGATCATATCAACGCATGGCATTGGTCAACGAAAATCAAAAGTAAGTGAGATGAGTGGCAATGATTGAAGGCACACGGTAGCTAATCATGGACTAAAAACACTCAGCCATTAAAATTAAATCAGAATTTTTAAATGCGTGGCACAACCTGGACCGTTGGATGAAAAGAATGAAGGGTGAGGATTATATCTTCTTCATAAAAACCCTTGGCCGGCCGGAGACATTACCAGACGCCGGAGCCCTAGCTCCGGTCGTCATCTCCGGCGACCCCCACCCCCAAATTTCCCAGAAAGGGCATGCGAATATAATGTTTTAATCAGAAAAATGTCAGGAGTTCAAATATCCAATCAAAAAAAGCAAATAACCAACGAGTAAGGAGGTTCAAATGAAAACAAGTAAGGTTCAAAATTTTTAAACTCACCAAGCAACCAATGTACACGTCAAATTTAAAAGTAAACATATCAGGATGATCAGTGGGCATCACACAATATTATGCATATCAAAAAGAAGGATTTTGTGATCAAGAAAAAATGACTAACCTGAGATGGCACAACCCTTATCCTTGCTCTTAGCTTCAAGTGACGGTTGGTTTGTGTTCTAGGGATCCCAAGGATGAAGCCTGTGGAAGAATTTTGTGATGAGACCTTGTGAATTGTGAGATACGACTAATCCAAGTTTTTATGGTTTGAGCTTTGTTCTCCTTGAAAATCACGTGTCCCCTGCCTAACCAGTGCATGGATGAGTTTAAATAGACTAGGGTTTTTCACTGATAATGGTTTGGGCTTGGGCAATTCTTTGTTTAATGAGTTTGGGTGATTTTTAGAAAATTGCATAATGTGAGTTACACCTCTCTCCATGCGTTTACACTTAAGAATTCCATGATGGATCCCTCACATTTCAGTTGCTAATCACACCTGTATGGGATTTGGGCTTTGAGATGTATTGGTTAATGAGTTTTCAACATTTTGGTAATTTTGAATAATGGAAAATAAGTGAAGAATAAACCATGGAATTTCATGATTCTTGGGCCCAAAATAATCCTCAAGGAATGTTCTTTGATATTAGAATGTGGCATGAAGCAATGGAGTTGATTATAGGTCATTATGCCCAAAGTTGTGAAAATGGAACCATGAGAAACCCTAAAAACCACTTTGCCTTCTTTTGGCCATAAGTTGAGTTTCACAAATGATATGGAGACCCACTAGTACTTGTTGGAAAGAGGAGAAAAATATATTCAACTTTCATGTTGGAGAAAAATTAATTTGAAGCTTATTTGATGATGAAAAGTCAAGTTGAATGCAGTGCAAGAACTTGCCCAAAAAGGAAACTTTCAAATTATAGGTCATTTCCATATTTAGTAACTTTTGCACCAACTCCTGATTCTTGATAAATGGCATGAAACTTGACTCTTGATGACCATATGAGGATGTGAGACCTTGAAATCCTTGAAGAGAACCTCAAAATTCCACAGTTGACTTCTCCTCTCACTGTTGACTTTTACCCAATTCACCTGATTCCCAATCCATTGGCCAATTGAAATCCTCCTGGACGAAGCTGATGGACAACCTACCATTCCTAGGTACTTAGGGACCCAAGGAATACCATGGAATCAAGTCTTGCCCAAAAAATCAGAAATAAACTGACTTTATAGCAAACCCTAATTTTGGTACCCTCAGTCTATGAGGAAATAACACAGTCTCCAAATCCAAATTCCTCTGAATTTGATGTGTATCCTCTCCAACAAAGATAAGATATGTCATTTGGTGATGATAAAAACCCAAGGAGCTTGCCAATTGGAGCAATAAACCCAATAATTTCAAAACCCTAATTCATGCACTGGTTAGGAGAGAGTGATCCACTTGAGCTCTCTTGCTTGACCCTTTGAAGAATATCTCGGGCACCTTGACCCCATGCTAAGAACCAATGATATGCACATATGATAATGCAAAAATACAATGAAACATAAGCCAGTTAGTACTAAAGTAAGGAGGGCAAATTTTGGGGTGCAACAATGCTCCAGCTGTTTTTATGGACTACATGAACCGTATATTTCAAGCTTACTTGGACCAGTTTGTTGTAATCTTCATTGATGATATTCTTATTAATTCTCGTACTTCACAAGAGCATGCAGAGCATCTAAGAATTGTTTTATCCGTGTTGCAAGAGAAGCAACTTTTTGCTAAGTTAAGCAAGTGTGAATTTTGGATGGCGGAAGTTAAGTTTCTTGGTCACGTTATATCACAAGGTGGTGTAGCAGTGGATCCGTCGAAGGTAGAAGCAGTGATAAATTAGGAGAGGCCGAGAAATGCTTCGGAAGTCAGAAGTTTCTTAGGACTGGTGGGTTATTATAGAAGGTTCATCGAGGGTTTCTCTCAGTTGGCTTTACCAATGACGAAACTTACCCGTAAAGATTTTTATTTTGAGTGGGATTCGAGTTGTGAGCAAAGTTTCATGAAGTTGAAGGAAAGATTGACAACGGCTCCTGTGTTAATCATACCTGATCCTAACAACTCTTACGAAGTGTTTTGTGATGCTTCTAAGATGGGATTGGGAGGTGTTATGATGCAAGGCGGTCAGGTAGTGGCTTATGCCTCCCGACAATTGAAAATTCATGAAAAGAATTATCCAACTCATGATTTGAAATTGGCGGCGGTTGTGTTTACACTGAAGTTGTGGCGGCATTATTTGTATGGTGTGCGGTTCGAAATGTTTAGTGACCATAAGAGTTTGAAGTATTTATTTGACCAAAGGGAGTTAAACATGCGACAACGAAGGTGGATGGAGTACTTACAGGATTATGATTTAGAATTGAAGTATCATCCAGGAAAAGCGAATAAGGTAGCAGATGCTTTAAGTTGGAAAGTAGTTCATAGTGAGAAATTGATGGTATTGGAATATGCTTTGTGGGAGAATTTTAGAGATCTTAATCTTCAGTTTGTGTGGACTCAAGATGGTGTAATTATGGGGAATTTGAATGTAAATTCTACTCTAAGAGTTGAGATTCAACAAGGTCAAACGTTGGATGAGAAGTTACAAGAAGTGTTACTTCTACCGGGTTTTGTTCAGGCTACCGACAGAATTATTATGTTCGACCAAAGAATTTGTGTTCCAAATGATGCGGCATTGAAAAGAAAGATTTTGGAAGAAGCGCATAAAGGTGCTTTTACTATACATTCGGGTTCTTCAAAGATGTATCAAGATTTAAAGAAGGACTATTGGTGGTCCGGTATGAAAAGAGATGTTGCGGTCTTTGTGTCGGAATGTGCGGTGTGCCAACAAGTTAAGATTGAACATCAAAGACCGGGTGGGTTGTTGCAACCTTTACACATTCCAGTGTGGAAGTGGGACAACATTTCTATGGACTTTGCAGTAGGTTTACCCCGTACGCAAGGTGGTTATGATTCGATTTGGGTGATTGTGGACCGACTAACGAAATCTACGCATTTCTTAGCCGTGACGACTATTTTCAAGGCAAGTCATCTTGCGAGGTTGTTTATTGCGGAAATTATAAGATTGCACGGTATTCCCTCTAATATTGTGTCGGATAGAGATCCGAAGTTTACTTCAAGGTTTTGGAAAGTTTTTCAACAATCTATGGGCACGGAGTTGCGTTTGAGCACGTCTAATCATCCTCAGACGGATGGTCAAACTGAACGAACAATACAAACGATGGAAGATATGTTGAGAGCTTGTGTACTAAAAAGTAAGGGTAATTGGAAAGAACTACTACCATTGATTGAGTTTTCTTATAACAATAGTTACCATGCGAGCATCGGAATGGCTCCTTATGAAGCTTTGTATGGAAGAAAGTGTAGGACACCTTTGTGTTGGGCGGAAGTTAGGGAAGATAGAATCTTAGGACCCGAAATCATCCAAGAGACTACGGAAAAGATTCGAATGATCCGCGAGAAAATTAAGCAAGCACAAGATCGACAAAAGAGTTATGCGGACAATCGAAGGAGACCTTTAGAATTTGACGAAGGTGACCTTGTGTTTTTGAAAGTCACTTATAGATTGAGATTGAAAGGATCGTTTAAGTCACGCAAGTTAAGCCCGAGATACGTGGGACTGTATCAGATCTTAGAAAGGATTGGTGAAGTAGCTTACAGATTAGCCTTACCGCTTTCTCTGTCAGAATTGCACGATGTTTTCCATGTATCTCAACTTCGGAGGTTTGTTCCAGATCCTCTTCAGTCGATTCTACCAGATACTGTTGAAATAGAAGCAGACTTAACATTTAAACCTCAACCGAGCCGCATTGTGGGAAGAGAAACGAAAGTGTAGCACCTCAAAATTTGCCCTACCTTTTTCTAACTTCTTCTGGCTTTTGTTTCACAATCATCTGCATTTTCCATTAGGCCATAACTCATAATCATATCATTGCATTGGTCTTCTAAGACACAGGATTGAAGGTCATCAGTGTACATCAAGAGCCTAGGGTTTTTTTTATTTTAGAGGATTCAGCAGAGGCGTTGGGTCAGGTTTTCTTGGGTGTGAATCAGGGTTTGGTTCCTTCTCTGTTCAGGACATTTATTTCATCAGTGTGCATGCAAGGTGAATCAAGGTTCCTCATTCAGGGTTGAATTTGTGGACAGTCGTCAACTGAAAATCATTGGTTAGAATTACATGTGTTCAATTCGACTGAGTTTATTGATTGAAGATGGGGAGCAATTAAGGACACGAGTTTATATTGGATCTGAAGCTTGATGTGGATTGAATGTGTTAAGATTGATCAGGTGACTTACTTGGAATTCGAGATACATGGATCCTTTTTGCTAACCCATAACCATTCTGATACCATTTCCATAAATTCCAAATTCCACTTATAATCCACTTTTAAATCCATTAATATCCAAATATCCACTTCTAAACCCATTCTCTAAACCATTTTTATTCCACATTTTAAATCCATTTCAATTCATTTTATAAACATCCATTAATCATTTTTCGATTATCCATATCCACTTCCTCTTTTTATATTTTATCCATTTTAATCCATTTTTTTAAATCCATTTTCAAAACATACCCAATAGCCATTTAGATTTCAAATTTCATTTGTGCATTCTAATCCATTTTTATCCATATTCTAAAACCAATTATCCATTTTCAAAGTCCATTTCATATCAAAACCACAAATCCATTCATGTCCGTATGCATTTTTTAATTCAATTAACCATTTTTCCAATCCTTTTTTAAACCATCTTTGTTAATATTCATCTTTGAGTCATATCCTAATCGATGTCAGATTACATTTCGATATGGAGGCACCGAAGGAAAGTGAAAAAACACTTTGCATAACAATTGAGCTTTTTCCATTAAGTCCCCCTATGAAATGTTTGACTTATCCAAATTCCATGTTGATTTGATTGGTTTGGAAGGAGATAAGCTTGTCACCTTTATGGCGTCAGCAGAAAACATATTGGAGGATATGAAAAATCAATTAAGAAAGCGCATGGTTACGAAACGCAGATTCATACAAATTTAATTCACAATAGTTGATGGGCTATCACTAGAGCTTAATTCATATGCTTTAATTCACCCCACTGTTCCTGGATCAATCACATGGCGCATGGCTTGAGTCCATTACTGATCGTCCTTTGAAGAGTGAAAAGGAATTTCATTTGTGCCGACACTAGTGCATTGGTGGAAGAATCTACCAGGTGGTTTCATCCTTCTACAAACCAGAATATTATAATTTATGTGAGGGAGCTATCTGAAATTAACAGAGATACTACTGGACCTCTACATCTTTTGGGGTTCTAGCCATTGAGTTGCCTGGGAGATTGTTACATCTAGAAGCCCATTCATGGCCAAAGAAAAAATAGCAAACAAAAATATATAATAGAGTCCAAAACATAGCAGCAGAAAAAAGTTCATAACAAAAACCAGAAATTTCACAAACTCTCTAACAGCATTGCTCTGCTTCAGTTCCAATTACACAAACTATTTCCTAACCATAACAAACTCTAACAGATTCTAACAAACTTTGCTCTCTGAATTTGGCATTTGAGAACAATATCACAATCTTCAATCTCTCTTCATCTTCACCATAACCAACTCTCGCTTCTCCTCTTCAATTCATCTTCTTCAATCCTCTGTAAAAATTCATCATCACCTAGCCTCTACCTTCAATCTCCTTCTCAATTCTGCAACAACACAATTCCAAAACCTTCAATTCTCTAACTGAAAAATTAACAGAAAAACTACCAAAAAACTAAATCTCTAACAGAAAGTCTTTACACTGATTTTTCTTCAAGCTTCAAGATCTGCAAACCTTCAACCTTCAACTCTCCCACACTTCAACATCCGTTTTTTCTCGATTCGTCTTCAACCTCTAACCTCTAACCGAAAAGCCTTCATCAATTCAATCTTCGACCTTCACTTATTTGATTATGTGTGGAAAATCATGAATGGATTGATTATGTGTGGAAAATCATGAATGGATTGATTATGTGTGGGAAATTGTGAATTGATTGAGTATGTGTTGAGATTTATGTTTGAATTGGTGAATTGATGTGCATATGTGATAAATGCATTGATTGTGGATAATATGTTTTATGCATAGACATATGCTATGTGATGTGGGGAGTGTTTCCATATGTTATAACTTTGGTATGCCTTATGTGTGGACATGTGATTATGTCGGTGTAATTGATATACGCTATGTTATTGGATTATTAGAATTATGTTATGTATCTGTGGCATGCTATATGTATTGGTATGTGATGTTTGTGGTGAGAATAACTATGCATGTGAATTATATGTGTTTGCATATTATTATGCAATTTTGATTTAGTTGTTATTTCTCACCCTTCTGCTGTGGTTTGTTGCTCTATGAGGCAATTGCAGATTAGTGTCTTGGAGGCTTTTGTGAAGCTTAGTTCTCCATCCTTTAGTCGGTCTGTCTGCTCTGATACGTAACACGGGAGTTGGGGAACGCTTTTGTTATACATGTATACATTTGTTGGATCTATTTTGTATTACGTTTGTATGAAATTTTGATGTTATAAAATAATTTATTTTGCAAAACAAGTCAGTTATGGATTTTTCCGCTTTATTCCATAATTGAACTTTCCTTTTATTGAAAAAGTTCCCTTTTAGGTTTATTCCATTTTGTGTTATGTATCAAATTTATGAGCAGGAATTGTGTTATCTTTCTTTAATTGTGGCATCCTTGTTTCTGTCGGAAGGATAAAATTTTTATTCACTCTGATTTAATTATGTATTATTTATTTGCGATGGGAATTAGGGTGTTACAATAGTGGTATCAGAGCAGGTCGGTCTGTCCGGCCAAGTTATTGAGTCAGTTGGCGTGATAGTTGATTACTGTCGATGTTGTTTGTTCCTTACTACGTGATATGTGTGGGAAACACTGTCAGTGCTTTCTGGTTTTCTAATCCTTTTTTTTCAGGATTGAGAATGAGATAAGTGGGGGAGGAGCTTGTACTTCTCCAAGTTGCTTCAGGTGTGGAGCATTGGCTCAGTGTGCCGTTGGTTGCAAGATTGTAAGTGTTGTTTGGACAATGTTGTTCCTGATTCCGGAGAGAATATGGAGGTAAGGTTTATGTCAACTAAGGATTTGTGCCTTAGGTAGTTTTGTGCATAAGATGTCAGAAATGCTATTATAGTTTGGTAAAGATGGTTTATGGCCCCATCATTATTGTTGGCTGTCTATTGACAAATTGAGGAACTGATCACCCTTAATCTCTTGTTGATAGTAGACGGAATTATGTTGGTAGACATGTCTTTATGGCTTTGATGGTGTGTGCAATGAATTGTTTGGAACTAAGAAATGATTACGGATTATTTTGATGAGTCGATGACGGTTCTTATATCGGAAGATGAGGCGGATTATAGGTTTTTGTATGTTGGTCAAGTTGGGAAGTCATTGAGAAAGAATGATTGGGTATTAGTAATGGCTGCTTCTCAGAGAGTAGAGAGTGAACTTAAATTGGAAAAATGTGAATAGTTGAGGTTTGGATATGCTAAGTAAGTAGAAACTCTTAGGGGATGAGACTAAGATGGTTGTCAGGTTTGTGATGATAGTGTCCTGGAAATTGGCAGGAAAGCCACAGTGATGGGCCGTCAGTTGTGCATGGTTTTCGAATGTGTTTCTGGATGGAACATTAGTGGGTCGACTTGAAGAGGTCCAACATGAGTGGTAAGGAAAAGGATGATAGTATGAGGTTGCGTGTTAATCAGTGAGTAGTAGGGAAACTTACAGTTGTGTTCTGGATAGCTTGAGTTTTGGATTGTGATAAATCGCGAATAATTTGAGAGTTCTTTTGGGTTGGTTGTTGCTACATGTTGGGATTTATGGAATCTGGGTTGTCACGAGAAGAAATTGTGTATGGATTACTGACAGTTGAATAAGGTAACGATTGAGAATAAGTGCCCACTTTCATGAATAGATAGCTGGAATGGTTTGGTTGAGTTTGAGTGAAATCACAATTGGTTGGAATGTTTGATAAGAGTGTTGAATTGTGTGAGTTGAGGCTTTGATCGATTTAATGTGACTGGTTATGTTTGTCATCGTCGGGATAGGTTGTTATTTACTCGGTTAAGCTTGTATGGGAGTAACCAGTTGCCCAGTGGAAATTTTTTGCAAAAGCTTTAAGAATTTATATCTTTTGGAATTTGGTTGGGCATTACAACGTACAGTGATGTTATTTGGTGTTAGTAATGCGTCTGTAATGTTTGTGGAGTAGATGAATCGTATCTTCCATATTTATTTGGATAAGTTCGTAGTAGTTTTGATTGAGGGTATTTGGATTTGTTATAAACTCAGAGGAAGAACAGGTAAAGTGTTTGAGATTTGAATTACAAGTGTTGAAAAGAGACGAAGTTTTATGCTAAGTTATTCAAGTGAGAGTTTGGGTTGGAAAATGTTAGTTTTCTTGGATATGTTATTTCAGATGAAAGTATGGTTATGGATCCATCGGAAGTAGATGCAGTTCTACAATGAGAGGCTCCGAAGTTGGTTAAGGAGATTAGAATCTTTTTGGACTTTAGTTCGTTATTACCGAAGGTTATGGAAGGCTTTCCAAGGTAGCGTTTTTGTTACTTCAGTTGACTTGCAAAAGGTAAGTCATTTTCTTTGGATGTTCATTGTGAGGAAAGTTTCAGAGAGCTGAAGTAGAAGTTATCTACGGCTCCAGTTTTGATTTTGTGTGATCCTAATAAACAGTTTGTGAGGTATTGGGATGCGTCTTTGATGAGTTTAGGCAGTGTATTAATGCAAGAGGGTAAAGTCGTGGCTTATGCTTTACTACAATTGAGGATTCATAAAAGGATCTATACTATTCTAGATTTGGAATTGGTTGCGGTTGTATTGTGCTGGAATGTTTGGAGGTATTATCTTTATGGTTCTAGGTTCGAAGTGCTGGGTAATCACAAGGGTTTTGAGTACTTGTTTGGTCTGAAGGAATAGAGTATGAGACAACGAGGATGGTTAGAATTCGTGGCGAGTTATGAATTTGGCATTGGATTATCCTTCGGGAAAAGCTAATGTTGTGCCTGAGGAGTTAAGTTGATAGTCTTGGCATGTGGTTGTTTTGATGGTCAGAGAATTAAAATTATTTGAACAATTCAGAGACTTGTGTCTGGTGTGCGAGATAACACAGTAGAGTGTGAGGTTGGGTATATTAAAAGTGAACAGTGATTTTTGGCGAATATGAGAAAGAGTTAGACTTTGGACGTGAGATTGGTAGTTTTGATGGTTATGAGTAATCAGAGTGCGCAGCGGAAGCGTGAGGTGACACATTTTGTATTTGAGTGTGGGACTTGTAAGAGTTTATAGGTTGAACATTGGGGACATGTAGGACTGATGAGACTATTGGACGTTTCAGAATGGAAGTGTTAGGTGAAAGGTTTAAATATTATTCATGGGCTACTATGTAGATCGATGTTTTGGTTATATGTTTGATTGTTGGAGCGTAGCATTGTTGTAATACTGTTGTGTGACAAGGATGTTGGTACTGTGGTTACATAGAGGTTGTTGAAACGATGTTGGGTCGTGGAACGTTATGTTCTTGTTTGCGTTGTTGCCTCGTTTCTATCGTGATGGTTCGAGTGTGAGTAGCTAATTCCTGTGTGTGTTCGTAAGTTGGGTATTCTTTGAGTCGTGAGTTAGTCGTCAAGTGCAGTGTATGGCCTTTGCATCTTGTCGTTGTAGTTGTCGTCGTTGTCGTGTCGTTGTTGTAGTTGTTGTTAGCAATGTGGGTTGTCAGTTTGTATTATTCGTGGTGTGCCTTTTGTTGGCATGATAGTTTGTTAGTCGGATGCGAGAGGCGTATCCGGAGTTGTTCGTCTCAGGTAATATTTTCGAGGACGAAAATGTCTAAGTGGGGGAGAATTGTAACGCCCCGTTTTGTCTGATTTATTTAATCGAGTCGATTTAATTATTTTCGTTTTTATATTATTTTATTCTCGACTTTTATTTGACATTATATTATTTTTCATTGTTGTTTTGTTTTATCGCGTTTTGAGAGCGTTTGCGAGATATTTGAGCTGAGGGGTAGTTTGGTCTTTTGTTGGGTTAAATATTATTGTTTTTCTTTTAAAATGGAAAATAGAGAGAAAAATAGAGAGAAAGAAAAAGAGAAGAGAGAAAGGAAGAGGAGGGAAAAGAAGAGGAAAACTTGGGATCGAAGAGAACTCCGTTTCAAGCGCGATTAATCGGGTAAGGGTGAGAAGTTCCAATTATATCTTGCTTGTGTATGTATATGTGTTGTTTGTGGTATTTGTTTTGGTTGTTTCACAACTTTTTCTCATTGGTAAATTGATGAATAATTGATAGAAATCGATGTTTTCACTATTGAAACTCGATATAAACTGCGTAGAATACTTGTTGATTATGTTGGAACATGTCTGGGTGGATATCTTGTGAATTGGAAGTGTTTAAATGAGATTTGGAGAGGGTTGGGGTGGAATCCGTAGCAGAAAATTCTGCAGGAAAAATTCTGGATTTCTCTGCCCATACGCGTAACAAGTTGGGTAATACGCGTATTGGTTTGGGCAATACGCGTATGGCTAGGGGGAACTGACGGCATTACGCGTATGGAACCCATTTTGCACGGCCCTCTGCTGAAATGCGTAACGGTACGCGTACTTGGCATGGCATTACGCGTAACGAGTGAGGCATTACACGTATTAGGTTTTTAGTGGAATTTTTGGAGGGGAATTGGTCTCTGCTTTTACGCGTATCACTTTGGGCAATACGCGTATGGATGGGCGAGCGAGCTGGGCAGTACGCGTATGGCACAAGGCAATACGCGCATGACCAGAGAGGGTGCAGAGTTGTTTTCGATTTTGCGTCTGATGCCGTAATTTTTGATCCGTAACTCGGATCGAGGCGTTCTTGGTACCGTTAGATAGCTACTGAAATGTTCTTTCTTATTAAATGATGTTTGAGATTTGTGGCCGATTTAATTATGTCGGAGATTTGGAAATGTGTCGTTTTGTCGACTTTTACCGTCTTAACTGTGTGTAATTGATAGGTTATCATGCAATGTGCGTTGATATATATATATATATATATATATATATATATATCGTATGACTTGTGTGATGTTATATGATGTGAATGCATGTGATGAAATGTTGTGATGATGGTTTGTCGCCTAAGGGCAAGTAAATGCATTGCGTTGTGTTTGATTGTATATGCATGATTATGGTTGCATATATGTGTGTATTTGAATGTCATGAGTCATTGTATGCTAAGCATCATGATATGCATTCTTATGATGTCGTGTGCCCTAGTGGGTGTGAGCGACGAAACGATTCCAGAGGGAATCCACTATAACATCGTGTGCCTTATACAAAGAGGTGTGAGTGATGATTATAAACAATTGTGTGCCTTATACAAAGAGGTGTGAGCGATCGGGTCGTGTGCCTTATACAAAGAGGTGTGAGCGATGCATAAACGTCGTGTGCCTTATACAAAGAGGTGTGAACGATGGGGAACATCGTTTGCCCGACGGGGAGTTACACTAAGTAACAAGCGATGATTCCAATAGTTCCTGAGTGAACTGGTGATGAGATTGATGGATGGATGGTACCGCATTTGGATAGAGTTGTTGTGTCGGTCTCTCTGCATTTGCATAAATCATGAATGGATTGATTATGTGTGGAAAATAATGAATGGATTGATTATGTGTGGAAAATCATGAATGGATTGATTATGTGTGGAAAATCATGAATGGATTGATTATGTGTGGAAAATCATGAATGGATTGATTATGTGTGGGAAATTGTGAATTGATTGAGTATGTGTTGAGATTTATGTTTGAATTGGTGAATTGATGTGCATATGTGATAAATGCATTGATTGTGGATAATATGTTTTATGCATAGACATATGCTATGTGATGTGGGGAGTGTTTCCATATGTTATAACTTTGGTATGCCTTATGTGTGGACATGTGATTATGTCGGTGTAATTGATATACACTATGTTGTTGGATTATCAGAATTATGTTATGTATATGTGGCATGCTATATGTATTGGTATGTGATGTTTGTGGTGAGAATAACTATGCATGTGAATTATATGTGTTTTCATATTATTATGCAATCTTGATTTAGTTGTTATTTCTCACCCTTCTGATGTGGTTTGTTGCTCTATGAGGCAATTGCAGATTAGTGTCTTGGAGGCTTTTGTGAAGCTTAGTTCTCCATCCTTTAGTCGGTCTGTCTGCTCTGATACGTAACACGGGAGTTGGGGAACGCTTTTGTTATACATGTATACATTTGTTGGATCTATTTTGTATTACCTTTGTATGAAATTTTGATGTTATAAAATAATTTATTTTGCAAAACAAGTCAGTTATGGATCTTTCCGCTTTATTCCATAATTGAACTTTCCTTTTATTGAAAAAGTTCCCTTTTAGGTTTATTCCATTTTGTGTTATGTATCAAATTTATGAGCAGGGATTGTGTTATCTTTCTTTAATTGTGGCATCCTTGTTTCTGTCGGAAGGATAAAATTTTTATTCACTCTGATTTAATTATGTATTATTTATTCGCGACGGGAATTGAGGTGTTACAGTCTTCGGCGTGCGCAACAACAAACTTAACGAATTTTGATACCCCATTCTCGTACTCTTTCGACAATCAACATGAAGACATCCATTTCTTATCCATAGTTATACTAATTAAGCTAAACAAAAACAAAATAAAAAATATTTACCTGTAGGGAAACGATCCGACTTTCACACTTTGATCACAAGTAACCCCTATATATAGCAAATTCAATAAGTTAGTTCTCAATCATTGCAAGCAATGCTCATCAATCATAGTAGTTCATTCAAAGCAGTTCATTCAAATGGTTTTACTAATTAAGCTAAACAAAAACGTTAATTATTCACGCAACTATAACAAAAGAACAACTAATTACCTGTAGAGAAGTAATCAAGTTCTGGACTCACACAATGTAAGATTCCTTCAACGATCAGACTTTCACTCTGCACCTGTAAAACAATCATACTATCAATATCAATCCAACTTTTCAATTTTCAATGTCTCTTCAACAAGATATATCCTATGCCAAATTCTAATAGTAATTTATTCAAGAATTCTACATAATATATATTGACTCAATCCTATGCCTCAAAATTCTTCAATCTAAGCTGTGTTGTATTTTATATTTTCAACAAATATCTCATTCCAATAATGTTTTCTAGAACCAACATGTATGTTACAACATATGAACCCTCAAGAACCTATGCATATTTCTATTATTTCCTATACATACACAAATAAGAAAAGTATTATTACAATTACCACGTTGACACCACTTCTATCTCCATATGCTAACAATGAAACCTATGAAATTAAGCTATTTTATGATGATTGATGATGACGCATGTTAATTAATCTTAGAAATTGAGCTAACTGTTGCTTTTAACATGACTACACAATTATATACAATTTAACAAACAATGCAAAAAACAATTGATATTTTTACATAAAGATGCCATTAACTATTTTTCTTTCAATAAACACACAACATAGTTTACTTAATACAATAATCATATAAAATAACCATAAACATGATTATCAAATTTCTATACCCGAAACAATCATGCTCATAAATTTATCATATTCAATATTTTTCTTAGAGAGATAGTTTAGTCATGTTAAGCATAAATACATATCAATATTACGTTTAAGCTATTAGACTTAATTTTAATTCTCTTAAATCGAATGCTAATGTAACAAAGGTTGGTGAATTGGGTGTTCCTAAATTTAATGTTATTGAATTAGTTTTTTTTTAATAATCTTTTGTAACAACAAGGTGAGCAGCAACAAGGTGAGCAACAACATAATTAGTAACAACAAAAAAACAGAGTAAACAAGTTCATTTATACTACAACAACCCTAAATAACACAGAGTCAATACAACATGATTCAATACAACATGAGCAACATTCAAGAACCAACATTTCTTCGTTCAAGAACTCTCAAGAACCAACATTCAAGAACCTAAAATATGATGACGGTAACTCTCAAGAACCAACATTCAAGAAAATAGGCTAAACTGAAACTCTAACATCTCAAGAAAACCTAAAACGGTCAGAGAAGAATGCGTACCTGCACGATAACGGTCGGAGAAGAATACAAAATGGCTCTTCTTCATTTTCGTTTTCCGCTTCTTCTTCTTCTTCGAACGAAAAATGAGTAGCAGACGGTCGATAATGGAAAAAATGCAGAGAGAACGAAAAAAAATGAGAGATAACGGTCGGAGAAAGGAGGAAGGAGAAAAGAAGAACAGTCGCGAGAGTGAAAATGATTAGAAAAATTGATTAGGGCTCTTCTGAAAATGTGGTGTTTTTTAATTTTTAATTAATAAATTACCTTAGACAGCGCTTTTGAAAAGCGCTTTCTTAAGTGCTATATTTAGCAGCGCTTTTTCCTTATAAGCGCTTTCAAATGTGGGGCCAATTTAAGGCCTTTAGCAGCGCTTTTTCAAAAGCGCTTTCTACGGTTAACATTTAGCAGCACTTTTAGAAAGCGTTTTCTAAGGTATACCTTTAGCAGCGTTTTTAGAAAGCGCTTTCTAATGTTATATCTTTAGCAGCGCTTTTATAAAAGCGCTTTCTTAGGTGGTGTCTATGTAAGGCCTTTAGCTGCACTTTTAGAAAGCGCTTTCTAAAGGTAGCCTTTAGCAGCGCTTTTATTTAGCGAATTTTTTCCAAAACATATAGCACCGCTTTGTAATAAAAGCGCTGTCTTTTTTGTGCTGCCAAAAGCGAATTTTGGCGTAGTGCCCTAACCCAAGAAACTTTTTCCAGTGGTGCATCATTAGTGGATTTGGAAATAACATCAAACTCCTTTACTATTTCCATATTAACAAACTCATTAGAAGTATCCAGAACACTCCAACCTCTTAAATTTATCTTCTGCACTACATAAAAATACTCGCCTGGATCTTCAAACTCAAATTTCTTTTCTTGGATGATTCTTATACTTTTGAGTTTAGTGTAAAAATGCTCATGGAAGAAGCTTTTAAACTTGTGTTCATTATATAAAAAGGATGATAAACTGATACTCAAGCTTTGCCTCTTTCGTCCAATGGTTGATCTTCTAAAAGCCATTTGAGACAGTCAACAGACAACATATATGGAATTTTTACATGTTAGCGAGTATGACCAAAGCAAATTCCTACATTACCCTCGACAAACATCTAGGTATGCTAATTTAGCATACATTCAATGTTTAATTTAGAAAATACCTATGTTTCCTTGTACATAAACATACCCTCAGTGTTCATTCTTAAAATATACAATTCAAATTTTTTAAGCAAGCAATCCTACTCTATCTTAAGACAACATTATGAAGCAATAAGGTATTCGTAATCTCAACTTAAATCAGAGCATTTTTATCCATTTCAAAGAAAAGTTCATAATGAACGAATTTTTTAAAGAAATAGAGTATAATGACATACCTGAGCAATCTCTATATCGGATTAAAAATCAAATTGGTGAAGTTTTGGCCTTTGAATTAACTTTTCTTAGTTTGTGTTAGGGGTTTTCGCAAGTGCGTGAAGTGAAATGAGTGAGAAAAAATGATTGCTGAAGTTTAATTTTAAGTCTGGTCGCATTTCTTAATGTTGTGAAATAGGTCTCGCGGTAGGCCAACTAGGTCGTGCTTGTCGAGAACTCGTGTTCTAACTTTCGGGCTTTCCACTAGGCGTACTAGGCGGGAAATGGTCCGACCATTCTACTTAGCGAGCCCATATTATGTTGGCTCGGCATTTTGATTTATATCAAAGTGATTGATTTAAAATTACCTAATTAAAGCCCAGTTCTAAAAAAAATGTAAAATGCAGTTGGGTTGCCTCCCAACAAGCACTTGTTTAATGTTAGTAGCTTGACATTGATCAGTGTCATGTGACACCAATCACCTTATAACTTACCTCACGATCTTTGACTATGATATTTACTTCTCTTTTATCAATGTCCACGAGCATCCTCGCAGTCTTCATGAAAAGTCTTCCTGATATGAGGGGTATTTTTGGGTCTACTTTGACATTAAATATCACAAAGTCTATAAGAAATGAGAATTGTTCAATTTGTATCAGCGCAACTTTGATATCTCCCACTGGTATCCTGCATGTTTTTTCTTCCATTTGCAGTTCTCTTTCACATGGCTCTATTGCAGATACCCACTTATTTATACGACTAAAAGTGGTATAATATTGATGCTTGCATCTAAATCAATAAGTGTATTTCCAATTTTCATATTACCGATAGAGATATGTAATACAACTACTCCAAGGTCATCTCCTACTTGGGTAGTTTCTTCATATTTTCCTTATAAGCTTCATCTTGCAATCCTTTTCCTCTGGTCCTTATGCTCATTCTTCCTTGCTTTTGATAACAATCACCTCATCCCCAAGAACAACATTCCAGTCTTCCTTTGGATTATTCTTTGTGTTTGCACTAAATGTGTTACTTGGGATATCTGAGAACTACTTGGATAATTTACTCACATGTGTTTCAAGGTTTTCAATGGATGCTTTGGTATTTTTGTGACTGAACATTGACAATTGCTGGATTGATTGAGTGTATCCTCCAGTTTTTTTATTCAGTCTTGTTGTGAATGTGCTTGTGAGTAATCCGGTTGGATGGTCTCCGCTGCAGAGTTCACAAAATGCAATTTTCCTTGGTTGACGTACTTCATGCATTTCTTCAGTTGTTGCGTCAACTTTGACAATTGTTTGCTCAGTTCATCCACTATTTGAGTTAACAAATTGTTTTAAGCAAGAATGGAATCATTGTTTGCCTAATGATTATTGTTGCATCTTCCGCACTTTTGGACATAAGAGATCCCCCAACAATAGCATTTAGCACTAACTTTTGTTTTTATTGAGTCCATTCCTGAAGACGTGTATTTACATGAGTTCGTCAAGATCGTGGTTTAGACATTATCTCAGTACAAACTTGTACCTTTCTCAGGTCTCATAGAGAGTTTTTGTTATGCCTTGGGAAAACACAGCGATGATTGTCTTGGCTTCCATGAATCGGTTGTGAGGAAATAATTTTTTCAGAAACTTTTCCTCCAAGTTCCAGTTTGTCATCTTTGATGCGGGTTGATCTAGATGCCACTCCTTTTATTTTCCAATCAGAGAATGTGGAAACAATCATAGGAATACCGGATTTCCCTCATTTTTTGGAGCTCCTAGCGTTCCAACAATTTAGTAGAATTTTGTGAGGTGTGTGTATATGTCTTCATGATCTAAACATGCAAAAGGGTTAACATATAAAATTTGCAATGATCCCGTTTTCATTTCTCTTTTCGGATATTCCTTTGCGTTCTAGAGAGATGAGCTAGATATCTGGTACTATGTTAACACAACGTGCTATTATTATTGTTTCTATTGTTGTTAGTGTTATTTTCTACTTCAGCCATGGTTCCATGTGTTGAGATAGAAGACTCTTATAGATCTAGCCTTTCGGCTCTTTATTTTTTATTTTTTTTACTAATGTTTTTGAGTGCAGTTATTTTGATTCCAAGATTGAATAATAATTGTTTTGCAGGAACCTTACTTCATATAAACTGGTAAAAACAAATTGAGTCAAATGTTAATGAATTAGTGTTTATAAACAAAATATACAACTACTAACAGATATGAACATATATAAACAATACTTAAAATATAAAAAAATATGTTATATCTTTAATACTAGCACCATCCCTGACAACGATGCCATTTTGTTGTGTTTGTAGCAAACATAAATTTTATAATTATTGTACCCATAGAGACTGGCGGTTTCAAAGACGGTTCAACAATTTTTAATATTATAAGTAGAGAAATGGTTGTGTATTGATTGTGATACGTGTAAAGTAAATGACATAAACATAAATAACAGAAAGTAAAATGGAGATTTTGGTGTAAACAGTGAGAAAACTTGCTAGAGGTAGTTTTCATCATTATGTATTAATCATTGTTAGATGCAGAATAGGGCAAGCAAGCAAAAACATTTATTTTCGGAAAGAATTCCCTCCGGGATTTATATCGTGTCCACAGAGATCGGTTCGAGGGAAAGAATGCCGTTCGACAATCTCTCGCGTTAATGAGTTTGGATTAAAATAATTTACAAGTAAAAACAAACAGAAAAGTAAAGATGAACATAAAAAGAGTACATTCTTTGAAGAGAAGAAACCTATCAAGCATGAATATACACTACTCAGAACAAACGTAAACCTATCAATCGGTCGCATTCAACATACAATACTCATCAAAATCATCACGTATCGCTCACAACAAAGGTTATGTCTAACGCACAGTTGAGAGAGCAACCGTATTACTCTCGTCGACGCTCTCGCGCACGACGCCTCGAAACACGGAAGACATTAAGTTCTGACACCATAAAGATTATTATCTAAATCTATCTCTAGAGTCTAGACAATAGATATCCATCCTTAATCAAGATTCATGATGTTTATCTCTAACACAACACAAATCCAAACATAAATGCAAAAAGATCAAGGAAAACATCGATAATGATTTGTAAAGCATATATATTATACAACCATGATCAATACATGTACATAGGTTTAGAGTAACAATACAAACATAACCCACAAAATAGAGAAATACATAGAGAAGAAATGGAGAAAAACCAAACATCTCAAAAGTTGTCGGCTCCGATTGATGAAGGATTCGACTCTGGATCATCCTAATTCATGCTCCAATGTGTTTTCTAGCCTAATTCTACTCAAAAAATGCTATTGGATGGATTTGGAACTAAAAATATCAAACCCATAACTAAAAAATGATGAAAAATGGCTTAAATGGGCAATTCTGCTTTTCCAGGTTCGCCTAGCGAGTCCCCGTTCGCTAGGCGAACGTAAACCGCCTTTCTGTTGAGTTTTTTCACGATTCTAGAACTTTTCGTTCGCCCCGGTTCGCCTAGCGAACAAGCTAGCGAGTGTTCGCTACGGGGGCTCGCCTAGCGAGCATGACAGAAAACCAGAATTTGTTTTCTTCATAACTCTTGAACCGTAACTCCGATTGACGCACGGTTTGATGCGTTGGAAAGCTTATTAAATGCTCTTTATGAATATGGAAATATCCCATTGCTGGAACACCTACAAAAATAAATGAAAATCGATTAAACTCAATGATATTTACACGATAACGCACTATACACTGAAAACGTAAAGTAAACGTAATTACACACAAAGTGGGTTTTATTCGCACGATATTTACCAAAAAGAATCGATAAGTGCAACAAAACATATATACAAAAATAGGTACAATTTGCACTTATCAAACTCTCCCCAACTTACCTACTTGTTTGTCCACAAACAAAAATCAAACAAACTTGAAAATGCAAAAGCGATATCCAAAGAAAGACGAATCAACAGGTTTTGAAAAACGAAAACGAATGAATGGTTCAAATGACAACGGTACACACAAAAAGTAAATACTTACCACTAAACTGCAACGATAACATAGTCACGAAACAAAAGCAAAGTACAAAAGTCATGCCAAAAATTCTAAAACAACACAAGTTCAAATGTGAATCACACCTAGCAAAATCAATCATCGGTAGATGAAAAACACAAAATGAGGTTCTTTCACTCACACAACAATCTTGCAAACAAAAGACTAAATTATGCATACATCTACAAATTCACATTGAACATACAAAGGCAAGAATCACAAGGACTTTCAAGGTTGTAGCGTGGTCGGGTAAACAAACAAGGGGCAATTTCTAAAGGTAATTGAAACAAAAACTTGCCTAAACCTAAGGGAGTGAAAACTCACAAAGATTCACACACCAAAATTTCAATCAAACTTCTTCTTTCATCCCAAGTGTTACACACAACACAATACTTATTTAGCACAATTATTGAACTCTTTTTGTTTCCTTTTTCAAGGATTTTTCTTTTTTCTTCCTTTTTCACTTTTTTCTTTTCTTTTCTTTGTCATATTTTTCTCTTTTTTCTTTTCTTTTTCAATCCTCATAAAATCCAACCAATGAGTATACAATCATCCTCTCCCCAACTTGAATTCAACCGTACCATCATGTGAATACTCCCTACTTTCTAAGGCAAGGAAAAATCCATACAACAACACATAGTTGAGGTCCAAGAAAAAACAAAATCCATTCAAAAATAAGTGAACTAAATACTCATAGACAAGCATTAAGTTCAAATAAAAACATGGATCAAAAAGCTCAAAGGGGTTACGAATTCTCACACACTCACAAGGTGAATTGACTATTTGGCTAAGGTAGCTGTGCTCAAAATGAAACAATTGCCTTGATCCTTTTCATGCATTCATATAATCAACACAAACAAAAGATTCAACATAATAAAATCCAGTAAAACAAGAATGTCGGTACTCCAAGCATATATGAACAATGGAAAGCCACCTCACAAAAAGGTTGGGAACTAAAGTGATTCACAATAGAACAAGTATACAAAAGAATGGATGGCATGGAAGTTTGTAAAATGCCTAAGTATCATGAATATGCTAAAGTATAGAAAGCGATAAATACATACCTCGGACGTGTACAAAACTTAACAAGATCATTACCATACATCCGCAAGTTGAAACGAACCAACTTGGAAAATCACAAAAGCATCCTCAAATAAGTCAATCAAAATCTGTGAGCAAACAACAACCAAAATCTTAGCAGCCTTCGCCTAGCGAAGGAATCATTCGCCTAGCGAATGAACTAAAACATGGCACTTTAAGTGCCTCAAACTTAAACCGCCCACAAAAGTTATCGTGGGTTCGCTAGGCGAACCAAATCATTCGCGACGCGAGCCTTCGCTACATCCTTCGCCCCAGCGAAGTTTGGGTGTTTTCAAAAGTGAAAGTTTCTGCCACCCCCTCGCTGGCACCTTCGCCTCGCGAACACATCAGCGAGCATTTGCTGGCACCTTCGCCCAGCGAATTTACCCAGTTTTCCTACTGAAGGTTTTTGCATACTTTCTGCCACCCCCTCGCTGGCACCTTCGCCCACGTTCGCCAGGCGAACCTTCGCTGGTGACTTCGCCAGAACTCGCTTAGCGAGAACAAGAATTATTAATATAAACAAACGAAAAGAAAGGGAGAAATTTCATTAAACAAGTTGTAAAGTGAAGATTTGAGAAGTTTACGAAAAATCCGAGTACAACTTGTTTAATGAAAGTTCACCACACAACCAAAGAAAATAATACAACATGCTTGTTTTACGTCGTAAGCTCGACGCCTTTACATTGCTTAGCTAGCAAACTCACTTCCTTCATGCCATAGTGATGCCTCACCGCGCAAACCTAAAGTAAGTGTCCTAACCAAACATATGAACAAACGGTTACGGGAACAAAATGTATACAACACTTGAACAAACATAATGGAAATAGACAATATATACGATATATACAAAACTCAAAAACAAAGAAACTATCGCAATGCGATTCAATATCAAAACCAATCCCCGGCAACGGTGCCATTTTGTTAGATGCAGAATAGGGCAAGCAAGCAAAAACATTTATTTTCGGAAAGAATTCCCTCCGGGATTTATATCGTGTCCACAGAGATCGGTTCGAGGGAAAGAATGCCGTTCGACAATCTCTCGCGTTAATGAGTTTGGATTAAAATAGTTTACAAGTAAAAACAAACAGAAAAGTAAAGATGAACATAAAAAGAGTACATTCTTTGAAGAGAAGAAACCTATCAAGCATGAATATACACTACTCAGAACAAACGTAAACCTATCAATCGGTCGCATTCAACATACAATACTCATCAAAATCATCACGTATCGCTCACAACAAAGGTTATGTCTAACGCACAGTTGAGAGAGCAACCGTATTACTCTCGTCGACGCTCTCGCGCACGACGCCTCGAAACACGGAAGACATTAAGTTCTGACACCATAAAGATTATTATCTAAATCTATCTCTAGAGTCTAGACAATAGATATCCATCCTTAATCAAGATTCATGATGTTTATCTCTAACACAACACAAATCCAAACATAAATGCAAAAAGATCAAGGAAAACATCGATAATGATTTGTAAAGCATATATATTATACAACCATGATCAATACATGTACATAGGTTTAGAGTAACAATACAAACATAACCCACAAAATAGAGAAATACATAGAGAAGAAATGGAGAAAAACCAAACATCTCAAAAGTTGTCGGCTCCGATTGATGAAGGATTCGACTCTGGATCATCCTAATTCATGCTCCAATGTGTTTTCTAGCCTAATTCTACTCAAAAAATGCTATTGGATGGATTTGGAACTAAAAATATCAAACCCATAACTAAAAAATGATGAAAAATGGCTTAAATGGGCAATTCTGCTTTTCCAGGTTCGCCTAGCGAGTCCCCGTTCGCTAGGCGAACGTAAACCGCCTTTCTGTTGAGTTTTTTCACGATTCTAGAACTTTTCGTTCGCCCCGGTTCGCCTAGCGAACAAGCTAGCGAGTGTTCGCTACGGGGGCTCGCCTAGCGAGCATGACAGAAAACCAGAATTTGTTTTCTTCATAACTCTTGAACCGTAACTCCGATTGACGCACGGTTTGATGCGTTGGAAAGCTTATTAAATGCTCTTTATGAATATGGAAATATCCCATTGCTGGAACACCTACAAAAATAAATGAAAATCGATTAAACTCAATGATATTTACACGATAACGCACTATACACTGAAAACGTAAAGTAAACGTAATTACACACAAAGTGGGTTTTATTCGCACGATATTTACCAAAAAGAATCGATAAGTGCAACAAAACATATATACAAAAATAGGTACAATTTGCACTTATCAAACTCTCCCCAACTTACCTACTTGTTTGTCCACAAACAAAAATCAAACAAACTTGAAAATGCAAAAGCGATATCCAAAGAAAGACGAATCAACAGGTTTTGAAAAACGAAAACGAATGAATGGTTCAAATGACAACGGTACACACAAAAAGTAAATACTTACCACTAAACTGCAACGATAACATAGTCACGAAACAAAAGCAAAGTACAAAAGTCATGCCAAAAATTCTAAAACAACACAAGTTCAAATGTGAATCACACCTAGCAAAATCAATCATCGGTAGATGAAAAACACAAAATGAGGTTCTTTCACTCACACAACAATCTTGCAAACAAAAGACTAAATTATGCATACATCTACAAATTCACATTGAACATACAAAGGCAAGAATCACAAGGACTTTCAAGGTTGTAGCGTGGTCGGGTAAACAAACAAGGGGCAATTTCTAAAGGTAATTGAAACAAAAACTTGCCTAAACCTAAGGGAGTGAAAACTCACAAAGATTCACACACCAAAATTTCAATCAAACTTCTTCTTTCATCCCAAGTGTTACACACAACACAATACTTATTTAGCACAATTATTGAACTCTTTTTTTTTCCTTTTTCAAGGATTTTTCTTTTTTCTTCCTTTTTCACTTTTTTCTTTTCTTTTCTTTGTCATATTTTTCTCTTTTTTCTTTTCTTTTTCAATCCTCATAAAATCCAACCAATGAGTATACAATCATCCTCTCCCCAACTTGAATTCAACCGTACCATCATGTGAATACTCCCTACTTTCTAAGGCAAGGAAAAATCCATACAACAACACATAGTTGAGGTCCAAGAAAAAACAAAATCCATTCAAAAATAAGTGAACTAAATACTCATAGACAAGCATTAAGTTCAAATAAAAACATGGATCAAAAAGCTCAAAGGGGTTACGAATTCTCACACACTCACAAGGTGAATTGACTATTTGGCTAAGGTAGCTGTGCTCAAAATGAAACAATTGCCTTGATCCTTTTCATGCATTCATATAATCAACACAAACAAAAGATTCAACATAATAAAATCCAGTAAAACAAGAATGTCGGTACTCCAAGCATATATGAACAATGGAAAGCCACCTCACAAAAAGGTTGGGAACTAAAGTGATTCACAATAGAACAAGTATACAAAAGAATGGATGGCATGGAAGTTTGTAAAATGCCTAAGTATCATGAATATGCTAAAGTATAGAAAGCGATAAATACATACCTCGGACGTGTACAAAACTTAACAAGATCATTACCATACATCCGCAAGTTGAAACGAACCAACTTGGAAAATCACAAAAGCATCCTCAAATAAGTCAATCAAAATCTGTGAGCAAACAACAACCAAAATCTTAGCAGCCTTCGCTTAGCGAAGGAATCATTCGCCTAGCGAATGAACTAAAACATGGCACTTTAAGTGCCTCAAACTTAAACCGCCCACAAAAGTTATCGTGGGTTCGCTAGGCGAACCAAATCATTCGCGACGCGAGCCTTCGCTACATCCTTCGCCCCAGCGAAGTTTGGGTGTTTTCAAAAGTGAAAGTTTCTGCCACCCCCTCGCTGGCACCTTCGCCTCGCGAACACATCAGCAAGCATTTGCTGGCACCTTCGCCCAGCGAATTTACCCAGTTTTCCTACTGAAGGTTTTTGCATACTTTCTGCCACCCCCTCGCTGGCACCTTCGCCCACGTTCGCCAGGCGAACCTTCGCTGGTGACTTCGCCAGAACTCGCTTAGCGAGAACAAGAATTATTAATATAAACAAACGAAAAGAAAGGGAGAAATTTCATTAAACAAGTTGTAAAGTGAAGATTTGAGAAGTTTACGAAAAATCCGAGTACAACTTGTTTAATGAAAGTTCACCACACAACCAAAGAAAATAATACAACATGCTTGTTTTACGTCGTAAGCTCGACGCCTTTACATTGCTTAGCTAGCAAACTCACTTCCTTCATGCCATAGTGATGCCTCACCGCGCAAACCTAAAGTAAGTGTCCTAACCAAACATATGAACAAACGGTTACGGGAACAAAATGTATACAACACTTGAACAAACATAATGGAAATAGACAATATATACGATATATACAAAACTCAAAAACAAAGAAACTATCGCAATGCGATTCAATATCAAAACCAATCCCCGGCAACGGTGCCATTTTGTTAGATGCAGAATAGGGCAAGCAAGCAAAAACATTTATTTTCGGAAAGAATTCCCTCCGGGATTTATATCGTGTCCACAGAGATCGGTTCGAGGGAAAGAATGCCGTTCGACAATCTCTCGCGTTAATGAGTTTGGATTAAAATAGTTTACAAGTAAAAACAAACAGAAAAGTAAAGATGAACATAAAAAGAGTACATTCTTTGAAGAGAAGAAACCTATCAAGCATGAATATACACTACTCAGAACAAACGTAAACCTATCAATCGGTCGCATTCAACATACAATACTCATCAAAATCATCACGTATCGCTCACAACAAAGGTTATGTCTAACGCACAGTTGAGAGAGCAACCGTATTACTCTCGTCGACGCTCTCGCGCACGACGCCTCGAAACACGGAAGACATTAAGTTCTGACACCATAAAGATTATTATCTAAATCTATCTCTAGAGTCTAGACAATAGATATCCATCCTTAATCAAGATTCATGATGTTTATCTCTAACACAACACAAATCCAAACATAAATGCAAAAAGATCAAGGAAAACATCGATAATGATTTGTAAAGCATATATATTATACAACCATGATCAATACATGTACATAGGTTTAGAGTAACAATACAAACATAACCCACAAAATAGAGAAATACATAGAGAAGAAATGGAGAAAAACCAAACATCTCAAAAGTTGTCGGCTCCGATTGATGAAGGATTCGACTCTGGATCATCCTAATTCATGCTCCAATGTGTTTTCTAGCCTAATTCTACTCAAAAAATGCTATTGGATGGATTTGGAACTAAAAATATCAAACCCATAACTAAAAAATGATGAAAAATGGCTTAAATGGGCAATTCTGCTTTTCCAGGTTCGCCTAGCGAGTCCCCGTTCGCTAGGCGAACGTAAACCGCCTTTCTGTTGAGTTTTTTCACGATTCTAGAACTTTTCGTTCGCCCCGGTTCGCCTAGCGAACAAGCTAGCGAGTGTTCGCTACGGGGGCTCGCCTAGCGAGCATGACAGAAAACCAGAATTTGTTTTCTTCATAACTCTTGAACCGTAACTCCGATTGACGCACGGTTTGATGCGTTGGAAAGCTTATTAAATGCTCTTTATGAATATGGAAATATCCCATTGCTGGAACACCTACAAAAATAAATGAAAATCGATTAAACTCAATGATATTTACACGATAACGCACTATACACTGAAAACGTAAAGTAAACGTAATTACACACAAAGTGGGTTTTATTCGCACGATATTTACCAAAAAGAATCGATAAGTGCAACAAAACATATATACAAAAATAGGTACAATTTGCACTTATCAAACTCTCCCCAACTTACCTACTTGTTTGTCCACAAACAAAAATCAAACAAACTTGAAAATGCAAAAGCGATATCCAAAGAAAGACGAATCAACAGGTTTTGAAAAACGAAAACGAATGAATGGTTCAAATGACAACGGTACACACAAAAAGTAAATACTTACCACTAAACTGCAACGATAACATAGTCACGAAACAAAAGCAAAGTACAAAAGTCATGCCAAAAATTCTAAAACAACACAAGTTCAAATGTGAATCACACCTAGCAAAATCAATCATCGGTAGATGAAAAACACAAAATGAGGTTCTTTCACTCACACAACAATCTTGCAAACAAAAGACTAAATTATGCATACATCTACAAATTCACATTGAACATACAAAGGCAAGAATCACAAGGACTTTCAAGGTTGTAGCGTGGTCGGGTAAACAAACAAGGGGCAATTTCTAAAGGTAATTGAAACAAAAACTTGCCTAAACCTAAGGGAGTGAAAACTCACAAAGATTCACACACCAAAATTTCAATCAAACTTCTTCTTTCATCCCAAGTGTTACACACAACACAATACTTATTTAGCACAATTATTGAACTCTTTTTGTTTCCTTTTTCAAGGATTTTTCTTTTTTCTTCCTTTTTCACTTTTTTCTTTTCTTTTCTTTGTCATATTTTTCTCTTTTTTCTTTTCTTTTTCAATCCTCATAAAATCCAACCAATGAGTATACAATCATCCTCTCCCCAACTTGAATTCAACCGTACCATCATGTGAATACTCCCTACTTTCTAAGGCAAGGAAAAATCCATACAACAACACATAGTTGAGGTCCAAGAAAAAACAAAATCCATTCAAAAATAAGTGAACTAAATACTCATAGACAAGCATTAAGTTCAAATAAAAACATGGATCAAAAAGCTCAAAGGGGTTACGAATTCTCACACACTCACAAGGTGAATTGACTATTTGGCTAAGGTAGCTGTGCTCAAAATGAAACAATTGCCTTGATCCTTTTCATGCATTCATATAATCAACACAAACAAAAGATTCAACATAATAAAATCCAGTAAAACAAGAATGTCGGTACTCCAAGCATATATGAACAATGGAAAGCCACCTCACAAAAAGGTTGGGAACTAAAGTGATTCACAATAGAACAAGTATACAAAAGAATGGATGGCATGGAAGTTTGTAAAATGCCTAAGTATCATGAATATGCTAAAGTATAGAAAGCGATAAATACATACCTCGGACGTGTACAAAACTTAACAAGATCATTACCATACATCCGCAAGTTGAAACGAACCAACTTGGAAAATCACAAAAGCATCCTCAAATAAGTCAATCAAAATCTGTGAGCAAACAACAACCAAAATCTTAGCAGCCTTCGCCTAGCGAAGGAATCATTCGCCTAGCGAATGAACTAAAACATGGCACTTTAAGTGCCTCAAACTTAAACCGCCCACAAAAGTTATCGTGGGTTCGCTAGGCGAACCAAATCATTCGCGACGCGAGCCTTCGCTACATCCTTCGCCCCAGCGAAGTTTGGGTGTTTTCAAAAGTGAAAGTTTCTGCCACCCCCTCGCTGGCACCTTCGCCTCGCGAACACATCAGCGAGCATTTGCTGGCACCTTCGCCCAGCGAATTTACCCAGTTTTCCTACTGAAGGTTTTTGCATACTTTCTGCCACCCCCTCGCTGGCACCTTCGCCCACGTTCGCCAGGCGAACCTTCGCTGGTGACTTCGCCAGAACTCGCTTAGCGAGAACAAGAATTATTAATATAAACAAACGAAAAGAAAGGGAGAAATTTCATTAAACAAGTTGTAAAGTGAAGATTTGAGAAGTTTACGAAAAATCCGAGTACAACTTGTTTAATGAAAGTTCACCACACAACCAAAGAAAATAATACAACATGCTTGTTTTACGTCGTAAGCTCGACGCCTTTACATTGCTTAGCTAGCAAACTCACTTCCTTCATGCCATAGTGATGCCTCACCGCGCAAACCTAAAGTAAGTGTCCTAACCAAACATATGAACAAACGGTTACGGGAACAAAATGTATACAACACTTGAACAAACATAATGGAAATAGACAATATATACGATATATACAAAACTCAAAAACAAAGAAACTATCGCAATGCGATTCAATATCAAAACCAATCCCCGGCAACGGTGCCATTTTGTTAGATGCAGAATAGGGCAAGCAAGCAAAAACATTTATTTTCGGAAAGAATTCCCTCCGGGATTTATATCGTGTCCACAGAGATCGGTTCGAGGGAAAGAATGCCGTTCGACAATCTCTCGCGTTAATGAGTTTGGATTAAAATAGTTTACAAGTAAAAACAAACAGAAAAGTAAAGATGAACATAAAAAGAGTACATTCTTTGAAGAGAAGAAACCTATCAAGCATGAATATACACTACTCAGAACAAACGTAAACCTATCAATCGGTCGCATTCAACATACAATACTCATCAAAATCATCACGTATCGCTCACAACAAAGGTTATGTCTAACGCACAGTTGAGAGAGCAACCGTATTACTCTCGTCGACGCTCTCGCGCACGACGCCTCGAAACACGGAAGACATTAAGTTCTGACACCATAAAGATTATTATCTAAATCTATCTCTAGAGTCTAGACAATAGATATCCATCCTTAATCAAGATTCATGATGTTTATCTCTAACACAACACAAATCCAAACATAAATGCAAAAAGATCAAGGAAAACATCGATAATGATTTGTAAAGCATATATATTATACAACCATGATCAATACATGTACATAGGTTTAGAGTAACAATACAAACATAACCCACAAAATAGAGAAATACATAGAGAAGAAATGGAGAAAAACCAAACATCTCAAAAGTTGTCGGCTCCGATTGATGAAGGATTCGACTCTGGATCATCCTAATTCATGCTCCAATGTGTTTTCTAGCCTAATTCTACTCAAAAAATGCTATTGGATGGATTTGGAACTAAAAATATCAAACCCATAACTAAAAAATGATGAAAAATGGCTTAAATGGGCAATTCTGCTTTTCCAGGTTCGCCTAGCGAGTCCCCGTTCGCTAGGCGAACGTAAACCGCCTTTCTGTTGAGTTTTTTCACGATTCTAGAACTTTTCGTTCGCCCCGGTTCGCCTAGCGAACAAGCTAGCGAGTGTTCGCTACGGGGGCTCGCCTAGCGAGCATGACAGAAAACCAGAATTTGTTTTCTTCATAACTCTTGAACCGTAACTCCGATTGACGCACGGTTTGATGCGTTGGAAAGCTTATTAAATGCTCTTTATGAATATGGAAATATCCCATTGCTGGAACACCTACAAAAATAAATGAAAATCGATTAAACTCAATGATATTTACACGATAACGCACTATACACTGAAAACGTAAAGTAAACGTAATTACACACAAAGTGGGTTTTATTCGCACGATATTTACCAAAAAGAATCGATAAGTGCAACAAAACATATATACAAAAATAGGTACAATTTGCACTTATCAAACTCTCCCCAACTTACCTACTTGTTTGTCCACAAACAAAAATCAAACAAACTTGAAAATGCAAAAGCGATATCCAAAGAAAGACGAATCAACAGGTTTTGAAAAACGAAAACGAATGAATGGTTCAAATGACAACGGTACACACAAAAAGTAAATACTTACCACTAAACTGCAACGATAACATAGTCACGAAACAAAAGCAAAGTACAAAAGTCATGCCAAAAATTCTAAAACAACACAAGTTCAAATGTGAATCACACCTAGCAAAATCAATCATCGGTAGATGAAAAACACAAAATGAGGTTCTTTCACTCACACAACAATCTTGCAAACAAAAGACTAAATTATGCATACATCTACAAATTCACATTGAACATACAAAGGCAAGAATCACAAGGACTTTCAAGGTTGTAGCGTGGTCGGGTAAACAAACAAGGGGCAATTTCTAAAGGTAATTGAAACAAAAACTTGCCTAAACCTAAGGGAGTGAAAACTCACAAAGATTCACACACCAAAATTTCAATCAAACTTCTTCTTTCATCCCAAGTGTTACACACAACACAATACTTATTTAGCACAATTATTGAACTCTTTTTGTTTCCTTTTTCAAGGATTTTTCTTTTTTCTTCCTTTTTCACTTTTTTCTTTTCTTTTCTTTGTCATATTTTTCTCTTTTTTCTTTTCTTTTTCAATCCTCATAAAATCCAACCAATGAGTATACAATCATCCTCTCCCCAACTTGAATTCAACCGTACCATCATGTGAATACTCCCTACTTTCTAAGGCAAGGAAAAATCCATACAACAACACATAGTTGAGGTCCAAGAAAAAACAAAATCCATTCAAAAATAAGTGAACTAAATACTCATAGACAAGCATTAAGTTCAAATAAAAACATGGATCAAAAAGCTCAAAGGGGTTACGAATTCTCACACACTCACAAGGTGAATTGACTATTTGGCTAAGGTAGCTGTGCTCAAAATGAAACAATTGCCTTGATCCTTTTCATGCATTCATATAATCAACACAAACAAAAGATTCAACATAATAAAATCCAGTAAAACAAGAATGTCGGTACTCCAAGCATATATGAACAATGGAAAGCCACCTCACAAAAAGGTTGGGAACTAAAGTGATTCACAATAGAACAAGTATACAAAAGAATGGATGGCATGGAAGTTTGTAAAATGCCTAAGTATCATGAATATGCTAAAGTATAGAAAGCGATAAATACATACCTCGGACGTGTACAAAACTTAACAAGATCATTACCATACATCCGCAAGTTGAAACGAACCAACTTGGAAAATCACAAAAGCATCCTCAAATAAGTCAATCAAAATCTGTGAGCAAACAACAACCAAAATCTTAGCAGCCTTCGCCTAGCGAAGGAATCATTCGCCTAGCGAATGAACTAAAACATGGCACTTTAAGTGCCTCAAACTTAAACCGCCCACAAAAGTTATCGTGGGTTCGCTAGGCGAACCAAATCATTCGCGACGCGAGCCTTCGCTACATCCTTCGCCCCAGCGAAGTTTGGGTGTTTTCAAAAGTGAAAGTTTCTGCCACCCCCCTCGCTGGCACCTTCGCCTCGCGAACACATCAGCGAGCATTTGCTGGCACCTTCGCCCAGCGAATTTACCCAGTTTTCCTACTGAAGGTTTTTGCATACTTTCTGCCACCCCCTCGCTGGCACCTTCGCCCACGTTCGCCAGGCGAACCTTCGCTGGTGACTTCGCCAGAACTCGCTTAGCGAGAACAAGAATTATTAATATAAACAAACGAAAAGAAAGGGAGAAATTTCATTAAACAAGTTGTAAAGTGAAGATTTGAGAAGTTTACGAAAAATCCGAGTACAACTTGTTTAATGAAAGTTCACCACACAACCAAAGAAAATAATACAACATGCTTGTTTTACGTCGTAAGCTCGACGCCTTTACATTGCTTAGCTAGCAAACTCACTTCCTTCATGCCATAGTGATGCCTCACCGCGCAAACCTAAAGTAAGTGTCCTAACCAAACATATGAACAAACGGTTACGGGAACAAAATGTATACAACACTTGAACAAACATAATGGAAATAGACAATATATACGATATATACAAAACTCAAAAACAAAGAAACTATCGCAATGCGATTCAATATCAAAACCAATCCCCGGCAACGGCGCCATTTTGTTAGATGCAGAATAGGGCAAGCAAGCAAAAACATTTATTTTCGGAAAGAATTCCCTCCGGGATTTATATCGTGTCCACAGAGATCGGTTCGAGGGAAAGAATGCCGTTCGACAATCTCTCGCGTTAATGAGTTTGGATTAAAATAGTTTACAAGTAAAAACAAACAGAAAAGTAAAGATGAACATAAAAAGAGTACATTCTTTGAAGAGAAGAAACCTATCAAGCATGAATATACACTACTCAGAACAAACGTAAACCTATCAATCGGTCGCATTCAACATACAATACTCATCAAAATCATCACGTATCGCTCACAACAAAGGTTATGTCTAACGCACAGTTGAGAGAGCAACCGTATTACTCTCGTCGACGCTCTCGCGCACGACGCCTCGAAACACGGAAGACATTAAGTTCCGACACCATAAAGATTATTATCTAAATCTATCTCTAGAGTCTAGACAATAGATATCCATCCTTAATCAAGATTCATGATGTTTATCTCTAACACAACACAAATCCAAACATAAATGCAAAAAGATCAAGGAAAACATCGATAATGATTTGTAAAGCATATATATTATACAACCATGATCAATACATGTACATAGGTTTAGAGTAACAATACAAACATAACCCACAAAATAGAGAAATACATAGAGAAGAAATGGAGAAAAACCAAACATCTCAAAAGTTGTCGGCTCCGATTGATGAAGGATTCGACTCCGGATCATCCTAATTCATGCTCCAATGTGTTTTCTAGCCTAATTCTACTCAAAAAATGCTATTGGATGGATTTGGAACTAAAAATATCAAACCCATAACTAAAAAATGATGAAAAATGGCTTAAATGGGCAATTCTGCTTTTCCAGGTTCGCCTAGCGAGTCCCCGTTCGCTAGGCGAACGTAAACCGCCTTTCTGTTGAGTTTTTTCACGATTCTGGAACTTTTCGTTCGCCCCGGTTCGCCTAGCGAACAAGCTAGCGAGTGTTCGCTACGGGGGCTCGCCTAGCGAGCATGACAGAAAACCAGAATTTGTTTTCTTCATAACTCTTGAACCGTAACTCCGATTGACGCACGGTTTGATGCGTTGGAAAGCTTATTCAATGCTCTTTATGAATATGGAAATATACCATTGCTGGAACACCTACAAAAATAAATGAAAATCGATTAAACTCAATGATATTTACACGATAACGCACTATACACTGAAAACGTAAAGTAAACGTAATTACACACAAAGTGGGTTTTATTCGCACGATATTTACCAAAAAGAATCGATAAGTGCAACAAAACATATATACAAAAATAGGTACAATTTGCACTTATCAATCATGCACATCCATAGGTTAGTAATATGCTTTTATACTCGACTATTATATTACCACCTATTGCTCTCATTCATATCTTCTTTCGCTATTAACCATTCAGATCAGTGTATTACTCAATAACCTATATATCAAATTATTAACCAACACAGAGCATTAAGTTCCAACAACTATAAAGCTGTAAAACTCCACATCGATCCATAATACAGTACGTAAGGATATTGAACCTAACCATATCTCTAGGCGCTAGCATCTAATAAATTATTATCTTACATCTAGTAATGACAAACACCTTTCGATGTCATGCCACACCATGAAAACTTGTTTTAGGCAGCAAAGCTAAAACAAGTATTAAGAGCAAAAAGTCATCAATATTAATGACTTTATCAAACTCCCAACAAAGAGATTTTATCTACACTTACTCATAGTTGGTGTAACCACGAGTAACTCCGAGAATTCGATCTTGGAAGTGTGATCTGCCCTGACACTTGAGAAGCGCTTCCGCCTTCAAACTTCCTCTCTAATTCTCCTGTTGAAGACCAAAGTAAACCTAGTCTAATTCTATATTACCTCAATCAACTGAAAACTCCCTTTGCAATGAACTGGAACTTGTTATTGATAGGAAAAATTCAGGGGTTCTTGCTAGGTGCACCGTCCTTGCGTCTAGCGCACCTACTCTGCTCTGCCAACTCTGTTCAACTAGCTTTTCTTCCTTAGCAAGCAATGCTTGCATGTATGCCATGTGGCCTTGTCCGCCTTTGCTCGCCTAACGCACGATCCCTTCGACTACCGAGCTAACCGTTGCTACACCATGAAGTAGTTGTAGCTGGTTGTGCCATCTGGTCATACCATCGTGCTCGTAGCGCGCCTATGTTAGGCCTAACACGCCTTGTTTCTTCAGGATTTTGCTTTTACCTAGTTTCTGTGTGCTGAATCGTGATTTTCCGGTTCTTTTCACTTGCTTTTGATTAATGCATACAAGAAAAGTTTAAAGAGAGTGTCTTTTTTACTTTATGTAGATAAATCAGTGGTTTTTGTATCAATTACTTTGTAAAATAAATCAATAAATTCTATCGTATTTAACATAAATCTGACACTTATCATTAATCTCGTCATTCAAAAACCCCAAAACATTAACAACTATTAAAAAAAAAGATGAAAGATAATATGTAAGCTATCATCATCTAAAAGTCTCAAGGGACCAGCCAGCCTATTAATTTAAGTGTTGTGACCTGTTTGTCAAAATATTTCTTTTAATTTTAATTTTCATATATTCTAAAACTTTGAATAATGGCATATTTTTTCTAGCAGTATAATTCTCACATCTAGACTTAAGAGACTTGTATAAACACAAAATACGACTATAAAATTCAATCACTCCAAAATGACCAATATTCTTCCAATCAAAGTTCTTGTAATTATTTTCAAAATAGTATTCTTCTTCTTCTCTCAATTATCCACCGCAATTGATACAATCACTGAATTTCAATCTCTTGATGACGGCAACACCTTAGTTTCTAATGATGGAACTTTTGAATTAGGATTTTTCAGACCAGGAACTTCCACAAACCGCTATGTTGGAATATGGTACAAAAACATCCCAATTAGAAGAATAATTTGGGTTGCAAACCGTGATAATCCAATCAAAGACAACAATTCCAACTCAACCACGTTGATCATAAACAAAGATGGAAACCTCGTACTTCTTACCAACAATAATCAAACTCTTGTTTGGTCAACAAACATCACAACAAAATCTTTGTCTTCTACAAGTTCACATGTGGCTCAACTATTAGATAATGGAAACTTTGTAATCAAAGACAAAAATAGTGACCAACAAAGTAATAGTTTTCTGTGGCAAGGTTTTGATTTTCCTTGTGATACTTTGTTGCCGGATATGAAGCTTGGTTGGGACCTAAAAACTCGTCTCAATCATCGATTAACTTCGTGGAAAAATTAGGATGACCCGTCTTCAGGAGACTTAACTTGGGGTATTGTTCTTAATAGTAATCCCGAAATCATATTGAAAAAAGGTTCAACTGAGTTGCATAGAATTGGTCCTTGGAATGGAGTTGGATTTAGTGGAGGGCCTGCGGTGAGTGTTACTCGAATTGTTGATGCAAAATTTGTGAACAATTCAAATGAAGTTTACTACACATATACTCTTGCGAAAAAGAGTGAGGTTTCGATAACTTATTTGAATCAAACACTTAATATGCGTCAACTCATTACATGGCTTCCAAAAGACAATATTTGGAGGGTCTATCAGTCTCTGCCAAGAGATGATTGTGATGCCTATAATCCTTGTGGTTCTTATGGAGAATGTAATTCTGCCGAGACAACTATTTGTCAATGTTTGGACGGGTTTGAGCCTAAATCACTGCAAAATTGGAACACGCTTAATTGGACACAAGGATGTGTACGCAAAATTCATCTTGCATTATGCAGAGTGGATGATGGTTTTAGAAGATTTTCGGGATTGAAATTGCCAGAAACAACACATACTTGGGTTGATGCTAATATGACAATTGAGAATTGTAAGAAAAAATGTTTGGAAGATTGTTCATGTACGGCATATTCAAACTTGGATGTTAGAGGAGATGGTAGTGGTTGTTGTATATGGTTTGGTGATCTTATTGGTTTGAAACAAGTTTCATCAGTTGAACAAGATCTATATGTTCGGATGGATGCTTCATCAGTAGGTAAATTCTATGTTCTTCTTCAATATTTATTTGTGTAAGGATATTTATGTAGAATTCTTTACTGTATTTTTGTTTTGTTTTATCTCAAGAAGTTTTGGGTGAGAATAAGGAAAGTCATACTTTGGCAAGTGCAATCGCTATTCCATTGGTCATTGTTTTGCTATTGGTGATCATAGTCTTCTACATTTACAAGAGTAAAAGAAAGCAAAGAGGTAACTTTTCCATCTTACATTTTTTTTCTATGAAAAAGACAGGTCTTATATTTACTAAGAAATTTCTATCATCTATTTTGGTCTCTATTAATTGATCATAAAATGTTAGTAAAATTAAACCCACTAAAATGTTGCATCTAATTAGGAGTGACAAAACGGGCCCGGTCCGTTGAGCATGTCTGTTTTACCCGCACTTTATTGCAGGTTGGATCAAGGGTTTAGACCCTCACCCTCTAATTTGTCCGCCCCGTCCCGCCCCATTTTCTTTCTGGGCTTTTGTAGGCACAAACATTTACATAAAATTTTACATTTTTAAACTTAAAAGGTACAGCGTCCGCGGGCTTTCCACATCACGCCCTCACCTTTTTGCGGGGTGGACCTAAATTTTAAAGCCGAATCCTCAACTATGACCGCCTCGCCCCACTCCGTTTTTTTGTGGGCATTTGTGGAGGGACCTAAACAGGGCGGGCATGCCCGTTTTCCATCCCTACATCTAATACATCTGCTAGGACTTTCCATTTTTATTCTACTATTTTTACAAATATTGTATTTAGCTGAAGACAAAGATGAAGAACAACAAGATTTTGAGCTTCCTTTGTTCAATCTTTCCACAATAATTGATGCCACCAATAACTTCTCTGATGATAACAAACTTGGAGAAGGTGGTTTTGGGCCCGTATATAAGGTAAACATGCAATAAATTAATTATAATATACGAGAAAACTCATGAGTCTCACGTCCTAACTTTTTTTTAACTATAAATCTAGGGTATACTTGTTTCAGATAGGCAAGAAATTGCAGTCAAAAGACTTTCAAAAAGTTCTAAACAAGGAACGAAAGAATTTCAAAATGAAGTTATATTATGTTCAAAACTTCAACATCGAAATCTTGTCAAAGTTCTTGGTTGTTGTATTCAAGGAAAAGAGATAATGCTTATCTATGAATATATGCCCAACAAAAGTTTAGATTCATTTCTTTTTGGTTAGTATATCTATTATAAGCTTGATCATTATTATATGATTTTAGAAATAAAACACTACTCAATAAAATTGATATTTGTAACAGATCCAACTCAAAAGAAACTTTTAGATTGGTCAAAGCGCTTTAACATCATATGTGGAATTACACGTGGACTTCTTTATCTTCATCAAGATTCTAGATTAAGGATCATACATAGAGATCTAAAACCAAGTAATATTTTGTTGGACAATGAGATGAATCCGAAAATTTCAGATTTTGGCTTGGCAAAAATTTGTGGGGATGATCAAATTGAGGGGAATACAAAGAGAGTTGTTGGAACATAGTATGTATTTTCATTAATATGTTAAATTCATTTCAATTTTTTTCACAATTCGAACTAAATTCTTTGTGTATATTTCAGCGGTTATATGGCTCCTGAATATGTTATTCGTGGATTATTCTCCATAAAATCTGATGTATTTAGCTTTGGCATATTATTGCTAGAGATTGTAAGTGGAAAGAAAAATAAAGGACTTATCTATACAAGCAGCTACCATAATCTTGTTGGGCATGTGAGTAACACAAACAATCTTTTATTCCTTTAATGGCATTGTTGATAACAATGTATTCTTTGAATTTTTGTAGGCTTGGAGGTTGTGGAAAGAGGGAAACTCAAAAGAATTAATTGACGATTGTTTAGGGAATTCATATATTCTATCTGAAGCTTTACGTTGCATACAAGTTAGTCTTTTATGTCTACAACGTCATCCAAATGATAGACCTAATATGGCGTATGTGCTTGGCTTCTTAATAGGAAGAGTCTCTAATGAAGGACAACCAATTTCTTTTTCACTCAATGAAGTTACTATTTCCTCATTGGATGTTAGATGAAAATTTTATTTTATCCACTTCTATGTCACTTGGACATTTATATAGTACTTAATTAACATTTAGGCATTTTATTTTGATAGTATAATGAAAGTTAAGATGATAATTACTCATTAGGTTATTCTAAAAGGAAAATTTTCATGCATATCCCATTAATTTGTTTATAGCGCCATTATTGTGTTGTTGATGTAGTTATCTTAAAATGAGTATGCATCAACTTATAAGTATTTTATAATCCTATGATGAAAATAATGTTTTTCAATATTACTATACACTTATTGAAGTTGAAGTATACAAGCTCACCTTCCATTGAAGGAGCCAAGGAAGAATATGAAGTTGTAATAGAATTCTGTTACAACAGTTAAAGAGAAGTTGAAAAACGCAGGGCAGAGTAAAAATGATTCTATTCATTCAATGTGTAAAATGAAGTGATACAAGTCTTATATACAAGATATCTTAGCAACCAATAAAAACTGTACACGTGGACAATGAATACAAAAAGCTATCTAATAAATGGAGAAGAGTAATAAGCTAATATCCCCCCTCAAGTTGGACTATGTATACTACAAAGTCCTAACTTGGCCAAGATGCTAGAGAGAGCTGGAAGATGGAGAGGCTTTGTAAACATATCTGCTAGCTGGTTAGAGGTAGAGATAGGAAGTAAATGCAAGAGTTTTGACTGAATCTTCTCTCGAATAACATGACATTCCAGTTCTATGTGTTTGCTTCTCTCATGAAAAGCTGGATTATGAGCCAAGTAAATGGCAGACTTGCTATCACAATATACTGCTGCAGGCTGGGGAAGAAGAATCTGAAGGTCTTGCAGGATGTATTGCAACCATTGCAGCTCACAAGAGAGAGAGGCTAGTGCTCTATACTCAGCTTCTGTAGATAATCTGGAAACAGTCTTTGGCTTCTTAGATTTCCAACAAATGAGAGAAGATCCAAGCATGATACAATATCCTGTAACAGACTTACGAGTATCTGGACATCTTGCCCAATCAGAGTCAGCAAAGGCAGATACTTTGAGTTGACTAGAAGTAGGATAAAAATGGCCTTTAGCAGGAACAGACTTGAGATATCTAAGGACTCTAATAGCAGCCTGATAATGAGGTGTAAGAGGTTTTGAAACATACTGGCTAAGGTGTTGAATAACATAAGATATATCTGGCCTTGAATTGGTGAGGTAGATGAGTCAGCCAATCAGTCTCCTATAAATGGTAGGATCCTCCAATGGTTGACCTTCATGAATGGAGAGTTTGACAGTTGGATCAAATGGAACTGAAGATGGCTTAGAGGCTAGTAAACCACTATCTTCAAGAAGCTCTAAAGTGTATTTTCTCTGATTGAGAAAAATACTAGTTGTAGTTCTAGCAATTTCAAAACCAAGAAAATATCTCAATTGACCAAGATCTTTGATTTTGAAAGTGTGATGAAGGAGCTGCTTGACTTGTGTAATTTCAGCCATAGAGGTGCCTGCTAATACAATATCATCTACATATACCAATAGTGCAGTGAAATCATTGTTGGTTAGTTTAACATAAAGAGAATGATCAACATGAGATTGTTGGTATCCAATGGAAATAAGAAAGGATGAAAGTTTGAAATACCACTGCCTGCTTGCTTGCTTTAAACCATACAATGATTTATGTAGTTTACAAACTTGAGAAGAACTAGAAGAATGGAGGCCAGGAGGAAGAGTCATGTATACCTCTTCATGGAGATCTCCATGCAAAAAAGCATTATTAACATCCAGTTGCTCCAAATGCCATCCTTTGATAGCTGCTATGGATAAGAGAATTCTGACAGTAGTGAGTTTTGCCACTGGAGAGAAAGTATCAAAGTAATCCATTCCTTCTAATTGGGTATACCCTTTGGCAACCAACCTAGCTTTGTATCTCTCAATAGAACCATCTGCTTTATACTTCACCTTGTAAACCCATCTACAACCAATAGGGTGTTTTCCAGCAGGAAGATCAACTACTTCCCATGTATTATTCTCTACAAGAGCCTGTAACTCAGTATCCATGGCATGCTTCCAACAATCAAACGTGATGGCTTGGTTATAGGTTTTAGGCTCAATGTTAGAGGAAATGGAGCAACAGAAATGTTTATATGATGGAGAACAGTTATTGTAAGATATGACAAAAGATAAAGGATGTGCAGTTTTAAAATCATTTGAATGAGATGCAGATGTATCATGAGATGCAAGATTACAGTGATAATCTGCTAGGTAGCTTGGAGGGTGAGAGACACGGGTGGATTGTCTTAAGGTTATAGAAGGAGTAGGACTTATAGATGAATCTGATGAACCATCAGAGATATGAGGAGAATTAGCAGAGACAGAAGATGGGGAAGGACTGTTGGATAAGGGAGATACTGGAGTTGAAGGAGTATTATTATGAGAAGGACCATTGGTTAAAGGAGAAGTAGAGTCATTATGGTTTCTAGGATTATGTGATAAAGGAGATAAAGATGGAATGGTGGCAATAGGGAAAGACTGATTGGGTGGGTGAGATTGAATGACAGATGTACTGTTGGATGTGCTAGAATCAAGGGAGAGAGAAATATCAGTTGTACTAGTAGGAGAAGACAACATAGGTATGTCTGCATATAGGGAAAGAGGATCAGGATTGACATGATCATGAGTAGTACTAGGTTTGGATGGATTTTTGAAAGGAAAATGGTCTTCATAGAAAATAACATTCCTTGATACAAAAACATTATGATTCTACATATCATATAAAATGTAGCCTTTAGTACCATCTTTAAATCCAAGAAAGACAGATTTTCTAGCTCTAGGGGAAAATTTGGTTCTATGGGCTTGTAAGGTAGTAGCATAGCTAAGACAACCAAAAACTTTTAAGTGAATTAGAGAGGGTGGTTGGGAATACAACATTTCATAGGGAGATTTGGAATTTAATAGAGGTGAGGGTAATATGTTTATAACATGAATAACATGTTGGACAGAAAAATTCCACATGGTGAAGGGAATGTTAGAATGGAAATATAATGATCTTGCCACATTTAAAATATGTTGGTGTTTTCTCTCAACCACCCCATTTTGTTGGGGTGTTTCAACACAAGTAGTTTGGTGGATTATGCCTTTGGAAAGCATAAATGAAGATAAAGACATAAACTCAGTTCCATTATCTGATCTAAGGCATTTAAGTGTAGTTTTAAATTGGTTTTCAATGTAAGCTACAAATTGAATTAAACTGTTTTTGGTTTGATCTTTTGTTTTAAGAAATATCAGCCAGGTATATCTACTATAATCATCAACTAGAGTGAGAAAATATTTGTGGCCTAACATAGAGATGGTGGAATAAGGGCCCCATACATCAGCATGTAATATATAAAAAAATAGAATCAGAAAGTGATAATTGTGCAAGAGCAATAGCACCACAAGAACATGGAATTGTGCAAGAGCAAGTTATAATTGGTCTATAATTGTCTAGTTCATCCCATAACACCTTCAATTGAGTAAAGTAATTTGATACATCATTGTTACCTTGGCGTAGCTTGTACACATCTTCTTGTAAATCATAAATGCGGAATATATCACTATGTGAAAACCTAATTTGAAGATTCTTCCAAACACCTGCAGCACTGTCAATCCAAAGAACTGATTTGGTAATTGAGTCAGAGATGGAGCGATGAATCCAAGCGAGCACCATCGTGTTGTAGCGAATCCACGACGCATATAGAGGATCTGAAACCGGTGGTTTGTTGAGAGATCCATCAATGAACTTGTCCTTGTTCTTAGAGATCAATGCAATGTGCATAGATCTTGCCCAACTATGATAGTTCTTGTCATCAAGAGGAGGAGAAACAAGCACCAAAGCAGGATTTTCGTTTGGATGAAGATAGAACGAATTTTTTGAATTCGTTGAAAAATCAAGAAAGTGCTGGTATGCCATTGTTAAGAGAAATGCAGATCGATAAGGATGCAAGAAAACGGATCAAAAAATAGAAGAAAAACGATACCGCGAGAATGCAAAACGATGAGGTGAACAACAATGACTACCAGAGCTGTATGAGCTTTGATACCATATTGAAGTTGAAGTATACAAGCTCACCTTCCATTGAAGGAGCCAAGGAAGAAGATGAAGTTGTAACAAAATTATGTTACAACAGTTAGAGAGAAATTGAAAAACGCAGAGCAGAGTAAAAATGATTCTATTCATTCAATGTGTAAAATGAAGTGATACAAGGCTTATATACAAGATATCTTAGCAACCAATAAAAACTGTACACGTGGACAATGAATACAAAAAGCTATCTAATAAATGGAGAAGAGTAATAAGCTAATAACACTCTTGTAGGATGCGCTAGTCTCAGTAGTTAGCCAATGGTTTCCTCTCCCCCTTTCCGGCTGGGATAGGCGTCCTTCTGGTATCAAATTTCTTCTTTATTCCTTGTCGAGCTTCCTCGCATACTTTTTTGCTTAATTCTGCCAGTATGTTTGGTTTGATTTTTGGAAGATCCAAAGCAATTCTCGAGGTGTGTAAGTGATTCTGGAGTGATTTTGAGATGTTTGGTTCTTCTAAAGTAGAATTGATTATATTTGAAGCTAAAATTTATAGCTTCTGGGTTTAAATGTGAGTTTTACACTAAAATTTGTTGTTCAACTCACTTTTACATAAATGTATCCAAACATAAATCAATTATGATAAACTCAATTTTGTTAAAATCAATTATACCAAACTCATCAAAATCAATTATGTTCACCGCCAATCCAAACACACACTCCAGTTTCATATCTTCCTCTACAGATAGCTTTGCTAGCTACTAGCTTTTCCTCATGTAGTATGTACTTTTCAGACCAGGCTAATAGGTTGTTGAATGATCTTAGTGCTTTAATATCGATGCTTTCAAAAAAAATTAGAGCCCGACTCGACCCTCGTATTGAGCATGTAGTTTTTCATTTTGTCATCCGCGCCTTTCACTAGTATGACATCCTTGTTGAATATCTTGATGTACGATCTGAATACCTCCTTTTTCTCTTGGATGATAAAACCCATAATTTTCATGGATTTGGGTTGTTTCTGGGAAGCTGTAAAATGTGTCAAGAATAGTCTATGGAGCTCACCTTGGGAGTGGGTGGATTCATTCTTGAGACCCTTGAATTAATCCATTGCTCTATCCTGCAGGTTTCTGATGCTCCACTTTTAACTTCTGACAAGTTAAACAAGCATACACAAACTGAGCCACATCACGCTTCAATCTAGGCCACCAAAATATCTTCTTCAGATCCTGATACATTTTTGTAGCTCCTCAATGGATACTCAAGCTACTCCTATGAATTTCCTCTAAAATTATGTTCTTCAATTTAAAATCATCAGGAATGCAAATTCTGTCACGAAATCTCAGCACACCTCATTCATCCACTTTAAAATCACTATCTTCAGTATGATTACTTCCTACCATCAAATCCACCAACTTCACATCCAACTTCTGACTCTCTTTAACATTATTAAGAAAAACATTGTTGACCTTCAACATACCCAATATCACACTCTGCGGTGTCAGTTCACATACTAAACTCAAGTCTCTGAACTGTTCAATAAGTTCCAACTCTCTAACCATCATAGCAGACATATGCAAAGACTTCAGACTTAAAGTATCAACTACAAAATTAGCTTTACCGGGATGATAATTCAAGCCAAAGTCATAATCCTTCAAGAATTCCAACCATCTACGCTGCCTCATAGTCAATTCCTTCTGATCAAACAAATATTTCAATCTCTTATGATCATTGAACACTTTAAATCTGGAACCGTAGAGATAATGCCTCCAAATTTTTAACACAAACACTACTGAAGCCAACTATAAATCATTAGTAGGATAGTTTCTCTCATGAACCCTTAGTTGTCGTGAAGCATAAGTCATAACCTTGCCATCTTGCATCAGCACACCACCTAAACTCATCATCGACGCATCACAATACACCACGAGCGGTTCATTTGGTTCATGCAAAATCAACATTGGAGCTTAAGTTAACCTCTTCTTCAGCTTAATGAAAATCCTTTCGCAATGAATGTCCCACACAAATGCTTTACCTTTACAAGTCAACAGGGTTAGCGGAAGTGCTAACTTAGAAAAGCCTTTAATAAATCTGCGGTAGTAACCAGCCAAGCCCAAAGAGCTTCTAATCTCTATAACTGACTTCAAAACCTCTCATTATAGAACTGCATCTACTTTGGACGGGTCCACGACAATACCATCAACTAAAAAAACATGACCAAAAAAAACTACTTGCAACTAGAACTCACACTTTGACAACTTGGCATAAAGTTTCTTTTCTTTCAACACTTATAGCATAATTTATAAATTCTCAGCATGCTCTTATTTTGAATTAAAATAGATCAAAATATCATCAATAAAACCACCATAAACTGATCCAGATAAGTGTGAAATATATGATTCATATATTCCATAAACATTCCAGGTGCATTAGAAACACCGAACGACATCACCAAATATTCATAGTGTCCATACTGAGTTCTAAAAGTCATCTTTTGAACATCCTCATCCTTCACTCGAATCTGATGGTAACCCGACCTCAAGTCAATTTCGCTAAACACACGTGCACCCACCAACTGGTCCATCAAATCATCTATTCTTTGAAGTGGATACTTGTTCTTGATCGTTACTTTATTCAACTGTCGGTAATCCACACACAACCCCATACTACCATGTTTCTTCTTTACTAACAACACCGAAGCTCCCTGAGGCGACACACTTGGTCTCACAAATTTCTTTTCTAACTCTGACGCCGACATCCTATATGGTTCCATAGAAACAAGTTTAGTATCAGGGACAAGATCAATAGAAAACTCCACCTCTCTCTCTGTCTGGCGGCACATCTGAAATATCATCAGGAAACACATCTGGGAATTCACGTACCACCTGAGCCCCCACTTCCAAAATCTCTCTCAACTGTCTAGCAGATAAGAAACCAGCTTCCTCTTCATCATCAGGAGCAAGAAACCGCACTGATTTATTAAAGCAATTAATATGAACATGATTGAACTCCAACTAGTTCATTCCCAATAAAAAACTAACCAATTTTTATCTTAAGTGTCAGACAACTTTCGATCTTACCCGACTTAGTCACGGATCTACTTTCGTATTGACCGATTAAGTTAACCACAGAAAAATTGTATTAAAGTCAAAACAATCCAAAAGTGTTCCTACTGAGACAACATAGGGAGTACCGTCGAATCAACAGTCCTCACATTCCAGCACTCAAGATTTAGTTGGACATGGTTATGGTAAACAACATAGCATATGATTGATAATCAGGATAAGACATTTTTGGGTAAGAAAGTACTAAGTGTGCAATTGGGTTTCGAAAATAAACAACGAGAATGATACTATCAAAGTATGGTTTTGAAAATAAATCTTTTTCAATAACAAAATAAAGTGAGTAAGTAATTCTACCGAAGTGTTATACAGTTTTCCCTTGCCAACCTTCCGATAAGTTGGTGAAGATAAGAAGAGCTGACAATGGGAAACGCCCTAAAACCAAAATTAAATATGACATTGTTAATGTGTATATATGTCATTTAAATAATTTAAGCTACTAATTTAATTTCATAAAAATATATATAATTACCTCTGGAATATTCGGTCGAAAGCTGCAGTTGATACTATCTTTCTCCAATCCATCTCTAAAACCTGAAGCGTTATCCCTTTCTTTCTCCTTTCTTAATTCCCAAACTTCAGCTTCCAGTGCTTCCAATTTAGCTTGAAGTTCTGTATTACTAGGTGCCTTTCCTTTTTTAATATTCAAGGAGGTCGGAGTGATCCCAAATCCCTTACCCCTCACCCGACCAGAATACTCAGGGACATCTAATGCCCGACTAAGTATGCTCCTGGAATCATCTGGAGATACAGACTGAGATAACGCCTCCTGAAAATCAGATGAATATCGAATATTTGTCAAATATTTGTTAATAAAGTTTTGATTTAATTAAAGAAATATTGTTATACTTACACATTTCTCAAATACTTGTAGAACCTCTTCTGCAACAACTCCAGACTTGCCCACACGGGCTTCCTTCCACAAGACATGTGCAGGAAGAGATGTTTCAGAGCTATTCGCCTTTTGTAACTACATATAAAGCCAAATAATATGATCAAATATAACTCATGATGAACAGTTATTATATCATTGCAATTTATTGATACTTACCAAGGATTGCTCCAAACGTCCATATCCAACACGTCCTTTCCTGTATCGATACTGGGGAGCTGATGCTCTTTCCCGATTAATTGCACTTAAACTCTTAAATGTCGGGGTTTGTCGTTTGGATTTAAACGTTACCCATTCTTGTGGTGAAATCAAACTTGCATATTTAGATGGATACTCTGCATCAACAAAGTTACCTTCAGCATCCTTAAGAAAGGTGCGGTTTAAATATGTCCTAAACCCTCTTAGGAGCTTCCCTGCCAATCTGATCAAATAAGCTTTTCTTTCTTCCTCAACGTTGAAGCACCTCTAAAAAAACCATACACATTGGTTAGTACAAATAATTTAAAATACATGATTAGTTGGCATAATTAAAGACATAATTATGGTACCTTTATCTCATTCCAAATTTTTTCTTTGACTTCCTTCAACTGTTTGTTTCTCCAATCATCACAAGTAATAGGAATCGTATTCCTTACAAGCGCACCAATGAAACTTGTCAAGGTATGACTGTTAGGCTCAACAAGAGTGCCTGAAGGGCTCCAATGCACATCTAAAATGATGCCTTGATCTCTAGCACGGATCACTTTCTTCATAACGGTTATTCCTCTTTTAATCTCTTCTTCCATAGATTTTTGACTTTCATCCTGAATAGGATCATCATCATGTGGGTAATCATCATCATGTGGGTGATCATCATCATGTGGGTGATCATCGTTAGTAGTCATCTAACCTGTAATAAAGAAATCAAGGATATCAAATATATTATATAACAAATATAATATGACATAATATATAACAAATATAATAAAGAAATCAAGGATAAAGAAATCAAGGAAATCAAGGATATCAAATATAATATGACATAATATATAACATTGAATGAGCAATATTAACACTAACACTAACACTAACCTAAACTAACCTAAACTAAACTAACACATTATATAGCAATAACAATTATTAATTTCCATTAGTAATTAATAGAAATCAAAACCAAAAGGAGGAAAGTTATGACTTAAGGATTTACAATATATTTCTTTACCTAATAAATTGCTTTGAATTTCGGTTCTTTAGAACAACAACCTCAAGGATTTACAATATTAAAATAATGAGCAATATTAACACTAACACTAACACTAACCTAAACTAACCTAAACTAAACTAACACATTATATAGCAATAACAATGTAAAGCAACATTAACACTAACCTAAACTACAATAACACTAACCTAAACTAACCTAAACTACAATAACACTAATCTAAACTACTCATATTCTATCAAAAGAACATCATTCTATCAAAAGAACTCCAAAACCTAACAGAACAAAACCTAACAGAACATCATTATATCTAAAGAACTCCAAAAATATGGTAACAAGAACAAAACCTAACAGAAAAATATGAAACTCACTTCTAACATAAAAAGAAAAACTCTTACCGGAACAGTGGAGCACGGTGGAGTACGGTGGAGGATGGTGGAGGACAATGTAGGAAGGACGACGGCCGGACGGACGACGGCGAGAAAGGACGGACGACGGCGGTGAAAGGACGGACGACGGCGGTGGTTTCAGCTGGTTCGTTCTTGTTCGCAGAAAGAGAGGGAAAGAGGGAAAGAATGAAATATATGAAAAAGTATAGAATACTGATACAGTTTCAATCTTTATTTTAATTAAAAAGACCTTAGACAGCGCTTTGAATGAAAGCGCTGTCTAAGGTGGGCCTTAGAAAGCGCTTTTGAAAGCGCTGTCTTATATGGGCCTTAGACAGCGCTTTTGATTTTTTTTTTTTTAATTTATAAGACCTTAGACAGCGCTTTTGAGTAAAGTGTTGTCTAATATTTTACTTTAATTTTTTTTTTAATTTATAAGACCTTAGAAAGCGCTTTCCTCAAAAGCGTTGTCTCAGGTCTTATATATTTTTTTTTAATTTATAAGACCTTATACAGCGCTTTTAAGGAAAGCGTTGTCTAATATTTTCCTTTAATTTTTTTTTTAATTTATAAGAACATAAAAAGCGCTTTCCTCAAAAGCGCTGTCTAAGGTCTTATATTTAGACGCGCTTTTATTTTTCTAAGTGAACAGTTTCCGTGTTTTCTAAATTTTTTAACTTATAGCAGCGCTTTTGTAATAAAGCGCGACCTATGTAGTGCTGCCAAAGAGTAATTTTGGCGTAGTGTGTGTGATAAAATAAACAAAGTAAGACGGTGTAAGGAAATAAACAAAATTAAAGCGGTGCGAGGAAAATAAACAAAGTAAAGTGATGCGATAAAGTAAATAAAGTGAAAGCGATGCGAGGAAATAAAATAAAGTAAATGCGGAATTATATTAAAAACCTGCTCCAATCGGAGACTTGAATTTGGTACAACTAGAATGTAAATGGCGGCAAGGTTAAAACTCTAAGTCTACGGTGCTCCAAACTCGATTACAACAACGGTGCGATAACTACCTGGTGTGAAGAATTATCTCTTTTAACAAAGTGAATTTATGCCTAAGCTGCAACTAAGTTTGGATGTTGAGAAAATGAAATATAGGTCCTATTTATACTAGTGCATTGCCTTGGAAGCCAAGTAGAAGCTTTAGAATTCGTGGCAGGAGAAAATGGTGGTCATGGGCTTCACTCTTCAATTGCCTTTGATTGGTCTATCACTTACAAAGATGGCGCCCACCATGTGTAGATGGCAACCGCCATGTTCACAAAATGAACAAGACTTGGTCTTGTGATCGTTGAGTCATGGGAAAAGCCTTCCACCTTACGAACATCTCTATGGCCAACACCATGTGTATAATTTACACTAAAATCTCTGTTTTTTTTGTCCTTTTCGCTTTGTTTCTCCGTGAACGGCTTTCCATTGGCTATACACCTGAAAATAATACAAAATACCAACATAATACAAGAAAATAACAATAAAATGATAATAAAACATGTACAAGTCAAGCAAAATACGCAGTGTGTTTCGGTGTTTTCAAAATCTCCCACACTTAAACCATTGCTTGTCCTCAAGCAAACCTCTACGACCATAAGAAAAACAACAACACACAAGTACTTAATCTAGGCTAAAGACTCTAGTTCGATCAAGGTTACGTCGATAGGTACTAACTCGTGAACCAAGGGTATCGTAGTAACACATTCCGAATTTGTGGTCATAAGTCTCCCTCCTATAAAAACAAATCCGCATCATGTTATTATACCTTGGCCTAACTTACTCATACCACTCTTATCCTTTTTCATTCAGGCGCAATCACATTAAGCTTGTTATCTATACTCACATGGTGAACAAACCTGTTAGTGATCATGATCCATATTGTGTCAACATTCAACAATTCGACTATTTAAAATAGATACACAGGCATAATTTTTAGAAGTTTCACTACCGTTAGACTAAGTAACCGGGTGAGGGTCACCTAACTTAGAAGGCAGATTCTTTTTCAAATTCTTTACTTTTTACTATATATGTTTTTCTTTTCTTTCTTTTTACGAGATCATTCACCTATTTGCACCGGTCTGTTCACTTAGCGGCAACTCAGATGGTGATGACTGCTAAGATAAACTACTTAAGAACTTAATAAAGGGTGATATTTCAAGGCCACAACATAATAAGTATCTGGATCAATCTCTATAATTAGGAAACTTATGGTGTTAAGACGATATCGATTTTTCAAAAGTTTCCCTAAGTCTCTGCAACATATTCTTAACTTGTCTAACAGCCTAAATTTTCAAAATAAACATTGTTTTCTTTTTCAATTTCTTTTTATGGCTCAAGAAATGGGGGAAATCAACAAACTACACATACGACTCATTAATCACATGTAATTATAAAATTCTAAATAAAAATAAACTAAAAAACAAAAATGAAACTAACTAGAAAGCAGTAAAAGCTAGAAAACATAAAGAAAAATGAAAAACAGTAAATATCCTCTCCCACACTTAAACCAAACATTGTCCCCATTATTTCGATAAAAGGTGAGAAAAGATAGGTGGAACCTGGATGATGCTACTGCTGGCCACTAGTGCCCTCTCCTCCTTGGTTTAGACGTCTCGGACGACGACTCCTGCTGTGGTGGCGGGTACTCTGTGAAATCTCGAGTTGCTCAACCCGCACTGCTTGAGGCGTTTGACTCTTGTAATATTCGGAAGTCCCCTAGCATAGAAGCTTGACTCATCTTCACATATTGGAAATAACTCGTCAAGTACGCTTGTTGGCATTGTTGTTGGGCCACCAAGGTGGCTTGGGCTTCTAAAATCGATTGCATGGAACGCTTCGTCTGTCTATGAGATTCTCGCATGAGGTCCATCATTCCTTGTTGTTGTTCATACATGGCATAAAAATAGGCCATCATGTTCCTCTTCACGGTCTCTTTTCTCTCTTAGCAAATCCTCATCAAAGTGGTAGCCTGAAGATGTACATGCAACAGGGTGAGTAAAAGAGGGTGCGGTGTGTACAGATGATGCATGTTGTGGAGGGGGATTATGAACAAGAGGCATGTATCTCCGCTCATATTCATCATCGGTCCCGTCATCCTCGTCTTGCGGGATGTTTGGTGGTAACGGACCGGTAAAGGTGGAGCCTGCAAATCATATGTCCAGTTTCTTTTACGTCGTACATCTGTACGACTATAATAGGGTAAAACAACACTTTGAATTGCTACATTATGAACCATGAGGTGGTAACCTCCTTCTTTTCTCACTCTACATAATTGCATGTTTCTTAGGAATTTTAAATCAATGCTGTGGGGTGGTAGAGGTTCCAATGTAGCCAGCTCAATGTCTAGCTCTAAAGTGCGGGAAATGGATGTAATCAATCCTCCAAAAGAAATAGTTCATTTCTTTTTCACTACGACGCACATATAGGCCATCATGAGCGGGACCAAATTCAGCTTTCGGGTCGTAAGTGCTGCCTGTAAATAGAGAAATTCCTTGGCATTCAACTTGTTGGAATTTTCTCGGCCGAAAATAGTGTCTTCCAACAGTTGGCAGAAGACACAAATGGTCGGGTTATGAATGTCAGAAGCAAAGTTTCCTTCAAAGGAATTTGTGGTTTGGCCTGTCAACTCAGTCCTAAATTTACCTGCTTAAACTGCCCATTTGGATTCTAAAGGTGCTTCACAAATGATACCTTCCCCATGGGGAAATCCCAATAGACCTGCAAGTTGATCAGTTGTGTATTCATATTCCACATTGAACATGCGGAACTTGACCGTGCCTACGGTACTTGCAGTGTATAGACTGACATTGTAAATTAGGGAACTTAAGAATTCCCGAGTCAACCTCTCATATGTGGGTTCTCTACGATAGAATATGTCATGCAAACCTAAATTATCCAGTAAATAGAAAACAATATGGTAAATGCCTAAACTATATAAGCATTTTTCATCTATGTACCTCGTGGAGAAAACTTCGCGTGTCTGCAACTCTTCGTACTTTTACATTTGCCTGTTTCTAGCTTCGCCTTCACGGAAAATGATTCCTCCTTCACCCATTTCTGCCATTGTTGATTTTGTGAAGAAAAAATTGAGGGTTTTGGTGAAAATGGAGAATTGAGGGATTTGGAAATTTTTGGTGGAAAATGAGGTTTTTATGGTTGGAGAGTGAATGGGGTAGTGGAGAAGATAATGGGTTTGTGAGTTATGGAGTGTAAATGAGTTTGAGTGGGATTTGATGTGGGTCAATGGTGGAGAAAAATAGGGTTTTGAAAGGTTGAAGATGAGTTGAATTTGAGATAAAGTGACTTTCCTCAATTCAACCACGATTTTTGTTTCAGACCACGCCATAGGGGGGATGGCGAACGCCAACTTCATTAAATGGAATGGGCCAATTTGTTACGGCTTTTGGGCTTTTAGGGTGGTTCGGATGCATTTCCGGAGGTGCATGTGTCTTCTTTGGAGGCTTTTCTTTGCTAGAGTGTCATACATGAAACAAAAATGCAGACTTTGCATAATACTACCTCCGTTCCTTTTTATAAGAGACAACTCAATTTTTAGATTCATTGAATAATCAATGTATTTGGTCAATTTATAGACTAGATACATTGGTTATTCAATTAATATAAAAAGTAAGTTGTCTCTTATAAAAAGGAACGGAGGTAGTAATAATGATTTTTGATACTATCAATGGTCATAATAAAATTTAAGTTTTTACTGAAAATTGCATAATACCGAAAAAATTTGCATAATAAATGTATATGATTACTAATGAAAAAAAAAGTCTAGTGGACGGAAATTAACTGTGGAAAATTAAATCTAATTTGCGGACATTTAAGTCTAATTATAGAAATAGAAATAATTCTAGTGATGGTGAATCAAATAATAATTATAAGCGCTAAATCTTCCCCCACACAAATTGTGAGCAGTGTCCTCAATGCGTCCAGTGTCTCTACTAAAGCAATCTGCGTCAGCCATCCTGGTTTTGGTATGAACAGGATGCCTGGGCCTCTGGAAGCTGGTGTCGAAGACTATAGATCTCCTGATAAAGGCAATTTGTCTCTTTGGCATGTGTAGCATCTGATACCTCCATCTGCACAGTAAGGTCAGTACGGCCTTCACGAAGGGAAGTCGTCTCTTGGCGCATGGTGTTAAGCTCAGAGTCAACTTCGCGCCTCTACAAATTGACATAAGAGAAAAACACAATGGTCCTATCCAAGGGAGGTGTAGGGTGGTATTCTAGAACTGGAGCGGTTTTGGGTCTAGCCGGTGTCTCAGCCTGGGCTTCTAAAGCATAAGTCCAGTTTTCTTTCTTGTAGATATTAGTTCTACCTTGGTGTGGTAGGCCGAAATATGGATTGTTTCATTATTGATCATGAGTTTGTAATGTTCTTAGGAGATTGTTTCATTTTTGATCAGGAGTTTGTAATGTCCCTCTGTTTACCTCTCTCAACTAGAGCACTGTAAGCCTTCCCACGGTTCAGATTCTGCTTTCCCTTTTTCTCACTCAGACTCTTATAATGAGTTGACCGAGCCTTACTGTCCTCCTCAAAAATCGTACAGTTATTCACCAATTCTAGAAACCTTCGTATTTGTTGATACCCAATCACCTGCTTAATCTCAGGACGCAAACCATTCTCAAACTTGATACATTTTGAGAACTCAGTAATCGCCTCACTGTAATGAGGATAGAACTTAGCAAATTCCACAAATCTGGAAGCATACTCCATAACAGACAAATTACCCTGCTTTAGCTCTAGAAATTCTATCTCCTTCTTCCCACAGACATCTTCAAGAAAATACTTCCTCAGAAATTCTTTGCGGAATACAGCCCGCGTAACAACTTTACCTGAAGTCTCCAACACCTGATGAGTGTTGATCCACCAGTCATCAGCCTCTTCATTAAGCAGATGAGTACCAAATTGTACCTTCTGCGCCTCAGAGCAATCCATCACCTGAAAGATCCTCTCAATCTCCTTGAGTCATGCATGTGCTCCATCAGGATCATACTTATCCTTGAAAGTAGGTGGATTATTCCTCTAGAACTTCCCAAATGACAGAACTCATCGTTCCCGCCAGCATTAGGCTGATTCTGAACAGCCTGCAGAACAGCACCAATAACAGCATCATTTTTTCCAGCCATTTTCTGTTTCACCACCATAACAGCAACAATGGTTAGAAGACTACAACAACAATATTCAACTGCCACACCACACCGACTCGACAACTTGGCTGGACAGACCGACCTACTCTAATACCACTATGTAACACCCTATATATCCCTCGCGTAATTTAAATAGAATTATCAGAGTAAATTAAAACATAAACATTTAGGATGCTAATTTCCACAAACACTGCTCATGTAATCAAATATGTAACACATACTACTTTCTAAAAATTATTAATAATGCTAATAATAATAATAAAACATTCACTATGTAAACGTTGTATTTTATTGGTTCTTTTCTCATTCTCAATTTGTGTATAATAAAATGTTGCAGGGTAAAAACCGATGGATATACTGGAGGCAAAGCAAAAGAAAAGAAAAAGAATAATGCAATTAGAAGTAGTAGTATAGCCGCAACTTTTACTTTTGAAATACTTTTGAAAGGTATATTCAGCTAAGATGATAATGACAAGTGGGAGTAGATTGTTAGTGATGGAATCCACATCACAAAATAGATGGATGAATGATAGAGTTGATGTATAGCCTGATACCATATCAAAACTTCACACTTTCAAATAATTTAATAATTTGTCATTATTATTCTAATTAAAATTACAACTGTAAAATTTTCACTATATATAATGGCAATGGTAATTATAATAAATTAATGGGATAATAGTTAATTTGCCCCCTGCCATATGGACGAGGTTAGAAAAACCCCCCTGTAAAAAAAAGTTTAGATTCCCCCTTGACATTTGTAGATTCCATGCTTTCAATCCCTCATTCATCCAACTCACCAAAAATCATGACATGGCTTGCTTATGTGTAATTATTTTTAATTTCTATTTCCATTTCAATTAAATTAATTTACACGTATGTTTATTTTTAAGTTAATTGACATTGTGTTATCCCTTAATATTTATCCTTGTGTTAGGGTTAACCCTAAACCCCATTTCACTGAAGCTGTTTATCGTCCAAGAAGGTCAATCGTCTTCTTCATTGTTTCACTAAAGTTGTTCATCTGCGCAAACTTTTTTGTCTCTTGTGTTTCTCATTTTCAACATTGTTCTGAACCGTACTGAGGAATCCCGTGTTACTCATTGTTCAAGAAGGTACGACTTTCTTCTTGTTTATTGCTTCAAAAAAGTACAACTTGCAGTGGTCCCAACAATAGTCACAGTCTATTATATTTGTTTATTAACATTATTTATTGCATTACAGTCTGATTTTTTAAACTTTAGTTTAGGCAAGTAACCCTAGTTTAACGCTTGGTTATTTCTGTAAATGTAGATGGTACTGTTCTCTGTCATCTTCCATCACGGGGGGCAATTTATGGTTGACAAGTTTATGTTTTATACGGGGGAATGATACCATAGTGGAAGGTCAAGATTATGATACATGGAGTTTCTTTGAGGCTGTGAGTTTGGTTAAGGATTAGGGATACGATGGGTTTAGGTTGTGGACAAAACTCCCAGGGGGTGATGAAGGTTATATTCATGTCAATGATGATGTACTAGCTGACTCAATTGCCAACACACAGCATTGATAACAAAGTGGAAGGCCATATATGGGTTGAGCATGAAGTTGAAGATATGATGAGCAACGTTTTAAGTCCTATAGTTGAACATTTAAATGAAGGCAGTGATGATGGTAAAAGTAGTGATGATGAAGTTAAACACATTAGGTTTGATGATAGTGAAAAAGACAGATTGTGTGAAAATAATGAAGGCTTTGTGAATGTTGTGGTGAAAAAACCAAGTAGTGGTACAAGGGTTGATGTTAATGGCAAGTCTTTAAGGTATAAAGTAAGGGCTGCAAAAAACCAAAACTAGCACAAAGATCACTCCAAGCTGAATCTGTTAGTTCCTGCAAGGATACTTGGCTCTAGTTCAAGTAGGTTGCCAAAGAATATTCCAAAAGACATTGAGAATGATTTAATTGAAGAATTAAATAGCTCTGATCCTGATGCCAGTGGTGATGAAAAACTCCCTAAGTATGAGCAGTTCAGAAGTGAATTGATGAACAAGGATTTTCAGTTTAAGCTTGGCATGGAGTTTACCTCATTAAGTGAGTTTAAGGATGCTATAAGAGAGTGGTCAATTCTTAATGGGAGGGAGATAAAGTTTGTGAAGAATGAAAGCTATAGGGTTAGGGTAGAATGTATGGGCAAATGTGGTTTTTTAGCCTTGTGTAGTAAAGTGGGTAACAGCACACTTACCAATTAAGAACTTGGGTGGGGGCACACACATGTGCTAGGGTTTTAAAAAACAGATATGCAAACTCCAAATGGGTTTCTAAATTAGTGGTTGAGAAAAGAAAGTCTGTGGAAAAGGTGAAAGTAACTGAGATAATGCCTGAGCTTAGGCAAAAGTATGCTATTGGAATCACCAAAGGCAAGGCACAGAGAGTTAAGACAATGGCTGATGAAGTGGTTGAAGGGGATACTCAAAAACAGTATGCAATGCTTTGGAGTTATGTTACAGAACTAAAAAACAAATGTAATGGGAACACATTTAAGATTAACATGGAGAAGCCTATTCCAAGTCTCCCACCAAGGTTTGAGAGGTTCTACTTCTGTTTTGATGGATGCAAGAAGGGGTTTATGAATGAGCTAAAGGAGTTGGACAAGAAGGCATGGGAATGGATCATGGGAGTACCTTCCAAACTTTGGTGTAAGCACTCTTTTAGCTTTTATCCAAAATATGATGTATTGATGAATAATCTTAGTGAGTCTTTCAATAGTAGTATTCTACAAGCTAGAGATAAGCCCGTCCTCACAATGTGTGAGTGGATCAGAAACTATCTGATGAATAGGATTGCTACTAATTTAGTCAAACTAGAGAAATGGAAACATAGTGTTATGCCTATACCTAGAAAGAGACTAGATAAGGAGGTGATGTTGGGTGGTCAATGGCTGCCCACATAGAGCATGTCTGATATTTGGAAAGTTCACCATCCTTATAATCGACTGCAATTTGTTGTGGATATTGGTAAAAAAAGTTGTTCATGCTGTTTTTGGGAGCTAGTTGGTATACCTTGCCATCATGCTGTTGCTGCAATGCAATATCAAAATCTAAATCCAGAACAATTTGTTGATGACTGTTATAAGAGAGAGGCATATAAGCTGTGTTATGAAAGCAATGTATCCCCAATCAATGGGAAGGACATGTGGCCAACAGTGGAAGTTGAAGATATGTTGCCTCCAACTTACAAGAAGGGGCCAGGTAGGCCAAAAAAATTGAGGTGGAGGGAGCAAGATGAGTCAGGCTCAAGGATGAGAAGGCCTGGTGTGGCATATAGGTGCACAAAATGTGATAAATTTGGGCATAATTTTAGGAAATGCCAAAGCAAAGTCCAAGACCCTAATGCATTAAAGAGAAAGGTAAAATGTCATTGTAAAGCCTAAATTGTAATGCTAAGTCTGTTTAATTTCATTTTGTTTGGAACTGTATTGTGCAGAGGAAAACACCTAGAACAAAGTCTCAATCCAAACAAACTGTGGCTACTGATGCTGGTGAACAAACTGAGGCTGGTGATGCTGGTGAACAAACTAAGCCTGCTATTTCTATTGGGGCAACTGATGCTGGACCTAGTGAACAAACTCAACATGTTATTCCAACTGGGGCTACTGATGCTGGACCTGGTGAACCAGAAATTGATGATCATTTCTATGATCCAGAAATTGATGGCTTAATTGAACAACGGGTTGCTAGTCATACTCTTCCTACTGAGGCCTCTTCTCAACCATCAGAAACACAACATTCTCAACTTATCAATCCTACCCCACCAAAGAAGAAGAGAATTGAAAAGCTGAAGGTATCAAGGAAGAAGGCACAAGCACCTACAAGGAGCAGTGACAGGCTGAAAAGCATATTCAGGCAATCAAAATCACATGGGCCAGGTGCAACACCTGATGCACCATTGGAAATTGAGGATGCACCAGAAACTGCTACACCTGCTACTGCTACTGAGGGACATGGCCAAGCAGATCCCAAACTAGGGACATGTGTTCGCATTATGAAATCATGAGATGAGATCTCTAAGAATCTGACTCAGTAATCTGAAGACGTGTTGATTAAGCATTTTGATGTTGTATTGTCATTTTGTCAGTTGGAACATCAAGTATCTTGCAGAATTTGAACAACCTAATTATGTCATTTTGAATGTTATATTATCCTTTTGTTTTGTATTGGAAAGTCTCATCTTGTTTTGTAATGACAAGTCTCATCTTGTTTTGTAATGACAATATACCTATGGCAGCTTAATTAATTATGGAAGTTGTGTTAAGTAAATGTTGTATTGTCCTATTGTAGCATGCTAATTAAAACTGACAAATTGATATTCATGAAATAGCAGAACTATTGTGGCAGAAAAATTACATTGTATTGAAACTGAGAATATAAAATTCATTACATAGCAGAATTATAGTACATCACAAGAGTAATCAACACAACACTTCAAAACATACACTACGCCAAACAAGGGAAAAGAGAACATACACTACGCCAAACAAGGGAAAAGAGGGCGCTTTTTTTGGCCTATGACAACGCTTAAAAGCGCTGTCTAAGCCTGCGCTGTCGTAGGTAAAGACAACACTTTTTTATTTATGAAAAAGCGTTCTCTAAAAGGGGACTTTAAACAGCGCCTTTAAAAGCGCTGTCTAATGTATACGTTTAAAATTTTAAAGAATTTTTTTATATACTTTAGAGAGCGTTTTTTTCTTCAAAAGCGCTTTATAAAGGGGGACTTTAGACAACGCTTTTGAAAGCGCTGTCTAATGTATACGTATAATGATTTTTTTATATACCTTTAGAGAGCGCTTTTTACTTAAAAGCGCTCTCTAAAGGGGGACTTTAGATAGCGCTTTTAAAAGCGCTGTCTAATGTATAACTTTAGACAGCGTTTTTTTCTCAAAAGCGCTGTCTTTTGTCTACGTATAATTTTGAAGATTTTTTAAAAAAATCCCATTTTAACCATTTTTTTTATGCAGAAACCTGTATAATTCACATTTCCATAAATCTGTATAATTCAAATTTCAATAAACCAGTATGGATACGCATTTCCATCAACAAATTCTATTTCAAAACTAGAATTTACATTAATGCAGAATTCGCACAAATTCTATAAACTAGAATTTGTACATTTCAATAAACTAGAATTTACATGCAGAATTCGCACAAATTCTATTGTATGGTTTCAAACCTGTATAGAATTTACATTTCAATAAACTAGAATTTACATTCACAAAACTATACATTCAAGATAGAATTCTTCTTGCAATAAAAAATTCGCACAATTCCTCCTTAGTATCTTGCAATTGTTTCCTCGTGTAATAAGGACACGCCATATCATCGAAATACTACATAACAAAACAAAATACGCATTATTTAGTTAAAAATAATAAATTATATGACATATCCGATAAATATTTAAATAAATCCTAAGTTATAAAACCATGCATACCGTAATAGGAATCTCCAATTGTCCCATTTGAAGGATTTCTCTCATGAACCTCAAAACGAAGTACCCGCAGTCTATGCCATTACGCTGACGAGGGCACTACACATAGAAAAATAAATAAGAAATAATATATAGATGTTTTGTGTTATCAAGTAACATCACTAATAAGCAATATTGTGAAAATTAATATACCTCCACTTTAACCCATGTAATATTGGTTGCTCTAGCCCATGCTACTCGTGCGTATCTTCCTGATTACTAGACATTTGACCTGTAAGAAAGAAAAAAACAGAAATTAAATGACAAATATAAAAATCCATAATCCTAATCCATTGAATGATATAAGCTATATTGAATGATATAAGCTATAATTTTACAACTAGTACCTTTTTCACTAACGTCTCTTTCTTTTCTTGTTTGGAGTATGTTCTACCCGTCTCTTAACAACACGGACGGTTGGATTGGTCCAAATACCCTCATTATGATCATTTCTAGTATATGATTCATTCGCTATAATATTTTCATCTTGATCATTTCTAGTAAATGATTCAATATCAACATCAATATCACCTTGATCTCCAACGTTTTCATCAATTATTTTGTTGGATAAAAGCACTATAGACCATTTTGTACTTGTCGGATCAGTGACATAGAATACTTGTTTAGCTTGAGAGGCTAGAATAAAAGGCTCATCTTTGTACCCCACCTTAAGATCTTCTTCAAGTGCTTCTGCAATCTCTTCGACTCGATCAGAATCGTATGTATCTGTGCCATTGTCGTATGAAGCGTAGGTCGTATTATCCCCCGATTCAACATTCCCGTTATTTTTCTCACCATGCAAATTCCAACATGTATAACTTATATCAATTCCACTCCTCAATAAATGTGATGCCAACTGAACCGCGTCAACTCGACTCCCAAAACAGCAACCCAAGCAAGGACATATCATTCGACTGGGGTCCTTGGCGTGCGCAACAGCAAACTTAACGAATTCTGATACCCCATTGTCGTACTCTTTCGACAATCGACTTGAAGACATCCATTTCTTATCCATAGTTATACTAATTAAACTAAACAAAAACAAAAAGAAAAATGTTATACCTGTAGGGAAACAATCCGACTTTCACACTTTGAACACAAGTAACCCCTATACACGTATCATAAAATGAAATATCATTAATTGACCAATTATGAGTCATAACTTGATAAGTGGCAACATGTAATCACAAACAAGCAACAATTAGAGGTAAACACCTACATATTCCAAGTACTCAAGAGCAAAATAAATACTTTAGAATCACTAAGTTTAGAGAACATATCAAAATACAAGAAGAAAGGTGAGAGACAACCATTAATATAGGCTCATTGACTTATAATATAACTTTAAAAACCACGAAAAATTATAATTTAAAGTATCAAAAAAATTATCTCCTCAATAAGTATAAAGTAGACAATTAACTTATAACAAAAAGTCACAAGTTCTAGAAAATAAAAAGATGCATGGATACACATAAAAAAGAAAAAGGTTTACAATGAAACTGACATTAAAACTAACTTTTTCACAAAAAAGATTAGATTAAATCACAGTAAAAATGGATGATTGAGTTAACAGAGTTCAAATTCTAATTATAACGTTCAATCTAATAATACAAAGTGAAAAATCTTGTGTTCAAATTTAGGCAAATTTGTAATATTGGGTTTTACTTATGATTCCTATATGGTTTTCAAGTGGGACAAAATATATATAATTAATTATAAAAAAAAGGTATATTGAATGATAATGTATAAAACGAAATTACTAAATAATAATGTAACGATATGATAATTTTATTACTGAAATACTGAAAAGATAAAATATTTTGGAAATAAAAAAATATTATTAAATTGCTAACAGAGAAAAGTTAGTTTCAATGACCGGTTATGATAATATCCATCCCACAAAAGAATAATTGAACAAATACTCTCTTATTCACAACTAAATTCTTACAGTAAAACAAATACCCTCTTATTCACAACTCAATTATTTGTTTATCAAAAGTAAAATAAACTGACATTAATCTTTGAAAATCTCATAATCAACTTAAAAAATTATGGGTACAGAGAACAGAAGCAACAACAACATTCTGATATAGGGAAACAACAACAGCAACACGACAACATCAACAACACAATGAGGCTAGGGAAACAACAACAACAAAATGCAAAGACGAATGCAAACACGTACCTTATTCGTTTTCAGAGGATAAGAGAATAAGAACAAAAACAACAACAACGTTTTCACGAATTGAATGCAACAATGACGGTAACAGTGACGATAACGGTGACGACAACGGTGATGACAATGGGAATGCAAGAATGACGGTAATGGCAATGCAAGAACGACGACAAGGGTTTAAGTAGAAGAAACGGTCAAGAGAAGAAAATGAATAGAAGTGTCTGAAAATGTTTAAAAATTGTTTTATATTTTAATTCGTAAATGAACTTAGAGGGCGCTTTTAAGAAAGCGCTTTCTTATGTGCAACCTATAAGAGCGCTTCCCTTAGAAAGCGCTTTCTAAAGTGAAAAGAATTTAAGACCTATACGAGCGCTTTTCTGAAAGCGCTTTCTAAGGTTAACTTTAAACAGTGCTTTTTAAAAGCGTTGTCTAAAGTAATACCTATAATAGCGCTTTCCAAAAAAGCGCTTTCTAAGGTGGCATCCATTTATTGCATTTAACGGCGCTTTTTAAAAGCGCTTTCTAAAGCCTGTCTTTTACTGCGCTTTTTTTTAGCGAAATTTTTTTATTCTTTTTAGCAGCGCTTTTTTATAAAAGCGTTGTCTTTTTGGTGCTGTCTATTCCTATTTTTGGCGTTGTGATAGCAGACTTATAATACCCAATTGAAACTCCTAATACAACACAACAAATTAACACAACTAATCAGCCTGTTATGACTATAACAAAATATGCCCAAGATTAAATAAGTAGAACTACTGCAAGACCCAATTTCTTCTTTGTCCTCTCTAATTTGTTATTCACATCTTCGAGCTCCTTGGTACCAAGTTGTGCACCAAATTCTTTCCCAACTTCCTTTCCAAAATCCCTTGCAAATTTTCTCAAATTTTCCAACATAACATCACACCTCCCACAGGCACCATCATCTTCCTCAATTCTCTTCCTATGACCAAAAATTTCATCATCCCAATAAAATAACTGACAATCTTCTTCTTTCCCATAGAATTTGCACTTCCAATATTTCCTACCAGGATTTACAGCAGACTTGGACACGAAAACCTTCATCGAAAGACCATGACCAAATTTGAGAGAGATTTTGGAACACGAGTTGCTGCAACTTCGTGAACTACCGGCCATTGAAAGCTTTGCAATTGGGGAGGCGCGATGAAACTCTACAAGAAGGAAGAAGGAGATGAAATTATGAACTTAGGGATTTAGGGCTAAGTAATTGGGTTAATTAAAAAATAAACACATGTGTAAATTAATTTAATTGAAATGGAAACAGAAATTAAAAATAATTACACATAAGTGTAGCGAGCGATTTTGGACGCGGTTCTTAAGCGCTGGTCGCTCTTTGCGGTTTGAGCTTAAAACTACAGGTCGATTCATTTTTTATCCTATTGTGAGCTGAATAAGGAAGGGAAATAGATGTCTCCAATTAACCCTGCTTTGCATACTGAGTTTAAACAGCGGTCTGTTAGGTTACGGATGCTATCAATGTGGGGGGGGGGGGCCTTTGTACTGGTTATTTGTATTTTCGCCAATACAGTTTTCTTTCTTTTAATCTAGGCAAAGGGTTTCTGACGGGGAACAAGGATTAGGATGTTAGGACTGATGCTTTTGAATTACTGCTTTTGATTGACTGAGATATGGGATTTGGGTTTTTTGTTGATTGCGCTCGCTAAGATCTTTTCTTTCGATCTTATGCCTACGTATTCCCGTTTACCGAAACAGGGAAATCAGAGCGTTCGTAGTTCCTCCTATTCTATGGGAGGAAATTGGTTTTTGGTGTCTTGTTCAAATCCCAAGACGTGAAGCGAAAGGTGATTTGTATCTTGTTCAAAGCCCAAGATGTGAAGCTGAAAGGTCTACTTGTGTCTTGTTCAAAGCCCAAGACGTGAAGCTGAAAGACCTCGACTTTAGAGAGAATTTGTCATCTCTAAAGAGGGGAAAAGGAGAATTACTTTAACTGGGATACACGGATCCGAGCAATGCCATAATTTCCGAAGAAAGGGTTTTAACCTGAAGGAGAAGACTTTAACTCAGTGTAGAGCAATGCCATCTTTCCTTAGGAATTTCTCATGCTAAAAGAGGGACAGTGGCATGGATATAGATGATCCAGAGGCTTGCCGCTTACAGCGATTAGATGAAGGGAAAGGAGTTGTTGATGTTTGTGTACTGTGAACGAGGCACAGTTTTGATGCTAAAAGGTTAATTGGATTAACCAGTGGTTTTCTTATACGAAGCCTAAGAGGAGGCTAATTTCCGCTAGGAAAATCATTATACAAAGCCTAAGAGGAGGCTATTTTGTGTCTCGTACAAAGCCCGAGAGAGAGGCTAAAAGGTTTTGACTCGACGATGGAATTTTTTGGTATCTCGTATAAAGCCCGAGATGGAGGTTATTGTTTGTTTGGCTTAAAAAGAACCTTTTTATATCTCGTATAAAGCCCGAGATGGAGGCGAAAAGGGTGTTGACTCAACGAGGGAGTCTCTTATGTGTCTCGTACGAAGCCCGAGAGAGAGGCGAAACGGTTGCTTTACTCCACTGGGGAGAATTTTGGTATCTCGTACGAAGCCCGAGATGGAGGCTATTGTAACTGTTTCAGTTGAGTGACAAATCCAATATACTGATTTTAAAAGAGAAAATCAGTTCTTATATGAGCAACACTGTACTCAGGGATTTGATTTGAGGATCAGGGATATTTCCTTCTCTTTGAGGAAACGGGAAATCCAAAGGGTATTGAGACTGTCCGAGTCTGCGGGTTTCCTTCCTATTTAACGAAGGGTGCTTAAGAATGTCTTTGAGACTCAAGGAAGTTAGACTGTCCGTGTCTAGAGTTTTATCTTTTTGTACTATGTTTTGAGAAATAGTAGTAGACTCTACAAAAGGACTGTTCTATGAGGATGACTATGTTCTGTTCCTATACCTCTAGGAGGTCGTCGGGACAATTTGTACGAAGCCCAAGAGGAGGCTGGAAACTTTTAAGAAGCCGACGGGTCCTTGTACGAAGCCCAAGAGGAGGCTATCATTCCCGGAGGAAGAAATCATTATACGAAGCCTAAGAGGAGGCTGTGAATACTTCTAAGAAGCCGCAGGGTCCTTGAATAATGCCCAAGAGGAGGCCGATGCTTTTAAGAAGCCCGTGGGTCTATCATCTCCTTTCCATTAGGAGAGATAACTCTTTTAAAGATAAAAACCACTGGTAAACGTGCGAGGTTTACTATCTAGCGACTCCTAGCTTTTAAAGAGGGTTCCTTAGTTAAGGTCCAAGATTATGACCGTAGTGGGTACCCAAACCCCGAGACATTCAAGGCAAGCTATCCACAAGGAATAGATCAAGTCAGGAAAGTTCGAGAATTTGGAAGAAACTCAAAGATGCCATTCACGGAGAATACATTCATCTTGGGGAGTAGAGCTTCTTAACGATTCCTAAGGAGGACAGCCGAAGAGAAGACTGTATCTGGTGCTCCTATTGGGGATCTAGGCGTCTATTTCTACGAATAAGTGAAACGGCGTCACCTAGTTCTAGACGTAGTAGTCGGGGAAACTCAAAATATCTATACTATTATTACACAGTAGATATGAGTTTATGAAAGGATACTTACAGCAAAACAGCCCCACAATACAATTATATATATATGAGTTTGTGAAAGGAGACTTATAGTGAGCAGCCCCACAATACAGTTTATAATATGAAAGCAGTAAACGAAAGCGATAACCACTTACTCGGTTGTAGTGCTTCCATGCTGTTGGTTAGTTGTTCAACAAAGAAAGATTGAAAACAACAGTATATTCAAAATCAAAGGAGAAAGTGCTTTGAAAAAGAAAGATTTGGGGCTTACAGCTCAAGGAGAGGCCCAGGGTTTTATCAGTGAGCGCACTGTTTGACTTTATACAGAGGGACTTATACAAGTGACTGAGGCCAAAAAATGGTTTTCTGTACAAAGGGATGGGTCTTACACTCTCTCAAGAGGCCCAAAAAGGTTTAAAGAAAAAGAGTGGGGCTTATAACACGAGGGTAGACCCAAATGATTTTTCGTTTAAAAATGGCGATCGCGCCGAGGTTTTCTTTTAACGCAGAGGGACTTATACAATAAGTGAGGCCCAAAATGTTTTGGTTAAAAGGGGGATTGAGTCTTACACTCTAATAGAGGCCCAAAGTGTTTTGAATGGGTCTTATAGCTCAAGGAGAGGCCCAGATGATTTTTATTTTTAAACGGGCGACGATCGCGCCGTTTACTTGTACAAAGGGACTTATACAATAAGTGAGGCCCAAAAAGTTTTTGTACAAGGGGGGATGGGTCTTACACTCTCTCAAGAGGCCCAAAGAGTTTTGAAAATGATTTATGAAGGTTGAATTAATCCAAAACCCTAATTTGTTTTCAAAATGTATTTAATTGAATAAAAATTCAATTAAAATGATCAAAAATTGTTTAACACATGGAAAACAAATTGTGATCTTGGATTAATGCTTCAAAAATTAAGTATTGACCTACAAAATAATTAGAAAGCATTAAAAGTTGCAAAATCAATGTAGAGAAAATATTTAAAATGTCAAAAACAATTAAAATTATAATTCTTTGCAAAAATATCAATTATATGAAATAAATAATATTTTTGGGATTTTTTGGGAAAATAAAATATTTTAACATTTTTGTGAATTATTAAAAAAAGAATCAACTCAAAATCATTAAAACTCAGAGAGAAATTAATTTTTGAATCAATTAAACAAAATCACAAAATTCAAATATTTGAATTTCTAAAAATGGCGCCAAGAACAAGCTGAAGAACACACGCGTGTTCTTGGTTTATCAGATTTGCGTTTTCTATCCAATCTCCATGAATACGTAATCATATCATGCAATCCACATATCATTATGCTCGTCTCAACCTCACGATCATGTCTATGTACTTTAATTTCATTTAAATTAAACATACAACAAGAAATCACGAAGAGACCTCAAGAACCCTAATTTCTGCATGAAGGCTAGGATTTTTGATACATGATTCAAACAATGCAATTAATTGAGGGAAAACATTCCATGCATGATTATGAACATATGGCCAAATTATTGTGCGAGGAAATATGCATAGATTGAGAGATGACCAAGTATGTGCTTACCTCCAAGCCGTGACAGCAAGTGCAATGTGATTTTTGCTTTGGAGGTGTTACAGATGAGTTGTGATGATCTGAACAGCTTCCCTACACCCTATGGATTGTGTTTGGATGGTTGGACTTGATTGAAATTGGCTGGATCATTTTGTGGTACCTCAGCTGCACTTTGGTTGAAAATTTGAGCAACCAGCTGGTGATTTTGTGGAATTGATGTTTCAGAAGTAATCTAAGTGTTTGATCAGCTCATATGTGATGTATGTGAGGTGTGTGAGTGATTGGTTTGATTGGAATTGCTCTCAAACTCAAAACCCGATAGTGACTTGCCTTAGAAGGCAAAATTGGAGTGAAAGAAGAGATTTTGAGGAAAGCATCTGTTAGATGGCTTTGGTGTACTTAAACTGACCACAATTGAGCTCTATTTATAGTAGAGCAAGTTTGTTTTGCAAGGAATAGTGCATGGCAGCTGCAGCAGGTGTTTCCTCAATGTTGGCCAATGGAAATGAAAGTCTCCTCTAGCCATTGACTAGAGGTTAGGGCACAGAGCTATGGTCCCCTTGGTCTTGGATAAGTCTTGACTGATTTCAGATGAGAATGGCTCAGTCCATGCCACCTTGATGGTTCCATTGAATGCCTCATTCCAAATTTGAAGTCGTGTCCCTATTTTGGCCATTCTAGGTTCAACATGCTATTTCTTGTTCCATGGACTTTGGAGGCTTGGCTCAGTGATTGTCCCCTTTAGATTCAATCCTCTGAGGTGTCCAAGTGGATAGGAACTATTGAAATTGGTTGATTTTGGCAAATCGAGCCAAAATGCAAATTCTGCCTTGCTTTGACAGATTTCAGCAAGGCAACTTGCCAATGTTGTATCTCATGATGTAGGTTGAATTTGGCAATGTTCTTGGCCATTTTGGAAAGCTCTTACATGATACAACAACTGTTTGAACAAGTTTGGTTTTGATCTATTTTGATTCCAAGTGAAAAATCCCCCTACATTTGGCAAAAAGTGAGGCAGAATCTGACTTAGTGAAAATTTCACTAAGTGTTGGAAAAAGTGACATTTTCACTTTTTAGCCACTTTGATCACTCCATAACTCAAAATCCTTAATGAATTGGAATGACTTGTAGTTGAAGTTTTTGTAGGTGATAATGAGGGCTATAAATCCATATTTGGATGAGAAAAAATGTCCTTGTGGTTTAGGAGTTATGGTCCTCCAAAGTTGGTACCTTTGCCACTTTATTTTTAACTTAGAAAAATTTCTAAGTTTTATGGTTACCCCTTTTACAAGTTATCTCACTTTTCTTGATTTTTCTTGATGAATGATGATTCAAATCATACATTAACATCATTTTAGGGTTAAAAATCCATTTTGGTGAAAAATCTCAAAAAGTCAAAGTTGACTTTTGTGCACAGTTGACTTTTTATCAGATGAATTCCAAACTGTGCAATTCTTCAGGAAATCATGTCCTTGACCTAAATCAAACTTGATGGACATGTCCCATGGGTGTCATAGGGTATATTAAATCATGTATTAGGGTTTGGGAGCATGTCCTAGTCAAAAGTCAAAGTTACAGTTGACTTTTCTCTTAAAACCCTAATTGTGGTGCAGATGAAATTGAGACTTGTTGCTCAAACTTCTTGGATCAATCCATTGTTCCAAATGGATCAATATGGTATATTAGAGACCCTCAAATCATCTCTTGAGGTCTTGGCTCATGGTTTGTCCCAAAAGTCAACTTAGGGGTGAATTAGGTCAAGAAACCCTAATTCCTGATTTTTGATGAATGCATCCCCTGAGGCAAAATTGACTTGATGTATGGGTTCATGAGGCTCCATGGAGTATATTAGGTTATGTTTTGGATCTTTGGCTTGTTCCCAGATGAAATTTTTCACCTGGAGGCCCTGGTCGACCAAAACCCTAATTTGGTGACACTGGCGATCTTGAGGCTTAATCCACATAGAAGGGAGTATCCTTATGCTTAATCCTTGAAGTGGGAGTCCTTTTCATCCATTGTGGATGTTTGAGAGATTAGACAAGTTGAAGATCATGTCATTTCTTGATTGATCCTTTGCCTAAGCACTCAGAGAGGGCTTGAAACCCTAATTTTGATTGTAGTGGATGCTCACCCATCTTTAGGGAGACTAATGAAGCATGATGGTTCATCCATATTGTGATAATGATTTTCACAATGATGGGAAATCTAAGTGGTCAAAATTTGGGGTATTACAGATGCCCCTATTTAATCTTCTTGGACCCGAAGGTGTGAATGACGAAGGTATTCGGGCATTCGGGGTGCAAGAGGATTAAATATCGGAATATCCGAAATTTTGATGGTGGTTATGAATGGTAGCTTACACATTCATCTTCTTTAGCTAAGCAATGATGCTTAGAAAAGGTAAACTTCCCCTCGATCCTGGTTTCCTACCAAGGAACTAGTCTTAGTTTCTTTTGTAAACTTCCTCTCGATCCTGGTTTCCTACCAAGGAACTGGTCTTAGTTTCTTTTTAACTTCCCCTCGTTCTTGGTTTCCTACCAAGGAACTGGTCTCAGTCTCTGAAATGAACTTCCCCTCGATCCTGGTTTCCTACCAAGGAACTGGTCTTAGTTTCTTTTGTCAATAAACTTTATTGACAAGGGACGCTATGTGTAGCGGTTTTCCTTCAAACTTCTCGCCGAATTTTCCTGGGGAGATGCCATTTGACGGAAAAAGGTTTGATGTCAGACTTGCTGGGGAACCCAACGTCTGAGTTGTAGAGTTGCACAAACTTCTCTGTTGGAGACGCCATTTGTCGATTCTACTGGGGAAAGTGAGTCTCTTGAGAGACTGTTTTCATTTGGGATCTTTCATCATACTTTTCTCGGGATCTTCCCAGAGAAACGCCATATGATGGGGTCCAATTTTGAGGTGCCGATGACCTTCTCATCAGCAGGTTTTTTTTGGAGAATGGCAGCTGTATTGCCAAATCTCTGGTCACGAGGCTTTCTCTGTGGATTTTCCTTAATCCGGGAAAGCAAGGACATCATCTTCAATGGCGAAGAGTGATGTTTATTGAAAGTTCTCTGATCTTTCAGAGGTTCAAATTATCAAAGTGGCCAAGGACCAACTTCTTCCCAGAATTAACTGGAAGCGAGGTTGTTCAGACACAGTATTTCCTGACGAGGCAAGAACTGACAACTCGATTGAGAAAACTGTTTATCACTAGGGGAAAAGACCGACTAGACTGATAACGATGCAATATGAAATGTAAATGCAAATAAAAAATGCATGAAGTACGTATGTATATGCTGACAAAAAAGACGCGACATACAGACTAGTGGATGAAAACAATTGGATACTCGGCCATCGCGGGGCAAAAAAGTATCGTTGATTCAAAATAGCAATTCTACCTTGCTTAGGAGAGATAGTCCCGTTGGGAGCTATGTTGATCGGGCTTAGGAGATGAGAACTCGACCGAGGTGTGTCAGATGAAACAAGATCTCTGACACAGTTGATCCCTTCATTCAGGTGCACTGGGCCTAGAAGGAGTACTTTGATTCTGCACTTTGAAGTTCAAACGCCTTTGGAGACGCAATCGATGCTCTTTCGATGTTCAACAGTCAAAAGAAATTGCCATCTTTATTAAAAAGCAGAAAAAGTTTAACAAGTAAATTCATTTTTGTTTTATTTCAAGAATCGCTGATTAAGTTTAAACAACATCGTTCTGTAAAGCTAAAACAAGTAAAGAATTGCAAACAAAAGCACGAGGGCTCAAATTTTATTGATAAGATGGAGATCAGCCAAACGCGTGATTCCCAAAGAGTATATACAAAGTTAGAAAATGGTAATTTACAGGGAAAAGGGCTACGTTGAAACATAACGACCACTATCCTTCTACCAACTTTGAGTTCGGGACATCCTGAGCTTCTGTCGAAGATGACCTTTGACTGGAGATTTCCTCCGATAGATGATGCAACTGCTGCTGAGGGACTTGCCTCTGTTGAACATAGTTACTTGCCATTATCCCTAACTTTTGCCTGGATTGTACTTTGATGTTTCCAATCCACCGGGATGATTTTTTTTCATGTCTCTAACTTTTGCCTGGACCGCCCTTTCGGGTTTTCAATCCACCGAGACGTTTTTTTTTAGTTTTTTTTTTTAGTTTAGGCGAAGTATTTCTTGACTACATCAACATTCGTGGGGTAGGCAAATTCTTCTCCGTCCATGGTTGCAAGTCTCAAGGCGCCGCCTAAGAAAGCTTTCGTGACCACATAAGGGCCATCATAATTTGGGGTCCATTTGCCCCGAGAGTCAGTGAGAAATGATTGTATCTTCTTGAGCACAAGGTCTCCTTTCCTGAAGACACGAGGTCGGACCTTTTTGTCAAACGCCCTCTTCATTCTCTGTTGGTACAACTGATTGTGGCATAGTGCTGTGATTCGCTTCTCTTCGATCAGATTCAGTTCGTCGTGTCGGCTTTGACACCATTCAGCTTCGGTGAGCTTCGCTTCCATCAATACCCGGATTGATGGGATCTCTACTTCTATGGGGAGAACTGCCTCCATGCCATATACTAGAGAGAAAGGGGTAGCCCCTGTTGAAGTACGAACAGATGTGCGATAACCATGAAGAGCAAAGGGTAGCACTTTGTGCCAATCTTTATAGGTTACAACCATCTTCTGAACAATCTTCTTGATGTTCTTGTTAGCCGCTTCTACCGCTCCGTTCATCTTGGGTCGGTAGGGAAATGAGTTATGGTGTTCGATCTTGAACTCTGTACACAACTCTTTCATCATCTTATTGTTCAAGTTAGATCCATTATCAGTAATGATCTTACTTGGAACACCATAACGGCAGATGATATTGCTTTTGATAAATCGGACCACCACTTGTCGGGTTACATTGGCGTATGACGCTGCTTCGACCCACTTGGTGAAATAGTCAATGGCTACCAGGATGAACCGATGTCTGTTTAAAGCCTTGGGCTCAATCATACCAATCATATCGATTCCCCATATGGAAAATGGCCACGGGGAAGAAAGAACTTTGAGATGTGATGGCGGTACATGAATTTTGTCGGAGTATATCTGACACTTGTGACACCTCCTCATGTACTTGTAGCAGTCAGATTCCATTGTCAACCAATAATACCCGGCCCTGAGAATTTTTCTCGCCATTGTGTGTCCGTTGGCATGAGTGCCAAAGGATCCTTCATGAATTTCTTTCATGAGCATGTCTGTTTCTGGTCTGTCGACGCATCGGAGCAAGACCATGTCAAAATTTCTCTTATAGAGAGTGTCACCGCTCAGGAAGAAGTTTCCAGCCAATCTTCTGAGGGTTTTCCTGTCTTTTCTGAGTGCCCCAGATGGGTACTCTCGTTTCTGAAGGAAGCATTTGATATCGTGATACCAAGGTCTGTCGTCTATGATTGCTTCAATCGCGAAGATGTAAGCGGGCCGTTCAAGGCGCATTACGTCAATCTTAGGTAGGTCATTCCATCGACCTACACTAATCATGGAAGAGAGAGTGGCTAATGCATCAGCCATGTGATTCTCATCACGAGGGATGTGATGAAAGTCGACTCTGTTGAAGAAAGGTAACAACCTTCTTGCATAGTCTTTGTAAGGAATCAATCCTGATTGGTATGTGTTCCAATCTCCTTTTATCTGATTGATAACCAAGGCTGAGTCGCCATATACGTCCAAGTTTTTGATCCTTAAATCAATCGCTTCTTCGAGACCCATGATACATGCTTCGTATTCGGCCTCGTTGTTCGTACATTTGAACGTAAGTCTGGCAGTGAAAGGAATGTGGGAACCCTGAGGGGTAACAATGATTGCCCCAATTCCATTTCCATAATGATTGACTGCTCCGTCAAAGATAAGTCCCCACTGGGAACCTGGTTCTGGCCCTTCACTGGGTAGCGGTTCATCGCAATCTTTCATCTTTAGATACATGACATCTTCGTCTGGGAAGTCAAACCCGATTGATTCTTGATCGTCAATCGGTTGATGAGCCAAATGATCGGCTAAAATACTTCCCTTAACGGCTTTCTGAGCATGGTACTCTATGTCATATTCTGATAGTAACATCTGCCAACGGGCAATTCTTCCGGTGAGAGCAGGTTTTTCGAAAACGTACTTGATTGGATCCATTTCGGAGACCAACCAAGTAGTATGACGAATCATGTACTGGCGAAGACGTTTGGCTGCCCAAGCCAAAATGCAACAAGTTTTCTCAAGCATTGTGTACCGAGTTTCACAATCGGTGAATTTCTTGCTTAGATAGTAAATGGCAGACTCTTTCCGTTTAGTTTCGTCTTGTTGGCCAAGTACACATCCCATTGAGTCCTCTAGGACTGTAGGTAAATGATCAGTGGTCTTCCTTCCACTGGAGGTGATAGAACCAGAGGATTCAACAGATATTCCTTGATACTGTCGAAGGCGGTTTGGCAGTCTTCTGACCAAACGTAATCCTGGTTCTTTTTGAGTAATTTGAAAATCGGCGCACACGTCGCGGTCATAAGGAATATGAATCTGGAGATGTAGTTCAAACGTCCCAGGAATCCCCTGACTTGTTTTTAAGTTTTCGGAGAAGGCATTTCTTGAATGGCCTTGACCTTGTCAGGATCAACTTCAATTCCTATCTGGCTGACGATGAACCCTAGTAATTTCCCCGAACGGACACCGAAGGTGCACTTGTTGGGATTCAAGCGGAGCTTGAATTTTCTTAGACGTTCGAACAATTTTGACAGATGTTCAACGTGCTCATCCTCTGTTCTTGATTTTGCAATCAAATCATCGACATATACCTCGATTTCTTTGTGTATCATGTCATGAAACAGAGTAGTCATGGCCCTTTGATAGGTTGCCCCGACATTCTTCAAACCGAACGGCATTACCTTCTAACAAAAGGTACCCCATGGGGTAATGAACGAAGTTTTCTCCATGTCTCTCGGCGCCATTTTGATCTGGTTATAGCCCGAGAATCCATCCATGAAGGAGAAAACTTTGAACTTTGTTGTGCTGTCAACCAGCATGTCAATGCGTGGTAAAGGAAAGTCGTCCTTTGGACTTGCCTTGTTTAGATCTCTGTAGTCGACACACATTCTAACCTTTCCGTCCTTTTTGGGAACGGGTACGATGTTGGCTAACCATTGAGGATATTCAGATGTAGCGAGGAAACCCGCGTCGATCTGTTTCTGTACCTCCTCCTTGATTTTGATGGCCATGTCCAGGTGAGTATGTCTCAACCTTTGCTTTACTGGCGGACATTCTGATCTCAACGGTAAGTGATGTTCCACGATGCTGGTATCCAACCCTGGCATATCCTGATAGGACCAAGCGAACACATCGGGGAATTCTTTGAGAAGCTTTATCAGATCTTCTCTGGCAGTTGGACTGAGCAGTGCTCCGATCCTGATTTCTTTTCTCTCTTTTTCTGAACCCAAGTTTACCGTTTCCAACGGCTCTTTGTGAGGTTCAATGGACCTTTCCTCTTGTCTGAGTAGTCGGGAGATCTCTTCTGGAATTTCGTCGTCAACTTCTTCTTCAGCCTCGAATACCGGGAACTCAAAGTTGGAAGAAGGCATCGGATCGTATGTTTCAACGGGGTATAAAATAAGCAATCTGCATGACGTGATGATTCGTGTTTAGAAGAGATAGAGAAAATGTAATGTGTGTGCAGTGTTTTGATTTTACTGCTTGTTTTTATTATTGAATGTTTTTTTAGGATTACCATTTTCTGAAAAAGCAAAAAGAGAAAACAGCAATTAATGCGGAAATTACAGAATGACGTTATTTTATTAATGAACAAGTCGAATCTTGAAACTACAGCCCTATAAAACAAAACTCTGTCGCTTTGGGAGAAGCGAAGAGGGAAATTTACAGAAAACGAGCCCTATCAAAATATCTGTTTCACCTGGGCAGGGTGAAAGGTTAAAGATGGCAATTACTTTGACTGGAGAACGACCTTCGGAACCTCGATGGCAACCCATTGGCGGCGAACTCCTCGGTGAATCACAAAGTCTGGCACCTTCCTTGATTTGTCTTCAGAAATGACGCTGATTTCTGGTGGAGCAGGATCATTGGAATCTATCTCCCAGGCAGAATTGTCGTAGGAGAATTCCTCTGTTGCATTTTGCATAACATCTGTGCTCTCAGCTGTATCTCCCTATCCAGTTGACTGGATATCTTCGAACCTGATACGAGAGCTTTTGGGAGCAGTGTACTTGACCATAAAGTCGTATTTTCCACTTGGTTCTCCCAGAGTGTCCCAAACTTCTGTGGAACTGGAGAAGTCATCCCTCTCGATGACGTTGACCTCAGGAAAAGCATAGTTGATGAATTCTAGTCCTGCAAACGTTGCGAATTCATCTTCATGTTGAGTAGTTTCCGAATGACCTGAGTGTTGATCCCATGACATGGTGAGGACACAGGTATTCTGTTCAATGATGCTCAGCTGAGTTTCATTACTCGGCTGACTTTCTTGCCCCAAGTTTCCTGGGTAAGGCTGCCACATTGGCAGACCATCCATCGGGCCATAGTAATTGTGGTCAAAGTTGTTTTTCATCAGAGTGCCCTCCTCTAATGAATTTGGCGGAGCACGGCATCCTTCCGGATCACAATCCCCGTATATCATTTTCACATCTGACCTGGGTATAAATCTCGGACTATCTGTAGGAAAGCAAAAAGGCATAGGCACCTCTTCCTGAGACATATAGCCGTCCTTATTAAGATAGGACTTCCACTCTTCATCTGTGTTAGAGGGATCTTCCTCATTGATAGCATGAACTGTCTGAGACACTGGGTGAAGAAAACCTCCACTGTGGAAGAAGTTTTGAAGGGGATGAAGACTTTAATCGTTGGCAACTGTCTGGGTACAGGTTGCAGAAAAACCAAGACCCTTCTTTGTTTTATTGTCAATAGGAACGACAAGCCATCCCTATCCTGTCGTATCGGTACTCTCGACCGCTTTGATAGCATCTTTGTATGAAGAAATTGAAGTTCCTTCTTTGAACTGACTGTCCTTGCTCACCGATAGTGCTTGGAACTGAGTTCCAATAACCTCCTCGGGTTCCACACAAGTAGATGATGATAAGTTGCTCACAAGCAAGGCTTGTTCCCCACAAACTGTGACAAGTTGATCATTCTTGACGAACTTTAGCTTCTGGTGGAGGGTTGAAGTAACCGCTCCAGCCTGATGTATCCAAGGTCTTCCTAATAAACAACTGTATGTTACCCGGATATCCATGACCTGGAAAGTGATTTGGAAAGTGTGAGGACCAATAGTTATGGGAAGATCAACTTCGCCGATAACTGTTTTTCTGGATCCGTCGAATGCTTTGACGACGACCTCGCTGACTCTCATTGGAGGGCCCTTGAATGATAATTGCATCAAAGTGGACTTCGGCATAACATTCAGGGCTGACCCTGTGTCTACCAGTACGTTGGCTAAAGCATCGCCCTGGTAGGTAACTGTGATATTGAGCGCCATGTTATGACGGCGACCCTCTTCAGGTAATTCCTCATCACTAAATCCCAAATTATTGCAGGAAGTGATGTTAGAGACAATGCTATCGAATTGTCTGATTGTTACATCTTATTCCACAAAGGCTTGCTCCAAGACTTTCTGTAGAGCCTCTCTGTGTGCTTCTGAACTGAGTAACAGTGATAATACTGAGATCTTTGAAGGAGTCTGTAACAGTTGATCAACAATGTTATATTCACTCCTTTGGATGAGCTTCAGCATCTCATCATCATTTTTTGAAAGGTCGGGATTACTGGATTGACCGACTGGTGGATCAGGAATTTCTGCCTGAAGTTCCTTTTCTTTGTTGGATTCTCCAACCCCTCGGTTGAAGATTCGACCGCTCCGTGTTACACGACTGATGTCTGCGATATTCACGACGGAGGGTAATGGAATTTCCTTTCCATTCTCGATTATTGTTGCACCGTATTTGTAAGGGATTGCCTTAGCTGATTCATACGGTAGTGGCCCCGGTAGATAGATGACTATGGGAACCTTCTGATTTTTCTGACCATCATAAGTAACCTTGATCCGTTCCCAGTTGGGAACTCTAGATTCGTCAAGTAGAGGGATGATGGCAAAAACATCCTCAACTTGCTCGACAAGGTAGTTCGGCGACCAAATGATGGGTCCTGAACCTGGATATGGACGAATTTCTCCATGATCGACCTGACCCTGAAGAGCTGCTCTCACAAGGTAACACCCTTGGTTACTTTCTGAACAGACGCTACAACTATCATAGTTGTGTGGTGGCACCTGGCCACACCCACTTTGAATGCAATGTAACCTCACTAGGTTATCTTCCATTGATCGGACATCCTGACTTTGACGACGAGTAGGATTCCTGTGATTGATACTAATCTGCTGAGTATCTTCGTCCATATAGATTGGCATCCACCAGTGATTTAACAAGTGCTGAAGTGCCTCCTGGACAAGGGTACAACCTCGATCGTTTTCGCAACCCGCTTTACAACTTTGATAGTCATGTGATATTAAGAATCTAAGTCAGACCTGTTCAGCATGTAACTCTACCAGGTTGGTATTCATCACGCGAATATCGAAGATCTGAACCATGTTGATTTGATAGGAGTTCCTATCATGGTAGTCTTGGATCCATCCAAGATCCATCTGACGCTGGAGGGCCTCTTGTATGAAAGAGCATCCCTGTTTGTTTACCGAGCAAATCAGACAGGAACTGTAATCGTGCCGTGGCAGATTATGATACTGGCTTTGCCTTGAGTGCATTGCCACCAAGTTGACATTCATCGCACGGATGTCGTGGTTTTGAATGACGTTGGAATTCGTGTAAACCATGTTAACTCCACGAACTCGGTGCTCTTGGATCCATCCAAGATCCATTTGTTCCTGCAGAGCTGCTTGCACTACAGAACATCCCTAGTTGTCTTTAGAGCAGATATCACACTGGTGATAATTATGAGGTGGCACATGGCCATATCCACTCTGTCTACAATGCATCTTGACCAGATTGGTCCCCAATAAGAGTACATCGTGAATTTGATAGACATTGTTAGTCTCTTTCTCAATTAGATTGATTGCAGCTTTCTCGTGTTGAGGCAGCGGGTTCGTAAGAACAGTAGGATTCGTATCTTTGAAAGATAAGAGCCCGCTCCTAACAAGCTTTTGCACGTCGGATTTGAAATTGAGACAAGTCTCAATGTTATGCCCTGAACCTCCTTGATGATAAGGGCATGTTTGATCCACTTTAAACCAAAAAGGCGGATTTTCCGGAACTGAAAGGGGAGACTTAGTCTGAATGTGCCCCTTAGCCAGCAGTAACGGAAACAACTCTGCGTACGTTACGGGTATAGGATCAAATCCTGGTGGCCGTATTGTACGGTTGTTGTTATATGGAGGACGAGCCTGCTGAAGAGGCTGTTGTGTCCTTTGTTGGTCAGGTTAGCTCTGCGCAACCTGAGGTTGATACATAGGAACAGGCGCGGGGCCGATAGCAGGAGTAACAGCTGCTACTGGCTGATAACGTCACCTTTGCTTTCCGAGAGAGATATTCCCAATATCTTGCTATTTTTTCTTAGGGAAAGCATTACCGTATTTTTTAGTACCGCTCGTCGATCCAGTGTCTTTTACCAAACGTCCTTCTCGGACGGCTTCCTCAAGACGTACACCCATACCGACCATTTCGGTGAAATCACTGGGCGCACTGGTAACCATTCGGTCATAGTAAAATGAGCTTAAGGTCTTTAAGAAGATTTTTGTTATCTCTTTTTCCTCAAGAGGTCGACAAATTTGAGCGGCAATTTCACGCCACCTTTGAGCATACTCCTTAAAGGTTTCCTTGTCCTTTTGTGACATTGATCTGAGTTGATCTCTGTCGGGTGCCATGTCCAAATTGTACTTGTATTGTTGGACGAAGGCAGTACCAAGATCTCTGAATGTACTGATCGTAGTACGGTTTAAACCCATGTACCATTTGAGTGCGGCACCGGTTAAACTATCCTGGAAGTAGTGAATCAGCAAGTCTTGATTCTCCGTCTGAGCTGACATCCGCCGAGCGTACATCACCAGATGGCTCTGAGGGCAAGAGTTACCCTTGTATTTTTCAAAGTCGGGCACTTGGAACTTGTGCGGGACTTTCACATTTGGGACCAAGCAGAGGTCTGCGGCGTCCTTTCCAAATAGATCTTGACCACGAATGGCTTGCAGCTCTTTCTGCATTTCCAAGAACTGCTCCTGGAATTCCTCCATTCTGTCAAACATAGTTTCCTTCTTACCAGAAGGTGTCTGTGGAATCTGTCCTTCCGGGACAGTGTGCACCACAAGGGGTGGTACCGTGACTACGGCAGTAAGTCTTGGCGCCTCCCGAAGTTTGTAACCTTCAGGAGTCTTGAGTATGCCCCTGGCATCTTCGCTTTCCCGAAGTTTGTAACCTTCAGGCCCAGCGGCTTCTGTTGCGATTCCCTGATCTTCAGTGATCGGCGGAACATATCCTTCCGGGATATAGTTAACAGGCATGCCCCATGGATGATCTTTCGGCATCTGATACCTAGGATCATACTTTTCTATGATGGGCGTTGAGGTGATCTCTGAGATCACGGTTCTTTGTAGCTGAGTTTCTGCCATGGCTTGCATGTCGTTACGAAGCTTTCTCATATCCTCTCTCAGAGCGTCGATCTCTTCTTTCAACTCTCTATTTTCTTCCTCAAGATTATCCATCCTTTTCTGACAATTGGCCCGAGTATTGTACGAATGAGACAGTTTGACTCTAGAATCGAGACACAAACATGAGATTCGTAGGTAAGGAGAATACGCGATTTGAGAATGATGAATGCAATGATTATATTAATTGTTGTTTTGGTTTAATCAAAATAAACTTCGACAATTAGATTGCAAATATCAAACAGTGGGGAAACCGCTTTTTATTGAATTCCAAAGGATTACAGAAATGGAAATACAGTAGATTACAAAGTGCAGAAACAGAAACCTAAACTAATGGGTCCCGAGTCCTCTTCTTTGACCGGGGCGCTTGGGTCGTTGTCGGGTTGTCATTCCTTTGCCAGGCGAAAGGAGCGAGCAAATTCCTTTGGTCATCTTGATTCTCTACAGCATGCTGCTCCAAAATTTCAATCAGAGCATCTTTCTCTTTTAGTAGTTGCTGTATTTGGATACACTCTCCGTCGAGGGTGCAGTACTTGTTCTTCCAAGACCTTCTTTCCTTTTGAACCTTGTTGAGAGTAACCTGAAGCTTTTCAGTTTCCGTCATGAAGTACATGACAGTTTCCCTTGGCGGAAGAATTCCGTAACGCGGATAAGGCATCTTTAGCTTGAGAGCTCTAGTTTGTACCCAATGGAGATAAGGCTCCACCGAGACACAGTCCGGTTTTCCCAGAGACTCTCGTCCTTTCTTATGAACATGTTTCCAAGCATGCACTATTTCCGTCTTTAGTGCTCTGTCATTTTCTCCTTCTTTGAAGAAAAGACCTTCCAGATGAACACCCAGTGGGATGTGTCTCATCGGGTATCGAAATTGACGAAGAACCAATATCAGATGATAGTTGATTCATCCTTTAGTTCCTATGAGGGGTACGCTGGGGAAGTTTCCACAACGGTCAATGATTCTGATTCCCTCATAAATCCTATTTCACTAATCTATATCAGAGTTGGTAAGAGACATGATCTTCTACGACCAACGTAAGACACTCTTGCAATCCCAAAAAGCAGCAGACTTGGGCAAGTGAGAGATAAACCATTTGTAAAGCAAAGGTACACAGCATGTGATCTCCCCTCCGCTGTACAAATTTCCCAAGTGTACAGAATGATACGCATCTGCGAGCAAAGTCGGCACAGGGTTTCCAATGAGAAAAACCTTAATAGCGTTGATATCGACGAAGTTATTAATGTTGGGAAACAAAAATAACCCGTAGGTGAGCAAGACAAAGATGCTTTCAAAAGCAGTCCCGTTCCCTATACTGGCAAAGTACAGAGCTTTCTTTGTCAAGAACTGGGCTGGAAAACCTTGGATGCCACCCTTAGTAGTCATGTGAGTCCTGACCTCAGACTCGTCCAAATGAATTGCTATTGCAATAGTCTGATTCTTTGGAATTTCTTCCAGTCCAGAAAATGGAGCTCGATCCGTGATATGTAAATCAGTCAGATGAGAATACTCTTCCAGCGTTGGTGCAAGCTGGTAATCCGGGAATGTAAAACAATGATAAACCGGATCGTAGAATTGAATGAGCACGTCCATGATCCCCTTAATCACATGGACTCTTAACAGTGGTAGCAAACCACCGTGCTTGGCTCTGAAAGCCTCTGGGTTAATGATCATCCTTGCTAACTTTCTCAAATCCCCTAATTTTGGAACCTTGAAGGTATACTGGTGAGTTCTCCTTCTACCGAAATCCATTAGCGTAATCCTCTTCTCTGATATTTGCAATCACAGTCTTAGTTTAATTTGAAAAACAGAGAGACTAGAAGAGAAAGTTTTTTGAATGTTTTAATGTTTTTTATTAAATGAATGCATGAATGCAGCACACAAAAACATAGAAAAAACATGGGGTCAGAGGGTCGTTGTCATGAAGTCAAGGCTCTACCCATCCCCAAAGGTTTATACTAGGGTGATTTTTGTACCTGTACTCATTATCATCAGCTCCTCCCAGGAAGGCAGACAACAAGCGGATCGCCAGCGAGTTGTGTGCAATTTTAGAGTAAGTGCCATTCACCGAGAATAGATCACCAGCCTCAAATGAGGGTAGTATCGCGTAACAACTATTTCCGATAGTTTCCGCACTACGAAAGGGTTTGGCTTTTCTAGGTGTATACTCAATCTTTCCACATACGACATCACCCACATTCCCATTAGCAGAAAAATAAACACGTATAGAAATTAGGAAAAGCAGTATATATATTTGTCCTAATCATCCTAGACTTATAAAGCTATGAATCTTAAGTTCCTGACAGAAATGGGTTCCCCGGCGGAAGCCCCAATCTGTGGTATTCACACAAGTGAAGAGAAAAAAGGAAAAAGAAAGATGGGCCCCACGGTGGGCGCCATTTTTTTCTGTAGCGAGCGATTTTGGACGCGGTTCTTAAGCGCTGGTCGCTCTCTGCGGTTTGAGCTTAAAACTACAGGTCGATTCATTTTTTATCCTATTGTGAGCTGAATAAGGAAGGGAAACAGATGTCTCCAATTAACCCTGCTTTGCATACTGAGTTTAAACAGCGGTCTGTTAGGTTACGGATGCTATCAATGTGGGGGGGGGGGGGGGGGCTTTGTACTGGTTATTTGTATTTTCGCCAATACAGTTTTCTTTCTTTTAATCTAGGCAAAGGGTTTCTGACGGGGAACAAGGATTAGGATGTTAGGACTGATGCTTTTGAATTACTGCTTTTGATTGACTGAGATATGGGATTTGGGTTTTTTGTTGATTGCGCTCGCTAAGATCTTTTCTTTCGATCTTATGCCTATGTATTCCCGTTTACCGAAACAGGGAAATCAGAGCGTTCGTAGTTCCTCCTATTCTATGGGAGGAAATTGGTTTTTGGTGTCTTGTTCAAAGCCCAAGACGTGAAGTGAAAGGTGATTTGTATCTTGTTCAAAGCCCAAGATGTGAAGCTGAAAGGTCTATTTGTGTCTTGTTCAAAGCCCAAGACGTGAAGCTGAAAGACCTCGACTTTAGAGAGAATTTGTCATCTCTAAAGAGGGGAAAAGGAGAATTACTTTAACTAGGATACGCGGATCTGAGCAATGCCATAATTTCCGAAGAAAGGGTTTTAACCTGAAGGAGAAGACTTTAACTCAGTGTAGAGCAATGCCATCTTTCCTTAGGAATTTCTCATGCTAAAAGAGGGACAGTGGCATGGATATAGATGATCCAGAGGCTTGCCGCTTACAGCGATTAGATGAAGGGAAAAGAGTTGTTGATGTTTGTGTACTGTGAACGAGGCACAACTTTGATGCTAAAAGGTTAATTGGATTAACTAGTGGTTTTCTTATTCGAAGCCTAAGAGGAGGCTAATTTCCGCTAGGAAAATCATTATACAAAGCCTAAGAGGAGGCTATTTTGTGTCTCGTACAAAACCCGAGAGAGAGGCTAAAAGGTTTTGACTCGACGATGGAATCTTTTGGTATCTCGTATAAAGCCCGAGATGGAGGCTATTGTTTGTTTGGCTCAAAAAGAACCTTTTTATATCTCGTATAAAGCCCGAGATGGAGGCGAAAAGGGTGTTGACTCAACGAGGGAGTCTCTTATGTGTCTCGTACGAAGCCCGAGAGAGAGGCGAAACGGTTGCTTTACTCCACTGGGGAGAATTTTGGTATCTCGTACGAAGCCCGAGATGGAGGCTATTGTAACTGTTTCAGTTGAGTGACAGATCCAATATACTGATTTTAAAAGAGAAAATCAGTTCTTATATGAGCAACACTGTACTCAGGGATTTGATTTGAGGATCAGGGATATTTCCTTCTCTTTGAGGAAATGGGAAATCCAAAGGGTATTGAGACTGTCCGAGTCTGCGGGTTTCCTTCCTATTTAACGAAGGGTGCTTGAGAATGTCTTTGAGACTCAAGGAAGTTAGACTGTCCGTGTCTAGAGTTTTATCTTTTTGTACTATGTTTTGATAAACAGTAGTAGACTCTACGAAAGGACTGTTCTATGAGGATAACTATGTTCTGTTCCTATACCTCTAGGAGGTCGTCGGGACAATTTGTACGAAGCCCAAGAGGAGGCTGGAAACTTTTAAGAAGCCGACGGGTCCTTGTACGAAGCCCAAGAGGAGGCTATCATTCCCGGAGGAAGAGATCATTATACGAAGCCTAAGTGGAGGCTGTGAATACTTCTAAGAAGCCGCAGGGTCCTTGAATAATGCCCAAGAGGAGGCCGATGCTTTTAAGAAGCCCGTGGGTCTATCATCTCCTTTCCATTAGGAGAGATAACTCTTTTAAAGATAAAAACCACTGGTAAACGTGCGAGGTTTACTATCCAGCGACTCCTAGCTTTTAAAGAGGGTTCCTTAGTTACGGTCCAAGATTATAACCGTAGTGGGTACCCAAACCCCGAGACATTCAAGGCAAGCTATCCACAAGGAATAGATCAAGTCAGGAAAGTTCGAGAATTTGGAAGAAACTCAAAGATGCCATTCACGGAGAATACATTCATCTTGGGGAGTAGAGCTTCTTAACGATTCCTAAGGAGGACAGCCGAAGAGAAGACTGTATCTGGTGCTCCTATTGGGGATCTAGGCGTCTATTTCTACGAATAAGTGAAACGGCGTCACCTAGTTCTAGACATAGTAGCCGGGGAAACTCGAAATATCTATACTATTATTACACAGTAGATATGAGTTTATGAAAGGAGACTTACAGCGAAACAGCCCCACAATACAGTTATATATATATGAGTTTGTGAAAGGAGACTTACAGTGAGCAGCCCCACAATACAGTTTATAATATGAAAGCAGTAAACGAAAGCGATAACCACTTACTCGGTTGTAGTGCTTCCATGCTGTTGGTTAGTTGTTCAACAAAGAAAGATTGGAAACAACAGTATATTCAAAATCAAAGGAGAAAGTGCTTTGAAAAAGAAAGATTTGGGGCTTACAGCTCAAGGAGAGGCCCAGGGTTTTATCAATGAGCGCACTGTTTGACTTTATACAGAGGGACTTATACAAGTGACTGAGGCCAAAAAATGGTTTTCTGTACAAAGGGATGGGTCTTACACTCTCTCAAGAGGCCCAAAAAGGTTTAAAGAAAAAGAGTGGGGCTTATAACACGAGGGTAGGCCCAAATGATTTTTCGTTTAAAAATGGCGATCGCGCCGAGGTTTTCTTTTAACGCAGAGGGACTTATACAATAAGTGAGGCCCAAAATGTTTTGGTTAAAAGGGGGATTGGGTCTTACACTCTAATAGAGGCCCAAAGTGTTTTGAATGGGTCTTATAGCTCAAGGAGAGGCCCAGATGATTTTTATTTTTAAACGGGCGACGATCGCGCCGTTTACTTGTACAAAGGGACTTATACAATAAGTGAGGCCCAAAAAGTTTTTGTACAAGGGGGGATGGGTCTTACACTCTCTCAAGAGGCCCAAAGAGTTTTGAAAATGATTTATGAAGGTTGAATTAATCCAAAACCCTAATTTGTTTTCAAAATGTATTTAATTGAATAAAAATTCAATTAAAATGATCAAAAATTGTTTAACACATGGAAAACAAATTGTGATCTTGGATTAATGCTTCAAAAATTAAGTATTGACCTACAAAATAATTAGAAAGCATTAAAAGTTGCAAAATCAATGTAGAGAAAATATTTAAAATGTCAAAAACAATTAAAATATTAATTCTTTGCAAAAATATCAATTATATGAAATAAATAATATTTTTGGGATTTTTTGGGAAAATAAAATATTTTAACATTTTTGTGAATTATTAAAAAAAGAATCAACTCAAAATCATTAAAACTCAGAGAGAAATTAATTTTTGAATCAATTAAACAAAATCACAAAATTCAAATATTTAAATTTCTAAAAATGGCACCAAGAACAAGCTGAAGAACACGCGCGTGTTCTTGGTTTCTCAGATTTGTGTTTTCTATCCAATCTCCATGAATACGTAATCATATCATGCAATCCACATATCATTATGCTCGTCTCAACCTCACGATCATGTCTATGTACTTTAATTTCATTTAAATTAAACATACAACAAGAAATCACGAAGAGACCTCAAGAACCCTAATTTCTGCATGAAGGCTAGGATTTTTGATACACGATTCAAACAATGCAATTAATTGAGGGAAAACATTCCATGCATGATTATGAACATATGGCCTAATTATTGTGCGAGGAAATATGCATAGATTGAGAGATGACCAAGTATGTGCTTACCTCCAAGCCGTGACAGCAAGTGCAATGTGATTTTTGCTTTGGAGGTGTTACAGATGAGTTGTGATGATCTGAACAGCTTCCCTACACCTTATGGATTGTGTTTGGATGGTTGGACTTGATTGAAATTGGCTGGATCATTTTGTGGTACCTCAGATGCACTTTGGTTGAAAATTTGAGCAACCAGCTGGTGATTTTGTGGAATTGATGTTTTAGAAGTAATCTAAGTGTTTGATCAGCTCATATGTGATGTATGTGAGGTGTGTGAGTGATTGGTTTGATTGGAATTGCTCTCAAACTCAAAACCCGATAGTGACTTGCCTTAGAAGGCAAAATTGGAGTGAAAGAAGAGATTTTGAGGAAAGCATCTGTTAGATGGATTTGGTGTACTTAAACTGACCACAATTAAGCTCTATTTATAGTAGAGCAAGTTTGTTTTCCAAGGAATAGTGCATGGCAGCTGCAGCAGGTGTTTCTTCAATGTTGGCCAATGGAAATGAAAGTCTCCTCTAGCCATTGACTAGAGGTTAGGGCACAGAGCTATGGTCCCCTTGGTCTTGGATAAGTCTTGACTGATTTCAGATAAGAATGGCTCAGTCCATGCCACCTTGATAGTTCCATTGAATGCCTCATTCCAAATTTGAAGTCTTGTCCCTATTTTGGCCATTCTAGGTTCAACATGCTATTTCTTGTTCCATGGACTTTGGAGGCTTGGCTCAGTGATTGTCCCCTTTAGATTCAATCCTCTGAGGTGTCCAAGTGGATAGGAACTATTGAAATTGGCTGATTTTGGCAAATCGAGCCAAAATGCAAATTCTGCCTTGCTTTGACAGATTTCAGCAAGGCAACTTGCCAATGTTGTATCTCATGATGTAGGTTGAATTTGGAAATGTTCTTGGCCATTTTGGAAAGCTCTTACATGATACAACAACTGTTTGAACAAGTTTGGTTTTGATCTCTTTTGATTCCAAGTGAAAAATCCCCCTACATTTGGCAAAAAGTGAGGCAGAATCTGACTTAGTGAAAATTTCACTAAGTGTTGGAAAAAGTGACATTTTCACTTTTTAGCCACTTTGATCACTCCATAACTCAAAATACTTAATGAATTGGAATGACTTGTAGTTGAAGTTTTTGTAGGTGATAATGAGGGCTACAAATCCATCTTTGGATGAGAAAAAATGGCCTTGTGGTTTAGGAGTTATGGTCCTCCAAAGTTGGTACCTTTCCCACTTTATTTTTAACTTAGAAAAATTTCTAAGTTTTATGGTTACCCCTTTAACAAGTTATCTCACTTTTCTTGATTTTTCTTGATGAATAATGATTCAAATCATACATTAACATCATTTTAGGGTTAAAAATCCATTTTGGTGAAATATCTCAAAAAGTCAAAGTTGACTTTTGTGCACAGTTGACTTTTTATCGGATGAATTCCAAACTGTGCAATTCTTCAGGAAATCATGTCCTTGACCTAAATCAAACTTGATGGACATGTTCCATGGGTGTCATAGGGTATATTAAATCATGTATTAGGGTTTGGGAGCATGTTCTGGTCAAAAGTCAAAGTTACAGTTGACTTTTCTCTTAAAACCCTAATTGTGGTGCAGATGAAATTGAGACTTGTTGCTCAAACTTCTTGGATCAATCCATTGTTCCAAATGGATCAATATGGTATATTAGAGACCCTCAAATCATCTCTTGAGGTCTTGGCTCATGGTTTGTCCCAAAAGTCAACTTAGGGGTGAATTAGGTCAAGAAACCCTAATTCCTGATTTTTGATGAATGCATCCCCTGAGGCAAAATTGACTTGATGTATGGGTTCATGAGGCTCCATGGAGTATATTAGGTTATGTTTTGGATATTTGGCTTGTTCCCAGATGAAATTTTTCACCTGGAGGCCCTGGTCGACCAAAACCCTAATTTGGTGACACTGGCGATCTTGAGGCTTGATCCACATAGAAGGGAGCATCCTTATGCTTAATCCTTGAAGTGGGAGTCCTTTTGATCCATTGTGGATGTTTGAGAGATTAGACAAGTTGAAGATCATGTCATTTCTTGATTGATCCTTTGCCTAAGCACTCAGAGAGGGCTTGAAACCCTAATTTTGATTGTATTGGATGCTCACCCATCTTTGGGGAGACTAATGAAGCATGATGGTTCATCCATATTGTGATGATGATTTTCACAATGATGGGAAATCTAAGTGGTCAAAATTTGGGGTATTACAATAAGCAAGTCATGTCATGATTTCTGGTGAGTTGGATTAATGAATAATGAGGGAGTGACAGCATGAAATCTACAAATGTCAAGGGGGGAATCTAAACTTTTTTTTACAGGAGGTTTTTCAAAACCTCGCCCATATGGCAGGGGGCATATTAGCTATTATCCCTAAATTAATTGCTCTATAAAGTGGAAATTAATTACAATAAATAATAGTTTTTTTAAATAATGAAAGCATTATATTACCAAAAAACAAATAATTTTTTTTGTAATAATGGTTACATCATTACATTTACTTTTCTAGATTTCTCACTAATTTAGCTTAAGATAATTTTTATACATACATATATATATATATATATATATATATATATATATATATATATATATATATATATATATATTATAGGATACATCTTGTTTATAATTTTTTTATAAAAATATAAATATTAGTTATTTAGTAGTGTCAATAATTTTTTTAAGTTATTTAGATTTATTTATATAGTTTTAAATATTTTAATATAGTTTAATTATTTTCTATAATAGAGTAATTAATATTTTATTGAATAATTATTTCTAATATATATATATATATATATATATATATATTAATTAATTCATATATTTTAAATATTTTAATATATTGTAAATATAACTATAAAAGTGTTATCAATTACATTTTTTTGAATAATTATTTCTAGAACAAAGACATAATTAATAATTAATTCATTCATTTTGAAGCTAATCAAATATAATATGTTAATTTTTTAAAAAAATCTGTTAGGTAAGGTTTATTGAGAAATGTATTTTCAGCATTATCTACGGTAAATATGTTATCTCTACAATAATTTTTCATTAATATCCTAATAGTTATTGTTATTACAATTTAAGAAGTAATAATAAGACACTAAAAGAAATGAATTAGTCTTATGTACATAAATGAAATAATTACAAATTAATCTGCTATTTATTTAAAATATTTGAAATAATCAAGTAAACATTGAAAAAAAGTATTAATTAAAAATAATATTGTAGTCATCATGCAAAACTGAAGAAATGGTATGGATAAATACTAAAAGGGTTAATTTTCCTTCTCATGCTCCATACACACTAATCAATTAATTTATTTTATTTTATGATTGAAATATTCAAAATGTTTTGAATAAGAGATAAATTCATATATTTAAAATAAAAATTTAGTAATATTTGTATATAAGAATTAAGATAAATAAAATAATAATAATTCATTAATAGTTATAATTAGGACTAAACAGAAAATGATATATAAGAAAATTATTTTAAATTATAATTATATAGATATACAATTAGGACTACAACTTTAATATCGTAATCAAACTTGATTTTTCATATTCAATTTAATAAAGAGATTAATTGGAATACATTGTCGGTGTAAAACTACTTTACACTGACATCCAATTAAAATGAATCATTTTGACACATGAGAAGAGAAAAACATAGAAGAATTAATTATTAAAATAGTTTAATTATAACTTATTTATTTTTATTTTTAATTCCATAATTATTTGTCAAAATGATTCATTTTAATTGGATGTCAGTGTAAAATAGTTTTACACTGACAGTGTATTCCTATTAATCTCTTTAATAAAATGATTTATTCTTGAGAATCTTTCTTCTTCAGGTTAAAAAAAAATGAAAAAAAATATTTTATTAAAAATAAATTAAACATTTAATGAAAGTAGAAAATCATTACAATATAAAATTTAAGTTACTATTATTTTGTGTCACACTTAATAATATTCAATTTTAAATCTTAATAATATTAATCAATTTTACTATTTTTATTAGAAACAAAATCATAATCAATATTATTAATTTCAAAGATACTTGCTACTTACACTTATTTATTTATTTCAATTGTTCTTTATTCATAAGTTTGAAATTTAAATGCATATAGCGTATTTAAATGTTTTTCATGTCAAAATAAAATCAAATTAACCAATAATAAATGTAACGGTTTTAAAATATTTTTATTTATAAATATAGTAATTATGAGGATATGTTTTTTTTACTGAAAATTCAAAGTGATTGATATATAATTATGAGATTTAAATATTCGTAATACCATCACAATATGGATTCAAATGTTAAACCGGAATAACACAAGTGTATGCCAATTCTTTGTTGACGCATGAGTTCACCTTAGCCACACTTTGTTTTTTTTTATAAATCAAGGAGATTAACATTAAACCAAAGAGTACAAAGGGGATACAATACAATTGTAACAAATCCACTACAATGATATTCGATTGAGTTTTTATGGCGTGGATTAAGGTGCAAAGAAGGAATTTTTCTGCTTTAGCTGTGAAGTGGGATATATTTCCTTTTGGTAAAGGGTTGGATAGAAGGGAGATAGAAGGTCTGAGTTCCTTCTATTTGTCAGATTTTCCAGATTTCACAAAGCGAGAGATTTATATGTGCTTTTTGGTTGCATTGGCAATGTGGAGGAGGTGGTAATCTCACCCAGGAGGAACAAATTGGGGAAACGCTTTGGTTTTGCTCGGTTCAAAGAGGTGGAGGATGTCAAAATGTTGGGAGTCAAACTTGACAATGTGATGATAGAAGGGAAGAAGATCCATGCAAACCCTCCAAGGTCTGAGAGGGGATCAGTAAGAAAGAAGGAGGTCAGTACGTTCAGGCGTAACGAATTGGGGGTGCAAGCTGGGAGGGTTGTTAATCGTAACGGTAGTGATGATGGTATTCGTTACTCAGGGAGGACATATGCGGAGGCTTTGAATAGGAGTTCTAAAGTTGTTCAATCGGATTGCATAATGAAGTATGAATCGTCTGGCGAAGATAAGACTAGATTGCAGAAGGCTTTAGTTGGAAGAACGGTTAAAGCAGGGATGGCTTACAACATTCAGTCTTGTTTGGAGATAGAGGGAGTTTTCTTAGTCAAAATAACTCCTCTGGGTCCAAATTTGTGCTTGCTGGAGGAAAACGAAGCAGGGGCGTTACAGGAACTTACTTCGGAGGGTGGTTCGTGGTGGAGGAAATGGTTCAGTGAGATCTCAGCATGGTCCGAGGAACTGGTAGATGAGGAAAGAGTAATAAGGATAAGTGCGTATGGGGTCCCTTGCCATGCGTGGAGAAAGGTTTTCTTTGAAAATTTGGCAAACTCGCTTGGTAGTTTCGTCAGTATAGATGAAAACACACAGAAAGGAGTTACAATGGATGTTGGAAGAATCATGGTGAGGGTGCCAAGGTTTTTCGTCATCCCTGAAAAGTTGAAGGTGGAAATTGATGGCAAGCATTTTGAGGTGGTTTTGAGGGAAGATTCAACAGGAACAACATCAAATTATTTTGTTAAATCAAGATGCCGTGTAGGTAGTTCAACGGGCACTGATTCTAGCTTTGGGACAATGGTGGATGAAACCGTATCCGAGGAAGAAGAATACGAGTTTTTCAAGGAGCTTTTCTTGGAAGATGATTTGGCAAATAAAAAGGTTATAAAGCTGAACGAGCAGGAGGATAGTACTGGCACGGTAGGGAATTTTCGTGTTTTAGGAGATAACACATTGTACAAGTCGAAGCAGGATACAGGTAAAGAGGGTTTGCAGGAGGTGGCACGTACGTTCGATGAGGCAATAAAGAAAAGTATAGGGGAGGCGCGCGGCTCTAGGCTGTCTATCTCTTCAAGAAGCCATAATGACTTTGACTTAGACAAGGACGGATAAAAAAATAGCATGGCTGGCAGTACTTATGTTAAGGATTCGTGTGGAATAGGAGGGGCCCACACAACCAGAAAAAAAAAAGTAAAAAGAAAATGAGATTTAGAAGTTTGTGTGGGGCCGGAGGAATTTTGGGAAACATACAGAAAGGGAAGTTGAAACGTAAACCTACAGGGAATAATAAAAAAAGGTTCAAAGGCCATTATTCTTCTTTAACGGAAACAGTGGATAACATGAAGGGGAAAGAGAACTCGAAAGGCGTTTCTTTATGCAGGGAAAGGGAAACATCCAATTCTACAGCCTATTACGGGGAAAACTCAGCTGATACTGATATTATCAGAAGTAACTTTAGAAAGTGGGAAAATCTGGATTCAAATGTTGGCGGGAGGATTTGGGAAGCACTTTCACAGTTAGGGGTAATGGGAGATGGAAAAAACAAGGATTACAAAAGTAAAATTGATAAGATGGAAAAATTGGACAAGGAGAGAATGTTCATAGGGAAGGCGAATTCAACAGAGTGGAAATGATTATAGGATCATTTAATATCAGAGGGGGTGGAAGTTTGATAAAGAGAAGAAGAATCAGTCAAATCATTAAGAAGGGTAATGCAGATATGTTCCTTATACAGGAAACTAAAATGTTGTCTGTTTCGGAAGGTATGGCGAAAAGTTTTTGGTCCAATGAGGAAATTGGGTGGTCTTATTCTAGCTCAGCGGGGTTGTCTGGTGGTATTTTGATTATGTGGAAGAACAATGTGAAGGTCATTAGCAGCTTTAAAGGGGAGGGGTATTTAGGGGTAAAAGCTTTATGGAAGGAAAATTTTTATTACATTGTCAACGTGTGTTCATCTTGTGAGATGGGGGCCAAAAGAGAGTTATGGCGATCTTTGTTGGAGCTAAAATCTCGACATGGTGACGGAGCTTGGTGTATAGGTGGTGATTTTAACGCCATATCTTATTCGGGAGAAATGAGGGGGTCGACTCAGGGAATTCACAGAAGTGATATTAGGGAGTTCAAGAATTTCATCAATGATAGTGAGTTGGTGGATGTCCCTTGTAAAGGAAAGAAGTTTACATGGTACAATGGAGAAGGAACTAGGGTGAGCAGGATAGATCGTTTTATTGTGTCTAGTGACATCATTGGTAGATGGGGAGTTGTGGGCCAATTCATTGGCAAGAGAGATTTAATGGATCATTGTCCGGTTTGGTTAATGGTGAACTCGTCGGATTGGGGACCAAAGCCGTTTAAGTTTAACAACGAATGGTTTAATGATGATAATTTTATTCCGTTTGTCGAGAAAGAGTGGAAATAGCTAATGATAGAAGGAAGGAGTGACTTTGTTTTGAAGGAAAAGTTGAGATTACTTAAAACGAGTCTTAGGCGGTCGAATGTAGAGGTTTTCGGGAAGTATGACTTAGAGGTGGAGGATTGTGTTAAGGAAATAAACGAGGGGGATGAAGTGGTTGAGTTGGAAAGTGGTATAATTTCGGAAGAGGTTATGAACAATCGTAAGAAGGCTTCTAGTAGGTTTTGGTTGAACCTTAGAATTAAGGAAAATATGATTATCCAAAAGTCTAGATTAAAGTGGGATGATGATGGAGATAATAACACTCGGTTTTTTCATAGTGTTATGAAAGCGAGGAGGAGATGCAACTTTATTGGTGATCTTAATTCGGATAGAGGAATGCTAGAATCGGCGAGGGAGGTCAAGGAGGGGGTGAGGAATCACTTTGAAAAGAAGTACTTGGAGAACGATTTAAATAGGCCCTTATTGGAGGGAATATCTTTTAATTCCATTAGTTTGGAAGAGAGGGAGTTGCTTGAGAAACCTTTCATGGAGGTTGAGATAAAGGAAGCGGTGTGGAGCTGCGATGGTTCTAAAAGCCCGGGACCGGATGGATACACCTTGATGTTCATCAAGAAATGTTGGTACTTTCTTAAAGAGGATTTTTTTAGGTTTTTTAAGGAGTTCCATAGTGGGACTGTTTTATCGAAAGCAATAACATCGTCGTTTTTTACTTTGATCCCTAAGAAAGAGAACCCTTTGGATTTGGATGATTATAGACCAATTTATTTGGTGGGTTGTTTATATAAGATTTTGGCAAAGATATTGGCGGCTAGGTTAAAGATGGTGTTGAAGTCTCTTATTTCAAATAGTCAAAGCGCCTTTGTTCTGGGTAGACAATTGCTCGATGGAGTTTTGGTGGCGAATGAGTTGGTGGATTATGCGGTAAAGGAAAAAAAAGAAGTTACTCTTTTCAAGGTGGATTTCGAGAAGGCTTATGATAAAGTGATTTGGGGTTTTCTAAGATATATAATGAGGAGAATAGGTTTTGGTGAATTATGGTTGAGTTGGATGGAGGTCACTATTTTCTCTAGCAAGATGTCCGTTTTGGTTAATGGTAGCCCAACTAAGGAATTCTTGGTGGAAAGGGGACTAAGACAAGGAGATCTTTTATCTCCTTTTCTTTTTATGATGGTGGCGGAGGGGCTAACGGGGATGGTGAAGAGATCGGTTTTGCTTGGAGAGTTTGCGGGAATCAATGTGAATGGTCGTTGTTTCATTTATATTCTTCAATTCGCGGATGATACTCTTTTGGTGGGAGATGGGAGTTGGAGGCATTTGTGGGCTATCAAAACGGTCTTAAGAGGTTTCGAATTAGTCTCGGGATTGGGCATAAATTTCCATAAGAGTAAGCTAGTTGGGATCAATACATCGGATAATTTTTTGGAGGTCGCGGCTTATTTCTTATCTTGTAAAAAGGGTAGAAAAGAGTTTACTTTTCTAGGCATTCCTATTGGATCTAATCCTATGAGGGTTTCCTCTTGGTCCTCTTTGGTCTCGAAGTTGGAGGAAAGGTTGGCTAGATGGCAAAATCGTTTTTTGAGCATGGGGGGAAGAATTACTCTCCTCAAGTCCTTTCTCACGAGTCTCCCGATTTTCGAACTTTCTTTTTATTTGGCTCCGGTGAAAATTTGCAAAATTATCACTAAGATTCAAAACGGTTTTCTTTGGGGTAGCTCGGATTCTAAAAGGCGGATACATTGGATCGATTGGAATTCTCTATGTCTTCCGGTAGATAAAGGGGGTTTAAATTTGAAGAGAATAAAGGATTTCAATTTTGCTCTTCTTAGTAAGTGGCGGTGGAGAATACTCCAAGGATCGGACGATATTTGGTTTAAGGTTTTAAAGGCTCGGTATAGTGACATTAGAATGTGGATTTCTGGTAGTCAGTTTTATCACAGCAGCTGGTCCTCGTCTTCATCGTGGTGGAAGGATATTCTATCGCTCTAATTACTTCGACGACAAACACAAATTGTCTTTTGTGTAACTCGCATTTGGAGACGGCGACACACTCTTTTCTTAATTGTTCGGTGGCTGCATTGGTTTGGAAAGAGACGGCTGAGTGGATTGGTTTTAATTCAATTAGTGGGGGGACTTCAAAAGTAGCATTTTGGACTGGTTTTCATTTTGCAAAGCTAACAAAGTTAAGTCGGGAAGAGAAGGTAGCATTTGGTTGGCCGTTTGTTGGAATCTTTGGATGCTCAGAAATGGTATAACGTTTAGGAATAATAGTTTGAATGTCGTAGATACGATGTGGTCGGTAAAATTTTCGGTGTGGAGGTGGTCTTTTATTGGGGACATTACTAATTCCAATTGTAATTTTTACAATTTTGTGAAAAATCCTTTGTTCTTTTTGACGTAGATGTCAATTGGTTGGTAATTTCTGCCTTTGGTGGAGCTAAGTCTCCCCTCTTTTGTAAACAGGTTAGAGTACCCTTTGTACTCTTATCAATATATCTTGCTTACAAAAAAAAAATGTTAAACCGGATAGCTCGTGGATAATGAAAATGGTATTGAGCAATAGAGAGATTATCCCTCAGATCAAAGAAAAATGGGATGACATGTTGGTGAAGGAAAAGTTTCATATGACTAGTGTTTACCATGAATTAATAAAGGCTGATACTGAGGTGGTGCCCTGGAGAAAATAGCTGTATTGCAATGCAGCTCGGCCAAGGGCTGTTATGACCCTATGAATGACATGCCACCAAAGACTTGCAACGAACGATCGACTTAAAAGGCATGGGATGATTGAAAATAATTTTTGTTCTTTTTGTGGGGATGAGGAAACCATTTCCCACCTATTCTTTAATTAATGGCACTACAATAAAGAATGTATGGAAGGAAGTGCTTCAATGGATTGGTATTTGGCATGAACCGATAGACTGAAACCGTGAACTGAAATGGATTATTCAATACGGTACTGGTAAAGGATGGAGGGAAGCATTATTGCGTCTTGCAGCAACAGAGACAATATATGGCTTATGGACTTACAGGAATTCAATTTGTTTTGGGAGCGTAAGGACATCAGCACTATACGAACTAACATCATTATTAAATACTATTACATACAGGGGCTGGTATAGTCATAAGCTTAGAACTCGCATTGCGGAGTTGATGCTATAGTTCTCGGTTTTGGTTTGTTTTTCGTTTTGTTAATCTCTAGGTAGTTTTGAGGCTGGATCGGTTGATCGCCACGTTTTGTATCTATTACTTTTTGAATTAATATACTTCAATTATTATAAAAAAAAATTTACATCACAATATATATTCATATATATCCTACACGAACTCTAAATTAAGGAATGAATTGACATCGTACGATTATATTTATCAATTTAAGATTTTTATTATTATTAATATTTTTAATGACGTTGATCAACTATAGAAAACAATGTGATTATCGGTCAAATCATAACTTTTCATTTTTTTTAAAACACAAAATTAAAAACACTTATTTTTATTCACATTTTCCTATAAATTACTCAATATAAATATGTGAACTTTTAAACTACATTTAATTATTCAATGTTTGGTTAAATTTTTGATAGCTAACAAGGAAAATTATATTTATTTAAAATTTTAATAAATTTTGATTTTTCCTAATATGAAAATTATTGAATAATATCGTTTTATCGACTTTTTTAATTTATCTAGAAATATATAAAGGGTTTAATGGTAGTGCATTGTCAGTGTAAGACAGTTTTACACATACAACCAATCAAAATGTTTACAATTGCCATGTAATATCAGTATTTTTAAAATAAAAATATATTTTATTCTGATACATGGTTGTGATTGGTTAACAGTGCAAAATATTTTACACTGTCAATACATTTCCTGTAATACCCCGTAAATTATTACAACGAATAATATTACATTGTGATCAACTGAGTCCGGTTGCTCTGAGAAATTAATTGATTTAAATAATTAGAGTAACTTCGGTACTTAGAATTAATCCAATTAACATTATTTGTTTCGGAGACATTTACTTAATTGGACTCTAGAGACATTTTTGGACATTTAGTAGTATTGTTTTAATAATACTTACTATATATATGTATTTTCTCTCATTTGGACCAAAAAGAAAAAGATAGAAAGAAAGAGAAAGTTGGTAAGAGAAAGAAGAAGAGAGGAGAGAAAAGAGGGAGAAGGGAAAAGAAGAGAAAAACAAGGTTTTGGAAGAGAAGCTTCAAGATCATCACCAATCTTCATCAAAGCTTCACCAAACTTCTTGAGTTTCATCATCTTGATCATCTCTAGAGGTGGGTTTAGCTAGAAACCATTTTTTTTCCTTGTGTTTTGGTAGTATGAGTTTTAGGTCGAAATCGCAGAAATCAATGTTTTAACGGATATAATCGGTTAGAAATTGAAATGAATGTTGAGTATGCTCATAGAATCATGTGGGGATGATTGTTTTCATGTTGCTATATGATGTTTGATGATTTTGAAATGTTAGGATTTTAGAATAATTGGGTTTTTATGAAATAATATGTTTTGATGATAGTGGTGATCAAACCTTGTTATAAATGTGATGTTGAACCTCTGTTGACTTCAAATTGTGCCCTAAAAAGGTTTTGGAGGGTGGATAAAGTTCTGTTATCGCAAAAGTATTTTTCTGAGAATCGCGCTGCGCGCTGAGCGCGCAGGTTTCCCACTGAGCGCGGTGCCAAATCCTTGGAGCCTCTCGAGGCAGGGAGTTACCTGCTGAGCGCGGACAGGTGCGCGCTGAGCGCAACCTGGGAGTTGGAATTTTATACTTTTTTGGGAAAAAATTCATAACTGTTGACTCGTTTATCGGATTCGATCATTCTTTATATCGATGTAAAGCCGAGGAAATATTCTATGCGATGAAGTTGATATATGTCAAATTTACCGATCGATTAAATAATCGGGAAAGTTCAAAAGTAATATGATTATGTTTAAATTATGGTATGTTATTCTATTATGCACTTATGATGTGTTTTGCCTATCCTATTATTGTTTAACATGTTGTGAGTGAATATGCATGTTAATGTAAAATGAAATAGGAAGAGTGAGGATTATTACCATAAATTGTGTCGGAAGTGTGAATTATCATTTGTGGCAACGCTCGTGCATGAAAGGCCGAGGCGTGTGCATTTCAATCATAACCACTGTTTCTTGCGGTGTAGTTTCATGAGACTCGAGCACCTCCTCTGAAACGTTATGCACAACTACTTGGCAGGTTTGAGTCCCGTGTTAAGTACGATTGGAGCCTACGGGTAAAGAGACTTGTGACGGTGTACGGGCCGTGAGAAGTGACGGATCATGGTGTACGGACCGGTGATCCCGAATCCAATTCGTATGCCAAGTAGCTACAAGGATCCATGACTCGGGTCGTCTTCTAGACGTAGAAGCGGGCGGGAATAGGGGATGCCTTGGTATTGGTTATTGATTGTGAATCCTTGAGTTTACAGGCTCAAGAGGTACTTCGGTACTTTGTGAATCCTTGAGTTTACAGGCTCAGGAGGTACTTCGGTACTAGTGTGAGTTTACAGGCTCACCGTGATGGTTACTTGTGTGTGTGTACTCATGGTCACTCCCCTACCCCTTTGACATGAGTTAGGTTTAATTAGAACCTTGTAAAGCCGAGAGGACTTTAAGATAGGGAACTCACTGAGATTTGATGTATCTCACCCCACTGTTGTTGTTTACATCACAGGTTCTGCAGATTCGGCGAAGGGTAAGGACAAGGTTATTTGACTTCCCTTACGGATCGTAGCTTTTGGGATGGCATGGCTTCCGCTATGGCGTTATGTTTTGATATCATTATATTGATCTAGTTCTTAGTTTTTATCATTTTGGAACATCTTGTATATGTAATGCCTTAGACTTTTAGTGTTTTGTATTAGAGGCATTTATGTGTATAATGTGTTAACTAGGAACTTATTGTATATTTCAGTACCAAAAGTGAAACTCATGTATAATATGAGATTTGATGCAAGTAATATATGTGGGCGTTACAGTTGGTATCAGAGCAGGTCGTATCCTCAACCTAGCCATGAAATAGAATAAGTAACTCTTTCCGTTTCAGATACGTGGTGTCGCCTTTGGTCTTACGTGTTATATTTATGGTATTGAGCCTGATCAACTTAATCCTATTGGTATGACATTCAGGAACATGGCCGACAGACGTAGAAGCAATCGTGGAAGACCAAGGACTCTGAGGACTACTCCGGCTGGGACGGTTCCACAGGGTGCTGAAGGGAACGCCCCTTTGTATCAATTCATGCAACAGATGCAGCAGCAGCAAAATCAGTTCATGCAGGGAATGGTACAACAAATGGCTGATGGTCTGCATCCTCCAGTGGTTGTTCCTGAAGTTGCGGGGGGAACCTATAGGGAATTCATTCGTATGAATCGTCCGGAGTTTCAGGGAGGGTTAGATCCAGTGAAGGCGCATGAATGGATATCAGGTATGGAATGGATCTTCTTGATAGTTCATTGCAGTGAGGAGAATAAGGTGGTTTTTGCTTCTCACTTGTTGAAGTGTCCTGCCATGAGGTGGTGGGAGAGCGCTTCAGCCTTAATGACAATCCAGGAGGTACCAAAAGTGTGGGAGCAGTTCAAGGTAACTTTTATGGAGAAATATTTTCCGAGTTCTTTAAGGTCTCAGAAGGAGTTTGAGTTCCAACAGTTGAGACAGGGCAATTCGTCAGTGGCTTCCTATGCGGAAAAATTTGAGATCATGGCTGACTATTCTAGACAGGCCATGTATGCTCCTGATGAGAGGTGGAAGATTGATCAGTTTCTGTTTGGGTTGAGGGCTGAAATTTCACATAGTGTGTCTCAACGGAAATTTGCTTCTTATGCTGAAATGTTAAGACAATGTTATGTGGCGGAGAATAGTTTGAAAAAGGTACAAATGGAGGTGGATTCGAACAGGGCAACTCAAAGTGACCGTGGAAGGTCTAATCAACAGTTTAGGCAAAGGCAACAGTCTTCCAAAGGGAAGCAAGTACAGAGTTCTAGAACTAGTGTGCCTCCGGTATGCCGTACTTGTGGGAGGAATCATTTTGGTAGGTGCTATTCGGAGGGAATACGGTGTTATCAGTGTAACAAGATGGGTCATGTAGCGAGAGATTGTCCTTAGGGAAGGAATCAGACACAAGGGAAGACTACTGGCCGAGTGTATACCTTGGATGCAAGGAAAGCAAAGGGTGACAATTCCTTGATTGTGGGTACGTGTTTCGTAAATGGACATCCTTGTTTTGTTTTGTTTGACTGTGGGACAACGCATTCTTTTGTGTCTTTGAGATGTGTGAAGCGACTTGGGTTGCAAACTATCCATGTGTCTCCTCCTATGGTGGTTACTACCGCCATGGACGAAATGGTTGAAACACCGTTGATGTGTGAAAATTGTGTTTTATCTGTGAACGATAGAGTTTTCCATATCGATCTTATCTGTCTACTGCTTAAGAAAGTTGATGTTGTTTTGGGGATGGATTGGCTTTCTACTAATTCGGTGTTTATTGGGTGTGAAGAAAAGCTAATCATTATTCCATCTGCTGAGGCTACCCCGAAAGATGTGTTATCAACGATTTTAGAAGGTACGGTGGGTATGATTAATTTCTTGTTTGAGAAGGAGAAATCTGTTTTATTGTTAATTTCTTGTTTGAGAAGGAGAAATCTGTTTTATTGGTTCTTACTAAGGAAGGAAGTAGTGAACAACAAGTTCTGAGTATTCCAATAGTGTGTGAGTTTCCTGAAGTGTTTCCTGAGGATGTTTCTTCTCTTCCTCCGGAGAGAGAAGTTGAGTTCTCTATTGACCTGGTACCGGGAACGGCTCCTATATCCGTTTCTCCTTATCGGATGGCACCGCTTGGATTAAGAGAATTAAAGGACCAATTGGAAGATTTGATGTCTAAGCACTTTGTTAGACCTAGTGTTTCACCTTGGGGAGCTCCAGTGTTATTGGTAAAGAAGAAAGATGGGGGAATGCGGCTGTGCATTGATTATCGTAAGTTGAATAAAGTTACCATTAAGAATAAGTACCCCTTACCCAGGATAGATGACTTGTTAGATCAATTGAAAGGAGCCTGTGTGTTCTCGAAGATTGATTTACGGTCGGGTTATCATCAGATCCGAGTGAAAAGTTCCGATGTGCCAAAAACTGCATTTAGAACCCGTTATGGTCATTACGAATTCTTAGTGATGCCTTTCGGTGTGACTAATGCTCCAACTGTTTTTATGGATTACATGAATCGTATATTTCAAGCATACTTGGACCAATTTGTTGTGATCTTTATTGACGACATTCTTATTTATTCTCGTACTCCATAAGAGCACGGAGAACATTTGAGGATTGTCTTATTGGTATTGCAAGAGAAACAACTTTTTGCTAAGTTGAGCAAGTGGTGAGTTTTGGATGTCAGAAGTTAATTTTCTTGGGCATGTTATATCTCAAGGTGGTGTGGCAGTAGATCCGTCAAAGGTAGAAGCAGTAATTAATTGGGAGAGACCGAGAAATGCTTCAGAAGTAAGAAGTTTCTTGGGATTGGCAGGTTACTATAGAAGGTTCATTAAAGGCTTTTCTCAATTGGCCTTACCAATGACGAAACTTACTCGGAAGGATTTTGCTTTTGAGTGGGATTCGGGTTGTGAACAAAGTTTTATGAAATTGAAGGAAAGTTTGACGAGTGCTCCAGTATTAATTATTCCTGATCCTAACAACTCTTATGAAGTATTCTGTGATGCTTCTAAGAGGGGATTAGGGGGTGTTCTGATGCAAGGCGGTCAAGTAGTAGCTTATGCTTCTCGACAGTTGAAAGTTCATGAGAAGAATTATCCAACTCATGATTTGGAACTAGCTGCAGTGGTGTTTGCACTGAAGGTGTGGCGTCATTATTTGTATGGTGTACGTTTTGAAATGTTCAGTGACCACAAAAGTTTGAAATATCTTTTTGACCAGAAGGAGTTGAATATGCGACAAAGAAGGTGGATGGAGTACTTAAAGGATTATGACTTAGAATTGAAGTATCATCCAGGAAAGGTGAATAAAGTAGCGGATGCTTTAAGTCGGAAAATGGTTCATAATGCAGAATTGATGATTTTGGAGTATTCGTTGTTGGAAAAGTTTAGAGATCTTAATCTCCAGTTTGTGTGGACTCCGAATGGCGTAGTTATGGGAAATTTGAATGTCAATTCTACTTTAAGAGTTGAGATTCAACAAGAACAACTGTTAGAAGAGGAGTTACAAGAGTTGTTACTTCAACCGGGCTTTACACGAGCAACAGATGGGATTGTTCTGTTTAATCAACGGATTTGTGTTCCGAAAGATGAGGCATTAAAAAGGAAGATTTTAGATGAAGCTTATAAAGGTACTTTCACGATACATCCTGGTTCTTCGAAGATGTATCAAGACTTAAAGAAAGATTATTGGTGGTCCGGGATGAAAAAGGATATAGCGACATATGTGTCAGAATGTGCGGTGTGCCAACAGGTGAAGATTGAACACCAAAGACCGGGCGGTCTGTTACGACCATTGGATATTCCAGTTTGGAAGTGGGATAGTATTTCTATGGACTTTGCAGTGGGTTTACCCCGTACACAAGGTGGTTATGATTCTATTTGGGTGATTGTAGACCGACTAACGAAATCTGCGCATTTCTTAGCCGTGAAGACTACTTATAAGGCAAGTCATCTTGCAAGGTTGTTTATTGCTGAGATTGTAAGATTGCATGGTGTTCCTTTTAGTATTGTGTCCGATAGAGATCCGAAGTTTACTTCGAGGTTTTGGAAGGTGTTCCAACAAGCGATGGGTACGAATTTGCGTTTGAGCACGTCGAATCATCCTCCGACGGATGGTCAGACTGAGCGAACAATACAGACGATGAAAGATATGTTAAGAGCTTGTGTGCTAGAGAGTAGAGGAAACTGGAAATAACTTTTGCCGTTAATTGAGTTTTCCTATAACAATAGTTACCATGCGAGCATCGGTATGGCTCCTTATGAAGCATTGTATGGGAGGAAGTGTAGGACACCCTTGTGTTGGACGGAAATTGGAGAAGATAGAATTTTGGGACCCGAGATTATTCAAGAGACTACGGAAAATATTCGAATGATTCGCGAGAAAATTAAGCGAGCACAAGATCGACAAAAGAGTTATGCGGACAATCGAAGGAGACCTTTGGAATTTGAAGAAGGTAACCATGTGTTTTTGAAAGTTACTCCGAGGTTGAGACTGAAAGGACCGTTTAAGTCACGGAAGTTAAGTCCAAGATACGTGGGACCGTATCAAGTCTTGGATAGGATCAGCGAAGTAGCTTATAGATTAGCCTTACCGCCCTCCCTATCGAAAGTGCATGATGTGTTTCACGTATCTCAGCTACGCAAGTTTGTTCCCGATCCTCTTCAGCCAGTTTTACCGGATACCATCGAGATAGTAGCGGATTTGACTTTTGAACCACAACCGAGTTGTATCGTGGGAAGAGAAACGAAGGTGTTAAGAAACAAGGATATTCCTCTTGTTAAGGTACAATGGAATGCGACGCATCCGGGAGATGCAACTTGGGAACTTGAATCGGAGATGCGGGATTTTTATCCGCATCTGTTCAGGTAATCTTTTAAATTCGAGGACGAATTTCTATTTAAGGAGGGGAGAATGTAATACCCCGTAAATTATTACACCGAATAATATTACATTGTGATCAACTGAGTCCGGTTGCTCTGAGAAATTAATTGATTTAAATAATTAGAGTAACTTCGTTACTTAGAATTAATCCTATTAATATTATTTGTTTCGGAGACATTTACTTAATTGGACTCTAGAGACATTTTTGGACATTTAGTAGTATTGTTTTAATAATACTTACTATATATATGTATTTTCTCTCATTTGGATCAAAAAGAAAAAGATAGAAAGAAAGAGAAAGTTAGTAAGAGAAAGAAGAAGAGCGGAGAGAAAAGAGGGAGAAGGGAAAAGAAGAGAAAAACAAGGTTTTGGAAGAGAAGCTTCAAGATCATCACCAATCTTCATCCAAGCTTCACCAAACTTCTTGAGTTTCATCATCTTGATCATCTCTAGAGGTGGGTTTAGCTAGAAACCATTTTTTTTCCTTGTGTTTTGGTAGTATGAGTTTTAGGTCGAAATTGCAGAAATCAATGTTTTAACGGATAGAATCGGTTAGAAATTGAAATGAATGTTGAGTATGCTCATAGAATCATGTGGGGATGATTGTTTTCATGTTGCTATATGATGTTTGATGATTTTGAAATGTTAGGGTTTTAGAATAATTGGGTTTTTATGAAATAATATGTTTTGATGATAGTGGTGATCAAAACTTGTTATAAATGTGATGTTGAACCTCTGTTGACTTCAAATTGTGCCCTAAAAAGGTTTTGGAGGGTGGATAAAGTTCTGTTATCGCAGAAGTATTTTTCTGTGAATCGCGCTGCGCGCTGAGCGCGCAAGTTTCCCGCTGAGCGGTGTGCCAAATCCTTGGAGCCTCTCGAGGCAGGGAGTTACGCGCTGACCGCGGACAGGTGCGCGCTGAGCGCAACCTGGGAGTTGGAATTTTATACTTTTTTGGGAAAAAATTCATAACTGTTGACTCGTTTATCGGATTCGATCATTCTTTATATCGATGTAAAGCCCAGGAAATATTCTATGCGATGAAGTTGATATATGTCGAATTTACCGACCGATTAAATAATCGGGAAAGTTCAAAATTAATATGATTATGTTTAAATTGTGGTATGTTATTCTATTATGCACTTATGGTGTGTTTTGCCTATCCTATTATTGTTTAACATGTTGTGAGTGAATATGCATGTTAATGTAAAATGAAATAGGAAGAGTGAGGATTATTACCATAAACTGTGTCGGAAGTGTGAATTATCATTTGTGGCAACGCTCGGGCATGAAAGGCCGAGGCGTGTGCATTTCAATCATAACCACTGTTTCTTGCGGTGTAGTTTCATGAGACTCGAGCACCTCCTCTGAAACGTTAGGCACAACTACTTGGCAGGTTTGAGTCCCGTGTTAAGTACGATTGGAGCCTACGGGTAAAGAGACTTGTGACGGTGTACGGGCCGTGAGAAGTGACGGATCACGGTGTACGGACCGGTGATCCCGAATCCAATTCGTATGCCAAGTAGCTACAAGGATCCATGACTCGGGTCGTCTTCTAGACGTAGAAGCGGATGGGAATAGGGGATGCCTTGGTATTGGTTATTGATTGTGAATCCTTGAGTTTACAGGCTCAGGAGGTACTTCGGTACTTTGTGAATCCTTGAGTTTACAGGCTCAGGAGGTACTTCGGTACTAGTGTGAGTTTACAGGCTCACCGTGATGGTTACTTGTGTGTGTGTACTCATGGTCACTCCCCTACCCCTTTGACATGAGTTAGGTTTAATTAGAACCTTGTAAAGCCGAGAGGACTTTAAGATAGGGAACTCATTGAGATTTGATGTATCTCACCCCACTGTTGTTGTTTACATCACAGTTTCTGCAGGTTCGGCGAAGGGTAAGGACAAGGTTATTTGACTTCCCTTACGGATCGTAGCTTTTGGGATGGCATGGCTTCCGCTATGGCGTTATGTTTTGAGATCATTATATTGATCTAGTTCATAGTTTTTATCATTTTGGAACATCTTGTATATGTAATGCCTTAGACTTTTAGTGTTTTGTATTAGAGGCATTTATGTGTATAATGTGTTAACTAGGAACTTATTGTATATTTCAGTACCAAAAGTGAAACTCATGTATAATATGAGATTTGATGCAAGTATTATATGTGGGCGTTACATTTCCTCTTTTCTCATATATAAATTCATCAATTTACTCTTTAAATAACTAAAATATCAATATTTATAAATTTATTGTTAATTCAAATATTTTTAAACAAGATTATTTTTATAAACATGGCTAAGTTTACTATTAATTCAAATATTTTTATAAATAATATCAATATAAAAATAATATTTATTACGTGTGAATCACGTGAAATAGCTGATGCAAGCTCTTAATTTTCTGTACTGCACATCATTTTTCTACCTTATGTGATCTTTCATTACCTGCTATAGAGATTTAGACCTGATTTATGATCATTAAATTTTAGTCTGTCAATTATAAACTAAAAGTTAGTACAAATACAGCTATCTAAATATATTTCTCACTTCAACTAATGTCTAAGATCTTTATTTTATTATTGTAACAAAATGTATCCCTTTATAACTTATTTGTTATATATTAGAATATTATGAAATTTTTATGGCGAATAATTGTCAAAAATATATTGATCTATCCATGTTTTTAGATATTTGTTTATTTTATATTTCTGAATATAACATATTAATTTTAATTGTAAACATTATTACATATTAAAATCTATTCAATGATAAATTATTATTAAAAAAATATATTTCAAATTTTGGTATAAATGATCCAAAATAAAAAATATATTCAATGATAATTTTTTTATCTTTATTTATTCTAATTATTTTTTTTCTTTCAAATTGCACACATTTAGTGACAATACCGCATACCACATCAGTGCTCGTGCGAACACACAAATATTCAAATTCGAATTCGTGCGAACCCACGGATTAATACATTTTTTTGTACAATTAAAAAAAATAAAAGTAAATATATTTAAAATAATGTATGAATCCAAACATAGGAAAACTATGTTGCTTTTAAATTATTTATGTTACTAATATTTTTATTTAAATATTTTTTTTTTTAAATTTTAGATACAATAATTTGTAAGATGATACATGGAAAAGTGAACTATATATTATTGATGTAATCATTTCATTAATATATGTTACTAAATTTGTATAATTTATTTTTATATGTTAGATTATTTTTTAAAATAGATTAAACTAAATCTATAAAAAAAATTACAAATCATATTTATATACAGGAATAAGTTTAATATTGATTCATATATGTTCGGAAAATAAACGATAGACAATAAAACATATCGGAAATCTGGGGATCAGTTTTGTGGATATTCTTCGCGCAATGCGCGAAGTTCCCGGAAGTCAAATAAAAAATAATATTTATATACGAGAAAAATATATATGATTTATTAAAATATTTTATATACGGGACACCAAAAATTCTACTCATAAAATAAAATATCAATATTAAATACATATTTTAATAATATAGTGATGTTACTGCTGTTACTCTAATTTTTAATTCGTATTTTTGATAGGTGCTATCATGTTTGCACAAATTAAGATAGATTAAAATTTTGAAAAAAAATATTATTGAAAATAAAATAGAAAATTAAAATAAAAAATTAAGAGACTGTAACACTAAAATGAAAATACAAATGAGTAGTGATGAATTATAACTATAATTAAAATTTCAATCAAATTTTGAACCAAGTATGCTAAGAGAGAAGAATATATATATATATATATACACACACACGAGAATAAGTGAATTATTGAAACAAAAAAATAAAGTCATTGATAATATAATAGAGTTAATGAGACAAATATTTTTATACACGAGAAAAATTTAAATAATTTAGATTGAACTTTATTTTTATATATGAAAAAAATATATTGATGATCCAAATCCTTTTATAAATAGGAACAAGATTTTATTCATCAAAATTCTTTTTAAAATATTGTCAAAAGAAAATTCATTCTTATTACATTTTGAAAACAATTGTGCATAATTCATCAGTACTCGTATGAACGTATGGGTATCCAAACCATAATCCGTGCGAATGCACAAGTTATTACAATTATGGTACAATTTAAAAAAAATAAAGATAAATATATTTAACGTAATGTATGAATCTAAACACAAGAAAAATGTATTTATTTATATTAATAATATTTATTTATTTAATTAAAATAATATTTACAAATACTATGTTATTATTTGATATTTATAAAACTAAATTATTGCATAAATATTTTTATAAAAAAAATATCAAGTGGTGCCTGAGGGTATTGATGCCATCTTTTTTTTAAATATAAATTATATTTTTTTAAATTTATTAATTTTTATTAATCCTATTTTTTTTTTTCAAATTTTAAATATAAACAAATGCGCGTCACCGACCAATAGCCGTGCGAAAGCACATATATCACAATAGTTGTATAAATATGGTATTCTCAAAATATTAGTATTCCCCTAATGTTGTCATGTATTAATTAAAAAATTTATTATCTCAAACAGTACTAATAAAAATTGGAATGTAACATTTGGTTCAACACTAAAACTACTAAAACAAAACATTTGTAATATTTTGATCCTACTTTTACATTCATGTTGTTGTTACTTTGTTTACTTATTTGTAATGCATTTACTTTTTATCATTGCTGTTCATCTCACCATGTGTGAGTAGTCCCTAAAAGACTAGGGGTTGCGAGAGTTGTGCTCTTGATAGAACCCCTGTGATTTCTCCGTCTAAATTAAGAGAAAAAAAATATTAGTTTGTTTTTATTTTAGAATCCGAATGATATTTCATATTCTATAACATAGATGTCAATGATGTAACGAAAGATAACAATTCAACACTTGAAAGTGAATTGCTAGACAATAGATTAGCGAGACCCTCTGTGACATGGCGAATCACTTTTTATTGAGAAATTTGTTAGCTTTGTCTAAATCAACATTTAAATTGCGCACGCCACAAAAGTGGGTTACACACATTTTTGATCTACTTTTTTAAGAAAAAAATACTTAAAGAAATATTCTCGTAACATTTGAAATTAATTGGAGTGAATCTAAGATAGAAATCAAAATCTAATGTCCTTGTTTTTATTGTTTGTTAAATCCTTACTTTTAAACTGCAATCACTCAAACTCTTTTGCGACCAGCTTAGATAAGCATAGTTAAAATAAAAATTATTAATCATAAACCTCTCTGTGGGATCAATTCTTTTTACTACTTGACACAACAGTACACTTGTGGTTCACACAAATCACTTAGGCGTTGTAGTTTAAACTTACAGGTCCACCTCACTAGATCAACACCACCAATTCAGGATCATTTACTATCAATACTTACTAGTTCTTGTTCCATAACCGAACATAATTCTATCAGATGTTTTAGAGTATTTCTTTTGGATAATTTGATTATTTTATTTGTTGAATTTTTTAATGATGTATATGATTTTTTTGGAGTATTCACTTGGGGATTTTTTTTATCCGTTGACAAAGTGAAAATAACCACTATAAACTCAATGATACATGCTTAAACTAAGCACAGATGGAACTTGACATACAATTCTTTTTTGTCAGAGAATAGTGATCGAAAAAATTGTCCATTCAGCATGTACCTATAACTCTACAAATTGTTGATCCATTTACAAAGTCGCTCAACAATATTGTGTTTCATGAACTTTGGTCCAAGCTCACAGTTTTCTTCCAACTCTCTTGATCTTATAGGGCCCATTTGGTACGCGGTATATGATGGAGACATGATAAGTGTTAAGTATAACAAGTGTGAGTAGTGTGGATAATAGTCCCACATTGGATATAAATATGGTGACTTGAGCATTTATAAGTGGGAGAGCCCATACACCTATTTCCTTAAGGTTTTGGGTGAGTATGTGGTGTGTCTCTCACAAAGGTGTTGCTCTTAGAAAGGAAAGTCCCACAATGTTCAATGCTCCCTAGTGAAAATCTCCCCTAACAGTGGTATCAGAGCCTTTGTTTCAAGTGAAGGACCGACTCACTTGTATCGAAAGTACTCCCACAGATGGTGGTTAAGAGGTGTCCTGTTGAAGAGTTTCAACGGCGGTACAAGGGTGGTGAGCAATAATGTGGATAGACTCACACTTGAGGGGAAATGTTAAGTATAACAAGTGTGAGTAGTGTGGATAATAGTCCCACATTGGATAGAAATGTGCTGACTTGAGCATTTATAAGTGGGAGAACTCATACACCTATTACCTTAAGATTTTGGGTGAGTATGTGGTGTGTCTCTCACAAAGGTGTTGTTCTTAGAAAGGAAAGTCCCACAATGCTATTATTATTATTATTATTATTATTATTATTATTATTATTATTATTATTATTATTATTATTATTATACTATGTCAATCATGAATTTTAATGCGTTCTCTTTTTTTTTTACACTAACAAATTTACCTCATATCATTAAATAATTATTGCTCAATACAAGGAGGAATCAAATGAAAAACATGACGCTTAGACCAATAATTGACTTCTTTAGCTAACATTTGCGCAACCATATTTGCTTGGAGATTAACAAACTTCACCTCGAAGTTAGAATTACAAGCTAATAAGTTCTTAATATAAGAAATAATCAAACTAAATTCAGAAGTTCCACCTTTGTTCGCATGAATTTCTTGGACTACCACCTGAGAATCACTCTCAAATATGATATGATCTATTTACATTTGAATGAATTTGTGGATAGCTTCTTTCAAAGCCAAAGCTTCAACTTCAGTGACCGAGCACGTACCAAGATCTCAAGCTACTCCCGCAATGAGAAACCTACCATTACTATCACAGACACATCACCCTCTACTCGTAGTTCTCTTAAGATTATCAAATCCAATATCCACATTACATTTCACCCACCCTCACGCGGTGGTTCCCACCCTTGTATATGGTATACAATCTCGGTATCCTACTGGGTATTTTGTGCTAGGAACCAATCATTCCAACTATATAATGGTTCTAGTCCTAAATGATTTGTATCTAATTTTTCATTATTCCAAATCCAATTGTTCTTATTGTTCCAAAGCACCCATAATATTGCGGCCACTCTACCTACAGCCTTCCTATCCTCCTTCCAGAGCACCCATAACATTGAAGGACTTCAAATCACATAAGCCAAGCCCACCTTCATTCTTAAAACTACTCAACATTTCCTAGGACATCCATTTTATCCCTTTATTATTATTACCTCCCCCTACCAAAATGAATTCAACATTCTCTCAATATCATTCATTGTAGAGTCTGGGAGAACATAAACACTCATAATATATGACGGTATTGCTTGAAGAATAGATTTTATCATTACCTCTTTCCCTGCTCTAGATAGTGGACGACCTCTCCTAGAGTTAATTCTCTTCCAAATATGATTCTTGATAAAAGCAAATGTATTATTTCTACTCCTTCCCACCATAGATGGCAATCCTGAATAAGTTCATATTCCTAATACATGCCAGACTCCCATTATTCAAGAAATATCCTCTTGTGCTGGTCTACTGATATTATTACTGAAAAATACCTCTGATTTTTGTAAGATAATTTCTTGACCCGACGCTTCTCCTTAGCTTCGAAGAATTTCCATATGTTGCTTAACTTCATAAATATTGGCCCTACAAAAAAGAAAAAAAAATCGTCAACAAAAAATAGATGGGACACCACAGGTTCCCATCTACACATTTTCACTCAATGTGTATCTCCTCTTGCAACTTCTCTCCTAATAAGTGTGGAGATACCTTTTTTATTTGGATAAAAATATATGGGTAAAATGGTTCTCCTTGTCTCAAACCCTTTCCTTGTTGAATTGGCCCGACTCAATATGAGTTAATCATAGCATAATAATGCACTGAGGTTACACATATCATCACCCAATGGACCCATCTCTCTGCAAAACCCATACTACTTAGCAGACCTCGCAAAAAAACGTAATCCACTTTATCATTGGCTTTACTTATATCAATCTTAAAGGCCAACTCCCCTGTAGTACCCCTCGACTTGCGTTTCAAGGTGTGAATGATCTCAATTACAACCACATATCATCCCCGCATATATTCCAAAAATTCTGATAGAATGCCAGATTAAATCCGTTTGGCCCTTGTGACTTATTTAGATGCATAGTCATCAGTGCATCATACGATTCAACTTTGGTTAAAGGCTCCAATAGGACTCATTACCTGAAACACTAACCCTCTGTTTCATATGTGATAAAACTGGATCATATACAGCTCTTGTGGCTTTAAATAAGCTACTGAAATACTCCTTTGCTACATCATAATGTAATGCTTGTTTAGTGAGAACAAGTTATGAATCATTTTGTATCTTCTGTATTTGCTTGAATCTTCTTTTTGTTGTCGCCGACATCTGAAAAAATTATGTATTCAAGTCGCTCTCCTTCAGTCAATGCATTTTAGAATGTTATTTCCAGAATGTTTCCTCTTGGATAAGAGCTTTGGTGCGTCTTCTATGTGCCGCTAAAATCCTTCCTACATACTCTAGTTCACGATTATTATGATATCGTTCCATGTCCTCCATGCTTTCTCTCACCTCCTCTATAAACTTCGTTATTTTTCGTAACAACATCATCATCCAGCTATTCTCAAATTTAAAAGAGTAATTATAATTGCTCTTCTAAACCATATCACATTGAAGGAAAATAGGACTATGATCCAAGTGTGAAGACAACAAATTCAGAAGTCGAAGATTATGAAAGATGTCAAACCATCATGTATTTTTCATAGCTCTATCGAGTCGTTCCTCCAGAACCTGATCAGTACCTCTAATTCTGATCCACATACACGGGTGACCTTGAAAATTTATATCAGTTAAGTCACACTTTTATTACATCTTATATGTTAAGGGATATTTTCACTAGGGAGCATTGAACATTGTGAGACTTCTTTTCTAGAGTAACATCTTTGCGAGAGACACACCACACATTCACCCAAAACCTTAAGGTGATAGGTGTATGGGTTCTCTCACTTATAAATGCTTAAGTCACCAGATTCCTATCCAATGTGGGACTATTATCCACACTCATCACACTTGTTAATACTTAACACTCCCCCTCAAGTGCGAGTCTATCCATAATGCTTCCACAATGCTCCCCCTTAAGCGGAAGCTTCAACTGTGCAACTGCACTTTCTATTGTGTGTTTCTTACTCACCACCTATGTACCGCCTTTGACACTCTTCAACGAGACACCTCCTAACCACCACCTATGCGGAGTACTTTCGATACAAGTAAGTCGGTCATTCACTCGAACCAATGGCTCATGATACCATTGTTAGGGGAGATTTTCACTATGGAGCATTGAACATTGTGGGACTTATTTTCTAGAGCAATTCCTTTGTGAGAGACACACCACATACTCACCCAAAACCTTAAGATGTTGGAATTCAACCACGGCCTATGGAAAATTTACTCAATCTTGATCTCAAGATTGTTATCAATCACGCAATGACAATGAAAAGAAAAGGTTGAGAAAGAAAGAAAGAAAATAACGTTGGAGAAGACGAAGAAGAATATTTTCTGCAAAGTTTCTCTCTGTCCACAAACTGTGGAAACTTCTTTTATTCACTTTGCAACTGCAAAACTGTGAATACAATGCTATGAGTTATTAGTTTACAAAATAAGGGTTACTCCCTATTTATAGATTTAGGTTAGCTTGCACCCTAAGCCAAAGCCTAAAACTATAAAAGCCCAAAATAGTTAACACTACTAAAATAGGCCTAAGTCAAAATCCCGTGTGAAGCAACATGCTTCGGCACTTCGACACACTAATACAACTCGACACATACATATATTAGGCTAGTTCGACTAATCCTTGTTTCTGTCGAGCTACACTGCTTCGACACAAGGAATTACAACTTAACACACCACCTAATTCATTGTGTCTAAGTTATCTACATTCATCATAGACCTTAACTTCTTGAACACTTTGACCTGCACTCCCTTCGTCAAGATGCCTGCAATCTAATTCTCAGTTTTGTAGTGTTCCAAGTTCATCTTCCCTTCTGATACCTGCCTCTCGAAGATAATGAAACCTCATTTCGATGTGCTTGCTTCGTCCACATGTTATTGGATTCTTCGCCGGGTTGATAGCTGACATGTTGTCGATATTCATGGTAATTGCTCCATGACTCTTTGCTGTAATCACTTCGACAAAGTTCACCATCCACGTTGCTTGACATGCACAAAGAAAAGCCGCTATGTATTCTGCTTCCACTACAAGAAAATTGGCAAATTACGACAGCAAATTTTGGCAGGTTATGACAGTTAGAACCGGCGTAAATTGCAAGTCACGACGGTTCCCCTTCTGTCGTAGAAACGTGTGTTGCGAGGCTGTTTTGCGATGGTTTGTAAAACTTTCGCTCCAACTACTATAACATACCGCGAAAACTTTGAAATTGCCTCCAATATACTATTATGACGGTTTTAACCGCCATAATTATATAATATATATTTAATTAAAATTAGCGACGGCTGTAACCGCCATAATTATAGAATATATATTTAATTAAAACTAGCGATGGTTGTAACTGCTATAATTATATTATATATATTTAGTTTAATATAGCGACGATTCTAACCGCCATAATTATATTATTTTTATAAAAAAAATTAAAAATTGCTACATTGTCTCCTTTCTTCATGTTAGTAGAATACCAATACTATTAAAATTATTCAATTCTAACAATACAAAATACCATGAAAAATTATAATTTAATTAAACAAAAAAATATCAAGATCCACAATAACGTCAAGAACCTATTTAAATTCATCATGATAAATTTTGAACAGACATTTTACATCATCACCATTCCCGTCACTAACTTGCATTGTGAAATAAATACGACTTAGCGTATAAAACAAAAAAGTAGTGCAACGTTTTTTATACAGATATTAGTCACAGTAATGAAAGATCTTGGCTAGACGTTTACCCGAGTGGAAGAACCAGATCCACAGGTAGATCTGTGTCTTGATGCTTCATGTCCTGCATTGTGTTCCTGATACCTGTAACATTGGTCTCCAAAGGCCGTGTTGTTTACTCTAGTGAATTGAAGATCAATCTTGTGGATGTCAAAGGGGATGATTTGTTTAATCCAAGAGACTCTGAGCCATATTCAATGGGAAGCCATCATATTCAGCTGCTTGGTATATCTGTCTTCACAAAAAAATCACACATATATTATTCATGCAATGTTCCAAATTACGAATCAAGATATACTACAATCTTGGACATATGTAATTTTATCCAACACTTATGTACAACAGAATCACCAACAAGTCACAAAGTAAAGGGTGTTGAATTTAAAGGAGATTTTGAGCATGCATGTGCAGTCACAGAAACAACTTATCTTTTATTAATATGTAGATATTGTTCCAGGATTGTGACGTGGAATCACAGCAACCAATTTAAAATGATGCCTCTTCTTCATTCGTAATCGTTCCCGCATGTTGTTCTAATACCATAAACTGATTCAACCTTCATTCTTACTCAGCGCATCCGTACAAACCATAACTGCTGCCAGTGTCATCTCTTTACTCAAATTTTAGGTTTCGTTGATGTCTTCTTTATAGATTTTATATCTAGAGGATCCTGTAATGAATTACCAAATATCAGTCTCTAAATTAAATAATGAAATACAATAAGACGTGATATGTGGAATTTGGGTATAATGTGTCTCCTCTAGTGTCATAAAATTTGGGTAAATTAAAGAAATGAAATACAAGAAGATTACCAATAATAGCATCATGTACAATATCTGCAGCAACATCTCCTCTAGTGCCATAAAATTTAGGTATAATGCGTGATATGTGGAATTTGTTCCATTCATATTCCAATCCCATGATTTAATCCCTGATACTGGATTTTCTCTAAATGAAGTTTATGAAAATAAGATTTCTTTTTTAAATTCAAATAGAGAATCTAAATCTGGCATTAACAATGATAAAATAGTGAGAGTAAAATTACAAGACAATCTATAATGGCTCACTTCAATACATCTGGCTTCCCTGGGCATAGTACGCTTGAATATTTTTCACCATTTGGACGTGAAACGAAAACCTAAGGCACAAGTATTTTCTATGTCAAAAAATGTAATATAATTAGCAGTATGAAGTAAAGAAACAAAAGAGTTGAAGGAGAAAAGAATAATTATTTTTGCAGGTTATTGTCTGTCGTGTCATAGAAGAAAGGTTGAAAATGATAAGCAACTATCTTGCGTATCGTTTCATTAGATTTTTTATTCTTAGAAAAAATCCTTGAAAAGAATGAGATGCTTGTATGAGTATTTATATGTGTGTATGGACAAAGACAAGATGGAAGTATGAGGAATGAAATGAAAAAAGAAATTTATTGGACAAACATGCATAGGCCGACCTGTAAAGGTCATAGGTCGGCCTGTATAGGTTAATAGGCCAGCTTGTGAGGCGACCTGTAGTGCAGCCTGTAGGCAGAAGCTACAAGCTTCATTATTGCTGTGTAAAAGCCGGCCTGTAACAGTTATGTGCCGGTCTGTGGCTTCGTATAGGTTGGCCTGTATGCGTATAGGTCGGCCTGTACATGATTTATGACACATAACTATGATTTTTCAGGTTTACGATAATCCTAAGACCTTCCTAGCATGTTCAAACATACTTTTTATGCATTCTAAGGCTAAGAGACCAAGTGAACATCTAAATGTGAGTCGACACCATCCAATATACACGAAAACGCTAATCTACCTCACTTGTTTGAGAAGGCTTGTTGACATCATTCAAAACTAATAATCGGTTGGATATGTAGATGACACTCACACTTCTCTCTTTCTTAAGAAATTCCTTATACTCACACAAACCCATATCTACCTCTGTCAAATGGTCGTGATGCTTCCTATGGCATTGAGTTATACTTTTTAGTCAAGGCACGAGACCTACAAGTTTCCAATATATGGTTTTAAAGCATCCAAGGAACAAAGGACATAGAGCTAATATGGTGGTTGTCAGTAACATAAAACGTATAATGTTGACTATAATTTACCTGCAGAATCCTGCAATTGATAATGCATCAATGATTGACTCAGTCCCTCTAGTCACCATAACATCTACATCTCCAAATTGAATCATTCCCATTGCATGATCAATAGAATGTGACCCAGTAGCACAAGAAGTGATTGTAGCACGATTTGGACCCTATATTCAAAAATAGGGAAATAATACAACTCATGATTAATAATGACCACAAAGGTCAGGATAGAAAAATTGCATGCATTTTTCAACTTAGATGAATTTTAAAAGATATTTGTTCCTGATATATTTTTATTGGTATTATATACTCAGCACAACATCAATTGCGAGTACACCTGAAATAGAAATAAATAATAATACCTCGTGGTTCAGAGGTTTCCACAAAATATCAGAACCAGCTGCAACAACTATTTGGCCGATGCAAATGACTAGTAGGTCATCAAATTCCTGCACGCTAGTTATACTCAAGTTATTGTAATCTTGCAATGCAGGTGAACCTAGGACAAGTTGAGACACAATAAGTTTTAACAACATCAGCAACAAGAATCATAAGATAGTCAGTGAAGTGATATGAGAAGCAAAATCACTGCTCAAAGAGGTTTAATGTCTAAAATAAATATTTTGCTTAATTATAAAGTAGGTAACAACAACAATAAAAGAACAAACAACTTTCCAACTTATTCAATAAAAGAACAAACAACTTTACGCAATTGCGACAAAAATGGCATACAATCAAAATTTAAAATTACTGTTTTCCATTGAATGAAACTTGTACTCAAGTTGCCATGAAATCAATAAGTTAATATCCAGAGTTCATAATCAAAGTCATGACAGGTTGCGAATTTTTTTCCAGAAAATCTTGTGAAATAATTTACACAAGCAACTGAAACATGCTTTAGGACAAAATATTACTACTGCTCAAATGTAAATCAAGAGTCAAATATTTCTCTTCACTAAATGTAGTAACTTCACATTTTTCCTTTAATTGCCCACCTCAATTTAAAGGAGCCAATCATTTTTTTATATATAAATCTATTGCAATGTCCATTGAAAAATGGACTGGATATTTCAAAATTCAAAACTATGATATCAAAAAATATCCTCTCTGAAAATTAGGAAGCATTGATAGCAACTGCATCTATGTAGTTCATGACTTTAGAGTATTAATTCATTACATAAAAGTTAAAACTCTCGCAAGTTTTGTCTAGATTAGCATGCAATTAAGTTAAGTGATGTGTAATACGTTTATAGTTCATAGCTATACCTGCTCCAAGTTCCAATGGCTGGGATAATACAGGTGACATTATACTATTGTCCACCAACACAAGAGTACCATGTGCATGAGCCATCTTTGCTATTCTCTGGACATTAATTAAAAAGATAACAAAAATGATATTTTATTACTTAGCGAAGAGCCATTTAAAAAAATACTTACTACAATACATTACCATAAGGAGAACAACATCAGAGAAACTTAATCAACATAATTAACACATAAGATTCTTACTCGAATATCAGAAATTTGTATCCGGGGATTGGTTGGACTCTCCAGCCATACAAGCTTAGTCCTGGGTCCAAAAGCATATGCAACCTATCCATGCTTCTTGTCGATGCAGTTTCATCCACTACAGATTCTGCCCATTCAATACTCTTTACAAAAAGAGGCTTGAACATGCTCTCAGTAAGTTTTAGGGTCAGCACAAGTATAGCACTCATCACACCTTTTTCCACTAAATCAATGTGATAGGAAGCAATTCCTACAAAAAGGTGTTGTGGAGGAGGTAAGGGTTCTGAAGTGTTGTGGTGTTAGTGTGAAAAAGAGTTCTGTGGTGTTTTGGAGTGGGTTTGAGGAAGAAACGGGATTTAGCAGATTTATATTTTTTTTTAAAAGAGAGATGAGACACTTGTAATTGCTTCTCAAAATCTCTTTTAGTACTAGCATGAATGTGATATTTATGAGTAATCATGGAAGAGGTGTTTGGTTGATGATAATTATTATAATAGTATGAATAATCCGATGATGAATAAGATGAATATGGGTTAGCATTAGGTGTATGTGGTGAATACCCATGATTTGGATACAAACTTGGTGATGATGAACCAACATGAGTGTAACAAGGTGTAAAAAGTTCCCATGAAAAAGATGGAAATGAAGATGTGGTAGGAGATGTAAAAGAGGGGTTTGTGGGATAGGTAGGAGGAATACTCCATGGATGATATGAAGGTGTATGATAAGGATAATCCATAGGAGGATTTGAGTACATGGATGAAAGCACCAATTGATGACACTTTCTTGGGAGGAGAAGACTTGGATAACGCCTTATTGGAGTTTTTGGTGAGTGAATTCAAGAGGACTGAGAGTATTGAACTTTCTAAGGATAGGCTCGCCCTGCAAAGGCTTCGCGAAGCTGCCGAGAAAGCTACGATAGAAATGTCTTCAACATCTCAAACAACGATAAACATGTCTTTCATCACTGTTGATGCATCAGGTGCTAAGCATCTGAACAGAACATTGACTAGATCTAACTTTGAGGCTCTAGTAAATAAATTGATTGAAAGGACTAGGGATCCATGTCAGAGCTGTTTGACATGTAGTTTCTTAACAATGCCCTTAGGAACTATTGCAAGACTTGTAGCGAAGGAATCCAACATTGGACCAGTTAAGGTTGGTTGTCTAAACTCACTCTATCAAAGTGTGGATGATCTCGATGAAAGTTGTTTCAGTAATGACATAATCAAACAGATGCTGCTTCAGTCAACTAACTTTGCGGAAGATTATTGCATCACTCTTAAACTCAACATTGATGACACTCCACCCAACAAGTATTTGGCATGTAACGCGTCTTGTAACAACGACTTCTATCGTGATTCTACTGCCTCAACATTTAATCATTGTCGCTGTGGGTATTCTCTCACTGGTCCAGTTTTTTCTAAACATTTCCGAAAGGGATTTGTTAATGGTGTTGCAACTTTTGTTATAACTGATGATCTGATTGTCATGCCTAATAATATTGACAATGCAAGCTTTGGGCTGCTCTTAGAATTTGGAATAAAAAACACAAGTTCGGTAAAGGAAAGGGTTCTGAATGTCACTAAGGAAAAGGTACTTGATTTGCTAAAATGTTCATTGCTGTCAAATTCTACTTTGACCGATTTGTTTTTAGAGAAGAAACCATCCATTGAAGTTTCCAGGTTTTTCTCAACTGATGTTAAAATAAATGTCAATCTCCAAATCATTTTGAAACTTGTTATAAGAAAATCTGATGGCAAAATTTTGTGTGCTCAAGGGGAACAAGATTTTGCTAACTTACTAATAAGCTTTCTTACTTTTCCTTTGGGAGGAATCACATGTATATTTGGAGAGAATTTTTCCATGGGAAGTATTAATCAATTGTACAAGAGCATGGCTGAATTAAATGAAAACAAATACTTCATATCAAAAGAAGTTAAGAATAGGCTTGTTTGTCCTTGCATTTCACCACATCTAAAATCAAGCAAAGAAATATTACTGATTCTTCAGCCAGGTCTAGTTGATTATTATTATCATTACAATAATGGTCCAAGTGTTCAATATTTCAAAGCTGGTGATGATACTAATTCTTTTACAACTTTGAATAAAATGAAATTAGATAATCATATAATTCATGAAGGTTATGTTAAGGGTCCAGCTATGTATGTTGCTACTGATGATTTGGTTGTAGAGCCACTGTCTCCGATTTCTGCATTAGCTTTACTTAACAGATTGAAAACTCCTCTTAGTGATTTGAAGGAAAAGGTTGTAACCATTGGCGTCAAAGAGTCTCTTGGCATATGGAAAGTTGCTTTAACTTCAATATCTGCGCTTACAAATGGTCTGGCTCACCATTTTAGCAAGGTTGATGAAGAGTTGTTTACAACCCTGAGGACAAGGTTGTTTTTGAAGGGGTATGTAATGATAGGATTATGGAGATAATTTTAGATATTTGAGATATTAAGTTAGGAGTAAAATATATCTTAGTTGGGCTTTGTTTGTTTTGTTGAGTCTTTTTAGTTATTGGGCCTTTACTATCCATTAGTAATATTATATATGTACTCTCACTAAGAGATGAAAGATCATGAAAATGAATGAAAAATTCTTTTATTTCCTTTAATTCTATTTTGCTATTTTAGTGTTCTTCCTCTTTCCTAGTATAAACCCTAGTTCATAGTTTTGGTAGGAATTGTTTCCTATCACAATGTTTTGAATTGAATAAGGACTTTGACAGCGAAGTCAAGAGAAACCAAGCAAATCTTTTCATGGAATGCCATGATAGTTGATTTGTCCACCATACCAATAAATGTTGCCAACATATGAAAAGCACGTGTTAAGCTTTTATCCTTAGCTTCAACGACAGTAGGATATAGTTTTAACAACGGCGGCAAGACGTACCTATAATAAAATGATTTTGAGTTAGAAAAACAGGAACTCATTTCATACTAGCACATCCAAACAATACTTATGTTACAGCAAGCCTTACTGGAATTTTTACAGCAAAAAGCTTTTGTAATCCATGAGCTCGGGATTCCACTTTAGGATACATTCTTGAGACATATTTGGAATGAAGCACTAGATGCTCCATGATATTTGTGAGATATGGATTTAGGAAGCCACCAAACTTGTTGACAACTGCCTCCAAAGTAACAAGAATAGAAATAAAATGGGGTTCATTTGAGACTGATAAAACATCATTAGTTATCAGTGTCAAATCATGAGTAGATAACACAATATGAGAGGACTTCATCGCATTGTCCATAATTTAAGGAAGTTAAGCCAATGATTTTGGACCAAGAACATTGATCAACGCATCAGATGTTTTAAGGCAGCTAGAAGTCACAACCAAGTTATGAGATGTAATACATTTTGTAATAGTTCCAAGACGTACACATTATATTAGTGAAAAAATGAAGCAATGAGGGATTTTAGGGATGAAAGAAAGTAGAAAGAAGAAGATGGGTGAAGCAAGGTTTCCTAGACAACACAATTGCCATGGCCTTCAATTAGACAACACAATTGCCATGGCCTTCAATTAGAAAGAGAAGAGATTTTTTGGATTTTCTAAGATGGGTGATTTTCTTAGACAACACCATTGACATGGCCTTCATCACTTCTATAATCATCATCATCATAACCTTTATACAACTTTCATCTTGAATCTTCAATTTATATTCATTGCCATATTCATTGATTCACCATCTTGATTCTTCATCATCAATTTTCAAGCATCACCAACAATTAACCATCTTCAAGAATTCATCACCATCATCACCTACAAAAATTCATCACCATCATCACCTACAAGAATTCATAACAACAAATTCAACAAACAGTAACAGAAAATCCAGTATTACAATTCACATCAAAACAGAAGCGAAAAGAGGAAAAAAAATTGGTTGAGGCAATATATCGAACACTTGCGCGTGCAAGTTGCATAATGGTGGTAACGTCAATAATTCAATATTGATTCATAAACCACAACCTGAAATAACAACAATCATTAACAACAACAACAATTCAACATCATGAAGTGAAATAATTGAAGCGGAAAAAAGCGACAAATTGGTTGAAGTATTCTATAGAACACCTTGCGGGCAAGACTAAAAGCTGTATTTTTTGCAATTTTACAGATAAATTCTCTTTCAATTCAACATTATGATAGTGTATGCTCACCGTAACTTAGGTTAGAGTCAAAGCTTGAACCAAAACGCAAGAAATTCCAAGCCATCATTGAACCAAACACAAATTAAGCTAAACCAGTTCTGAACTTAAACTGAAACTGAATCCAAAACATGAAACAAATTCAAACTAAGTTCTGAACCGTGGAATCTAAAAACCAAATCCAAACGTAAATTAAAAAAAACTCTGAACAAGTCGAACCTGAAAAAGAATAGCATAAAAATATGAGCCACAAAGGATAATCTGATGCGTGTGTGTAGATATTGTTGTCACACATAGGAGATAATTGATAATGAAAAAGAAGCGCTTCCTTTGAAGCTTCTAAAAATCACATTGGCTTGAGAAGCACGTGAGTGGGTTTGAGCGTTACTGTAGTGTCGCTTTTTCGTTTCCATGGCTTGTTTGCGTTGTCCACTTGAAATAACTTGAGAGGGAGAAAAGAGAGAAGAGAGGTAGAATTGAAATAGAATAGGAAGTGTGGAAAACCAAATATTGAGTGCGGACTTTTTTTAATATCTATTGGGGGGACGACAGGTACAGTACCGTCGTGAATTTAAATAAGGAAAGAGTGGCAGTTGAAACAACTGCCGTAGTCTATGATTTACGGCGGTTGGATACCAACCGTCACGAGTTTTTATTAATTTTTAAAAAAATAAAGCGAAAGTTTTACAAAACCGCCTTGGAAACCATCACGAATGGAGAAAGGTGGCGGTTATCATCCAACCGTCGTGACCTATGTTTCGCTAAATCTTAATTTTCTTGTAGTGTTTGCATGACGACAATGCCACTACTGGATCCTTTCCCGAACTTCAAGCTACTGATGCACCACCTAGCATAAACACATAGCCAGTTGTGGATTTTCTATCCTCAGATTCACTACACCAACTTGAGTTAGTGTATCCCACTAACTTGCATTCTTTTCCTTCATCAGCTACAAGAAACAAAATGTCGTAGTCGAGAGTTCCTTTCAGATACCACAGTATCCTCTTCGTCGCTTCTAGGTGTGATACCTTTGGCTTCTATATGAATCTACTTACCATACCCACAGTGTACGCTAAGTCAGGCCTTGTGTGACAAAGGTATCGAAGTGACCCAATAAGTCTTCTATATCGGGTTGGGTCGACATCATCTTCATCTGAATCTTTCGATAGTTTTAATTTGGTCTCAGCTGGAGTCGAAGTTGGGTTGCGATCTTGAATCTCAAATCTCTTGAGTATTTCGCCTGCATATCTTCTTTGGTGCATCATCAAACCTCTATCACTCTTGCAGAATTCAATGCCAAGGAAATATGAGAGATTTCCCAAGTCTGACATTTCAAACTCCTCACTTAGGTCATGTTTGAAATCTTCAATCTCCTTCTTACAACTTCCAGTTATCAACAGGTCATCGACATAGAGACATAGTATAACCAATTCACTATTGATTCTCCTTACATATACTCCATGCTCAGTTATGCACTTCACAAATTTCTTCTCCCTTAGAAAGTTGTCGATCTTTTTATTCCAATCTCTTGGAGCTTGCTTACGTCCATACAGGGCTTTGTGCATCCTATACATCTTTGTTTCTCTGCCTTGTTTCACAAACCCAGCTGGTTGTGCAACATAAACTTCTTCTTCTAAGGAGCCATCTAGGAATGCACATTTTGCATCCATCTCACATGTGTGCAAATTGTTCATGTTTGCTATACCAACAACCATCTTGATTATTTCGATCCTAGCAACAGCTACAACAACTTTGTCGAAGTTGATTCCTTCCTTCTGTAGAAGTCCTTTCGCTACAAGTCTAGCCTTGTGTCGAGTTACCTCTCCTTTAGGATTCGCATCAATTCATTTCACATCAATTGCCTTCTTTCTTAAGCCAATTCGACAAGTGACCAAGTGTTGTTGACTTTGATGGACTCTAACTCCTCATTCATTGCTTTCACCCACTTCGAATCCTTCAATGCCTCAGCAACATTAACTGGTTCGACATCTGCATAGAAAGCATAGTGTACCATCTCACCTTCTTCATCGACCACATCATCTTATGTAATCACACATTCTTGCAACCTTGCAGGCATGTGTCTTGTTCTTTGAGGTCTGCTTGGGCTTGCTTCACCTCTGACTTCTTCTTGTCGAACTTCACTTTCGACTTCACTAGTTGGCTCTTCACATAAGATTCTCATTGAATCCTTGACATTCTCAACCCAATCTCATTCCTTAAGTTCATCTTTGATCACGTCCCTACTGTTCACTACTTGCTTGTTCACTAGGTCGAACAACTTGTATCCTCCAGTCGAATGATATCCTATCAGAATCATTTGACTTGACTTATCATCAATCTTTCTTTTCAACTGATGTGGCACATGTCTATGTGCTATATATCCAAACACCTTCAAATGACTAAGGCTATGCTTGACACCAGACCAACATTCTTCTGGCGTGATTCCTTCTAGCTTCTTCGTCGAACATCTATTCAAGATGTATGTTGATGTCAACACAGTTTCTCCCCATAATTCCTTGGGTAGATGCTTTCCTTTCAACATACTTTTCACCATATTCATGATGGTTCTATTCTTCCTTTCTACAATTCTATTCTGCTGTGGAGTGTAGGGTGGCACCACCTCATGCACAATCCCTTCTTTCTCACATATGCATCAAAAAATTTCGACACATACTCTCCACCACCATCAGTCCTCAAAATCTTTAGCTTTCAACCACTTTGCCTTATGACCAGAGATTTAAACTTGGCAAATACCTCGCTCACTTCACTTTTCTTCTTGATCAGGTAAGTCCACAGCTTTTTGACTGAAATCATCTATGAACATGACAAAGTATTTGTTACCTCCAATCGAATCCACCTGATAGGACCACATACATCAGGGTATATGACTTTAAGAATTGCCTTTGACCTGCTTCCTACATCCTTGCTGAAGCTATTCTTGTCTTGTTTCCCCTGAACACATTCTTCACACACTTCGTTTGTGTCATACCCCAAATTTTGACCACCAAGATTTCCCATCATTGTGAAGTTCATTACCACAATAAGGATGTACTTTCATGCCTCATCAATCACCTCAGGGATTGTTAGGCATTCTTTACAATCAAAGATTAGGGTTTTAACCTCTCTCAGAGCATTTAGACAAAAGATAAATCAAGAATTGACATGATCTTCAACTTGTCTAACCTCTCAAACATCCATGGATGACCAAGAGGTCTCCCACATCAAGAATTGAGCTTAAGGTTGTAATATACCAAGTGGATCAAGCCTCAGGATTGCCTGTGTCACCAAATTAGGGTTTGGTCGACCAGGGTCCCCAGATGAAAAATTTCCATCAGAGCATGAGCCAATGCCTCAATGTATGGTCCAATAAGCTCAAAAGGATATCAAGGGCCCATCCACAATGGCAAAATAACCTTGAAAGTCTATCTAGCAAAAAATCAGGAATTAGGGTTTGGACCTAATTCAACCCTTGAGTTAACTAGTGAAGTGAGGCATGGCTTGAAGTTTAAAAATGAACTTCAAAGACCTCAAATACATCATATTAGTATGTTTACATGATTTTATTAACTCAAAGAGCTCAAATCATAAGCCACAAGAGCTCAAAACTATCTGATCACAAATTAGGGTTTCTGATGGAAAAAGTCAACCCTACGCTTGACTGTTGACCTACCCTTGATCTCAAACCTTGGGGAGGGGTCCAAGACATTCCTAAATACCCTTGGAGGCCATCCATGAAGTTTAATCAAGCCCAAGGATTGATTAAATAAAAGGATCACAAAGTCAAAATTTCATCTGATGAAAAAGTCAACTGTACAAAAATCCAAGTTTGACCTTTTGGATTTTTGGTCAAACAATGTTCCTTAACCCTAAAACAATGTTAATATGTGATTTGAATCATCATTCATCAAGAAAAATCAAAGAAAGTGAGTTAACTTGTAAAAGGCGTAACCATAAAAAAAACTTAGAATTTTTCTAAGTTATGGAACAAAGTGGCTAGGGTACTAACTTCCAAGGATCATAACTTGAGATCCAAGCAACCATTTTGGGTGATCCAAAGCTGGATTTCTTGGACTTGCTGCACTCTACAAAAGCTTCAACTACATCAAGCTCCAATTCTTCATGGATTTTTAGTTATGGAGTGATCAAAGTGGCTGAAAACGTGAAAATGACACTTTTCCAACACTTAGTGAAAATCTGCCTAAGTTACCAGCCTTGAACATCCATGTTCATGAGGTTTTTTTCAGTTGGATCCAAATAGTTTCAAGATAAACTATGATCACACATGTGCTGTATCATATGAGAGCTTTCCAATGAGCCCAAGAACATGAGAAAACTCCACCTGAGCTAGAGGTTTTGACAGCTGCAACATGCCTTGCTGCAAACTGTTTTTGCAAGGCAAATTTGTACCTTAGTGCTCGAATTGATCAATTTGGGAAAATTCAAGCATGGTTATCCATCTGCACACCTCAAGAGGGAACAACCAAGGGATAAACACTGATTCATCAGCCTCACAAGTCCATGAATCTATGTTTAGGCATGTCATCCCTAGAATTCAAGATGCTCCAAATATTCAATTTTGTCTCAAAGCATTTAACTGATGCATAGAGGTGGCATTCATCAAGACAATGTTATCCAAGTTCAGTCAAGACTTATCTCTGAACCAAAGAACCTTAGGTCTGTGCTCTAACCTCAAGTCAATGGCTAGAGGAAACTTGAGATTCCATTTGATCACAATTGGCCAAAGGCCTGCTACAGTTGCCATACACTGTTGCTTGCAAAACAAACTTAACACACTATAAATAGGCCTCAATTATGATCAGTTTGAGTACACCAAAGCACCCAAACTGATGCTTTCCTCAAAATTTCCCTTTCACTCCAATTTTGCCTTCTAACTCAAGTCACTATCGGGTTTTGAGTCTGAGAGAAATTCCAACCAAACCATTCACACACACACACCTTATAAACATCATGTATGAGTGATCCATAACATAAAATCCCATCTGGAACATCAAATTCACAAAATC